>JAUIMM010000433.1:880000-1360000 GCA_031769625.1 Taudactylus pleione | reverse complement strand
TGTGTGTACCTGTACATATAGCTGATATAGATGAATGTGGAATGCAATGTGTGTATATATGTACAGTATGTGTGTATATACAGTATGTACAGTATGTGTGTGTATATGTACAGTATGTGTGAGTATATATGTACAGTATGTGTATATATACAGTATGTACAGTATGTGTGTGTATTTACAGTATGTACAATATGTGTGTACCTGTACATATAGCTGATATAGATGAATGTGGAATGCAATGTGTGTATATATGTACAGTATGTGTGTATATACAGTATGTACAGTATGTGTGTGTGTATATACAGTATGTACAGTATGTGTGTGTATATACAGTATGTACAGTATGTGTGTATGTGTACAGTATGTGTGTGTATATACAGTATGTACAGTATGTGTGTATGTGTACAGTATGTGTGTGTATATACAGTATGTGTGTGTATGTGCAGTATGTGTGTGTATATGTGTACAGTGTGTATGTGTGTGTATATGTGTACAGTATGTGTGTATGTGTACAGTATGTGTGTGTATATACAGTATGTGTGTGTGTATATACAGTATGTACAGTATGTGTGTATATACAGTATGTACAGTATGTGTGTATATACAGTATGTACAGTATGTGTGTGTATATACAGTATGTACAGTATGTGTGTATGTGTACAGTATGTGTGTGTATATACAGTATGTGTGTGTATATACAGTATGTGTGTATATACAGTATGTACAGTATGTGTGTGTATATACAGTATGTACAGTATGTGTGTGTATATACAGTATGTGTGTATATACAGTATGTACAGTATGTGTGTGTATATACAGTATGTACAGTATGTGTGTGTATATACAGTATGTACAGTATGTGTGTATGTGTACAGTATGTGTGTGTATATACAGTATGTACAGTATGTGTGTGTATATACAGTATGTACAGTATGTGTGTGTATATACAGTATGTACATTATGTGTGTATATACAGTATGTACAGTATGTGTGTGTATATACAGTATGTACAGTATGTGTGTATGTGTACAGTATGTGTGTGTATATACAGTATGTACAGTATGTGTGTGTATATACAGTATGTACAGTATGTGTGTGTATATACAGTATGTACAGTATGTGTGTATATATACAGTATGTACAGTATGTGTGTATGTGTACAGTATGTGTGTGTATATACAGTATGTACAGTATGTGTGTATGTGTACAGTATGTGTGTGTATATACAGTATGTACAGTATGTGTGTATGTGTACAGTATGTGTGTGTATATACAGTATGTACAGTATGTGTGTATGTGTACAGTATGTGTGTGTATATACAGTATGTACAGTATGTGTGTACCTGTACATATAGCTGATATAGATGAATGTGTGATATTGGATTGTTACAGCAAGAAGCTGCCAATGAAGAGACTCTGGGACCTGATTGGTCTATTCCCGGTCTCAGTCTGAGACTTTATGCAAATGATGCCACGTGCTCCTCCCCTTGTGTACATCTGTGCAGCTAGATGTACAAGGACTGAGACGCCCACTCTTAGCGCCCGTGCACGCTGTAATACCGATAGGCGCCTCTTTATATGCTACCTTCGGTCGCACCATACAAACTTGTGCTTGTCCAATGTCAGGTGCAGCGTCTCCCATCTGACTATGGCCTCCTATTCCTGCGGCTGTGCATCTAGGAACGCTGCTGCTTACACTGACACGCCCGCGGCGCTCCTATAATATGCCCAATGAAGGGACCGTGTTAGTGTGCGCTTCTAATCGCCGCCCTGGAATGCCCGTCTGTTTCCCGCCACCTTTCTGATATTATTATTATTATCCTTTATTTATATGGCGCCACAAAGGTTCAGCAGCGCCTTACACAGTACGTAAATGAGCAACACAAGAAAAACTGTTAATAGTAATACAAAACAATGCAGGACATGGACATGGTTTATACACATAGCTGCATAACACAAGCAGCAGGGCCTCAGCAACCAGGTGTTAGGTGCCAATTGGGGAGTTAGGAGTAAAAGATACTATAAGTTGGGGGAGTAGAAGCACGTGAGCTCGTGAGAGCTTACATGCTAAAGGGTGATACTATCTGAGCCGATGACAGCAGCGCCTTTGTGCACCGTACGCTGGGATGACTTTTGGCCTTCGGTAGCCGGTGGCACGGCTAAGGGGTCTTTGCATGGTGAGTGGTCCCCAGTCACCTGGGCTAGTGAACTAGTAAGAGGCTTTCTGGCAAGTATCCTTTTCAAAACCTCGAACATGGCCACCAGTAACCAGTTAGTGGATAATAACATGTCTATATGTTATATTTGAGGTTAATAGCCATTTATATCTTTATAGGTGTACGTCATCTCGGGAGAATGTATTTTGCACATGGATTATACATTGCATTAGGCGTGCGCTGTGTATTGTGGCGTTCGGCGTTGGACAGCTGTTCTCTGATTTCATCTCTCGCTGGGCGACCTGTGACATGACAGCAAAGCAATGTACAGATTGTCTGTGACTTGTATCCAGCCTCTCCTGAAGGATTTTCATGTGGTTCTCTAGTCTTTCGTCCCCCTTCGCTTTATTCATTATGATTGGTTAGTTATTTTATGGGCTAGTAATTATAACAAATAAATCACCACATAATGCAGTGGCTTTTTATTATAGGGAGGAAAAAACTGTAGGACTATAAATTGTTTTTTTTTTGTTTTGTTTTGGGTTTTTTTTTAGCATGTCTGTGACTTGCTTACATACTGCCCTCTAGTGGATCTTCTGTGTAGCACAGGGGATGAGTACTGTGAGGAAAAAAGCACGGCTTCTGCTGTTAATCACAGGGTCAGATTTACAATGGGGCGGATGGGACTTGCAGCTTCAGGCCTCCACATAAAAATAGGCTCATCATTTTGACAGCATGGTGATGGCCAGCAGGCCACACGGTCAGCCATAAATCACCGTTACTAAAATTGGATTTCTATTTTCCTCACAAAATGATGCAGTTTATCTTCTTCGACATATTCTGAGAGACATTGGGGCTGATAGTGTAGGGGGGTTTACACGCTCACATGGCACTAGCCACACCCACACAACACTTGCCACTCCCACATGGCACTAGCCACACCCACACAGCACTGGTCACACCCACACAACACTTGCCACAAACACACGACACTGGTCACACCCACACAACACTTGCCACACCCACACGGCACTGGCCACACCTACAGAACACTTGCCACACCCACACGGCACTGGTCACACCCACATAACACACAGCACTAGGCACACGGCACTGGCCACACCTACATAACACTTGCCACACCCACACGGCACTGGTCACACCCACATAACACACAGCACTAGGCACACATGGCACTGGCTTCACACAATAGGCCCCTGATGATTTTCAGCCCCAGGCCCATGTGGCCCTTTATCCGGCCCTGAACCTTGCTGTAGCCATGTCTTGCATTGGCTCTCCCATATTTTGGATAGGGAAGGTGCCTATCACACGTACAGCGCCTCTGGCTTCTGTTTACGCCTTCTCAGAATGGTGATAAATGAAAAATTGCTTTATTGCTCATTCAAATAATTTTATCCTTTAAAGCCATTCGCTTCTGTCATATATATGTAGTTTGTTGTATCTTTAGCCTCTCCCATCAGTTAGTCTGAATTTGTGTAGGAAGTGCGACGTCGATACAGCGGCCACGGCTTTCTTCCTTGTTGTACTCCATATACAGACGCAAGTGTCGCATATTACATTAATCTCCTGCCATTTTCAGGCGAAAAAGACGCCCGGCACTAGCACAGTCGCACAGGACCAGTTGTCTCGCGCCACGTGGCGTATTGAGACTAGGTGTATGAGGACACATCTGTGCAGGATTTCACAAAGTAGCACAAATGATTGTTCTTTTCTGTGCGGCCAGGAGTCCTGTATCTGATTATACCCCAGTAGGGCCCAATAGGAAGAGTCCTGCCCCTGCTCCCCTCCCTTGTTCATTCATTTATAGAGGAATGGTCATTCATGGCTGCAGGTTTACGGACGGCTCATGGCACAGCTTGTGTCTCTCTCTAATAAGGGAGAAACCACCTTTAGCACTATGGGCAACTCGCCTGTTATAATGGGCCCAGAACCTCCTGATTTTAACACACAGGCTCAGCATCGTAATGCCACATTTAAAATGCCATTATGGTGGCATCTCTGGGTCTGATTCAGAGCCGGACGCTATTTGCGGTCGCTCGTTCAGAAAAAGGGGCCGGATATTTAAATTGAGCGCTCGCTCTTTGCGCTCTGTTGACGCCTCTATGTCTGAACGAGTGAACGAAACATGCGCTCGCTATTTTGGAAAAAACGTCCCCTGGCCGTTCGCATCATACGTCATCTCCGCTATTTATTTGATTAATCGAGTACATCGAAAGGCGTCTGAACTGCTCGCAGTGCTTGTGGCTGGATTTTCCTACCGCAATCATGCGAACAGTTCAGGCTAAGAAACAACCAAGTGACGTGGTCGATGACGCTGCTGTATTAATTATGCACACCCTTAAAATGCCCGTTTTGACCGTTTGGCATGCCTGCGTTCTGATCTCCACTCCCCGTTTTCAAGCACCTTCCCCTGTTACCACCCACATACGCCTCATTCTGTCACTCAAATTAGCAGGCATTCGCTATTTTGCGAGCACACGATTTTCGACCGCAATGACTGGTTCGCGCATGCGCATTAAAACCCATACACATGCGCAGATGTGCGAACATCGCTCGGAGCGAACGAGCGGCCGCTTACGAGCGGCTCTGAATCTGGCCCTCTGTGCGATGGAGGTTCACTGGGGTATTGGGAAGACTTTATGCGATGGGGAATATGTGTCAATGTTGTGTATTTACAGTCTCCATCACAAGCGCACAGACCATGCAGCCTGAGATTGGGCGACTCTCTCATCCCCACCTCTGCTGCCATTTAAAGTTGGTGAGCGACATTGATTTGCCGATTCCCCAAACCAAATCGGCAGAGCATCGGGGAAAAATGGCTGCATGTAGCGGACACTGGGGCGCTGGCTACTGGAAATCGCGCCATAGTAAAAGTGGTAGCGATGGTTTCATCCGATTAGAATGTAAGGGATCCGGACAGAATGTCGTCATGTTCTGAATGTCAACAGTCATCATGTCGGCACGGACTGTAAGGTGACAAAAAAAAAATGTGTTGACATTCAATATGCCAACATGGTTAGAATGTCGACCTGACCGTAATGTTGACATTTAACATGTCGGCACCATAATGTTTTTTTTTTTTTACAGTTATACAGTTTTTTGCTTATTTTTACGGTTAGTTTTAGGTTAGGAGTTAGGGTAAAACAAAAAAAAGAAAAAAGAAAAACCTTTATGTCGACAGTCTGGTGTCACTATTTTAAATGGCAACATTATGAACATGCCGACAATTTTGAATGGCAACATATTGCATGTTGTCCTAAAGCCCACGTCGACGTTCTGCCGACATTCAGAACATGTCAGCATTCTGATGTCGACATTCTAAATGTCGACTTTTTATACCACACCCAAAGTGTAAAACCTTCTAAATCCTGTAGGGGATGCTACACATTTTGTTACACAGGTGAAATGACCAGATTAAAGGAAATCAGTAGAATTATTTTAAAGGAACGTCGCAGTATTTAGCATTAATATTCTAGCAAACTTTTATGTCAGTCGCATTCTTCACCCAGCGGCTGGGGGCAAGCATAGACGGCCGCTATTGTTTGTCGTGCGCGCCAAATGCATTTTATGCCTTTATTCCCTTCATATAAAAAGCTTTTACCTTTTTTGTCTCCAGTAAAACGACTGATCTGAATGGTACGCCAGGCGTTCTGCATAATGCACTTAAAAAGCTTTTCTGGACAAATGTACAAAAAAAAATAAAACAATGCTAGCATGTTAACTTTGTGGAGAGGAAGTTTTAAGGTTGAAATATTTATAGGATATGTTTTAATTATGGATAGAAATGGCTCAGGGCATTCCAAATGAGCTGGAAGAAGTCTGCAGAAATCACTTACCCTCTGCCTAGCTGCACACAGACCCCCACCCGACCCACCCCACCCCCCCGCGTCTGGCACAACACTTACGGCAGCAGCATTAATTAGCTATAAAGCCAGCGTATATATGTGTTCTGACCTGTGCGCTGTACATTACCGTCACATGATAAATGAGATTGCACCGAGCTCGATTACCACAGCGCGGCTTCAGTTACATCACATGTCTGGGCCAACGTTTCATGTGAGTGTGTGAAGGTTATTACCAGGTACTGACATTAGGCCCAATATACTGTAGGTCGCTCAAGATCATTTGTGGTTTGTTTCAGGTGGGGATACATAGCTTAGTGTAAGGCTGTATATACTGGAGGTAAAGCCAACAAATGAAAACATCCCTTTTTATTACTTGTAGTGATACATTTGTAATATATTGTTCATTGTACATCTAATGGGGCATATTAATCAGAAAATATATACCTGTAAATACCAGGGATACCCTAAATGTATGTACTGGGGTCACGGCAAATATATTACATATCTGCTGCAACTCTCTATATTTAACCACATAGCAGCCCGCGTGTCTATGGGCGCTGCTAAAATGCCAAATATACCGAGCCCTGGCAGTTAGTGCCATCTTCAGATGGCGTTACTCTGGTAGCAAAGCTGTGGCAGGGCATGCTGGAACGTGTAGTTCTACAACTGCTGGGGTGCCGCTTACTGCCCACCTCTACGTTAGCCTTTGTAACCTATGGACCAGTTTCCGAGTCGCTCGTAGATGCAGTCAGATGTCAGCGCAGTAGCGTGGCTGAGTCCCAAACCCCGTAAGTAAAGCGATCGTATTAGCAATCATTTAGCTTCTAATACATGGCAGCGGCGGGCTCCTATCGTCTGTCCCTGGATGTGATCTATGGTAAATGCCAGTGATCCTTCATTTCTTATTGCCGCGATAAGTGGCGATAACTGACCAAGTCCCGATAATTAATAAATATGCCCCTATGTGAGAGCTTCCATTTACAGCATGCACTGTAACGTCATATAAACTGATACGTCAGGTAGAAGTGAGTGTGTAGAAATGTGGGACAAACATTTCCATAAATATGGCAGCTGTCACTGGGCAACTATACATTATTTTTCTTTTAAAGAAATAGAGCTGTCCCATTATGCACACAGTAAAATTATATTGTTTTAGTTACTGCATACTTTGGTTTGCCGGTTTCGCCTCTTTAGGTTTTCTACTAGAATGCTTTCTGTATTATGTAGCGCAGGACTGTACATTACGCTAGTCTGAGGCCGGCATTGGCAGATAATACTCATGTAAAGGAAGAGCTCTCAAACCTCCTATCTACTAAAGGAATTTTCTAAGCCAGTCATGCCGTAGTTATCAGAATTGTTAAAAATCGAAATCTGTATTTTAATCATCAGAGGTGCAGTTCTATGTATTCCTCTGTTGTTTGCGCCAAAAACGATATTACAGGGGATCCGCGTTCTACTGTACTATAGAGTATGTAGGACTTAACATCTCTTGTATGAAATCAGTGACCCCAGTTGTGGTGTGTTCAGGCCATGTAATAAGATGAGACTGCCATGTTTTCCTGCCGCAGCGTGGCGATCCCTTTGGGCCATCGCGAATGTGCAGCAATTCTGCTTCTACAGATCACATATTTGCGTCCACAATATCATGTTTTCCTGGTTTCTCAGCCTCCAAATTTAGGAGTCTCCCAGAACTTAGTGGGCAAGTGTGACTTACAAATGTGCAGAATATTCTGCCCTGCACTTTCAATTCTTCCACTTGTTCATACAGATTTTCTGTACTATTGGTATTGGAAAAAGAATTGGAAAAAAATTCCATGATGATGGGGAGTAATGAGCAACTTCTGTGCCTGAGTAAACGGCATGGCGCTGCAGGGGCGCTGTTTTGCACATTCGGTGGAAGGTGGAGTAAGTATTATGAGTACCTATTGCCTATACGCAGCTCTGGCAGTAACACCATTGCGTGACGTAACACCATTAAGCCTATTACTTTATGACATTGCTGAGGCATGAGGCATATTGTGCCTCAATAATATCACTTTTCCCTAGTGATTGGGTCAGCTGCATTCTTTGGAGTAATGGATTATCTCACATCACGGCTGCCTCCACCGTGTCTAGAGTAAACAGAGACATCTGTATCTAACATATGTATCTAAGCGCGTACGATTTGTGAATTTGTTGCGCTGGATTCTTGCTGCCGCTGTGTTTCTCATTGGTAGTTTTACTTGGTCCCTGCCCTCGGAAATCCAGGATTACTATTCATTTTACAGGGTAGTTGTTAGGCCGGGTATACACTGGGATAACCGGCAATCGTGTAGATGTTCGGGGCGATTTCCCTTTGACCCGGACCATCACAGATTGCCGGTACACACTAGACGATTTAATTAACGACAGAACGATACCTCATTCCGTCCTTCATTAAAATGCACAGCCGCACACACAATATCGTTTGATTGACCGCGCAGCACAGCCAATCAACGGATGGCGTATGTCATTGGTGGGAACGCGCAATTGTGCATACACACTAGACGATGTCGAAGATTTTGTCGTTCCATTATGGCAAATCGTCCCGATATCGTCCTGCTGTGTACCCACCCTTAGCGTTGGTACCCGATAATTTTTTGGTACTCGTATTAACACCGTAATATTTTAAACATTATTATTTTTTATTAAAAATTTTTTAAAAGACAGATTGAAATAATGTGTCTTATATTTAGCTTGTTATTTAAATGTACTAGTGACTGTTTCTTAACCCTTCTAATTCCGCATTTTGTATACAGTACATCCAGTCTCTCATCTGCTTGCAGAGTCTCGCGTCAAACTATATACGACACACCGTCTCTCTCATCTGATAATGGTCCTTTGTCGTCATTTGGAGACTTACTACCCCGGGGCGCTTAACGCGTTTAAACTTCTGCAAAGTCGAGCGCTGAGTTTATCGTATGAAAAGGCGCTTCTGTCCCCTCCTTACATGATAACCGCTTTCATTTCATTCTCTCTCTACCAAGGAAGCTCGGGGAGCGACATGAAAAACGTACAGCGTATTGCTTTTTCTTTTTTAGGTCAAAATAAAAGAGAGAATGGGAAAAAAATAATATATATATATATATATATATATATATATATATAGAGTCCAACCGAGTAGAAGATACAAGCTTCCAGCGGGGCTCAGATCTCCCTCTTAGGCTTTATATAACCGTTCCGGCCTATGCTGATTTTGACATCAGTCAAGCCCTCCTGGGTCCCTCTTCTTCTCCAGAACGTAAGCTATATCCCCCTGCCGCCCTGACTCCTGTGACATCTGCTCCGACGAGTCGTGGAATTGGTACGTTACCAAGGCAGCGAAATTTAAGGCGACCTCTTATTGGCTTACGACACAAAAAAAGAGAAGGAAAATCAAAGTTCTTCCGTGTCGAGGGTCACGCCCCTGGGGGGTATTTGCCAGCGTTTTCAGTCAGAGGCTTCTCTTGGCTGAATTAAGTGCATATACCGAAGTGGGAGCTCGGTTCATGAGGTCGGGGTGTCTGGCAGCTGTGTATTCCGGGGGAGGGGGCTGGAGGTGGCCTCACGGTCACTGTCATTAGCTTTATCTGCAAGGAGTCTGATCATCTAAACTACGGCAGACCTAGGGCCTGATTCAGAGCCGGACGCTATTTGCGGACGGTCGTTCTGAAAAAGGAGCCGGATATTTAAATTAAGCGCTTGCTCTTTGCGGTCTGTTGACGCCTCTATGTCTGAACGAGCGAACGAAACATGCGCTCGCTATTTTGAAAAAAACACCCCCTGGCCGCTCGCATCATACGTCATCTCCGCTATTTATTAGATTAATCGAGTACATCGAACGGCGTATGAACTGCTCGCTATTCTTGTGGTTGGTTTTTCCTACCACAATCATGCGAGCAGTTCTGGCTATAAAACAACCAAGTGACGTGGTCGATGAAGCTGCTTTATTAATTATGCACACCCTTAAAACGCCCGTTTTGACCGTTTGGCACGCCTGCGTTCGGATCTCCACTCCCCGTTTTCAAACACCTTCCCCTGTTACCACCCACAAACGCCTCATCCTGTCACTCATATTATCAGGCATTCACTATTTAGCGAGCGCACGATTTCTGACCGCACTGACTGGTTCGCGCATGCGTATTAAAATCCGTACGCATGCGCAGTTGTGCGAACATCGCTCGGAACGAACGAGCGGCCGCTTACGAGCGGCTCTGAGTCAGGCCCTTAGTTCCTTTCAGGCCCACTGTTTGGAGCGGCCCCTGTGTCATTATTACACACGTCCGTATACGTTATCCGCTCACGCCGGTCGCCACCTGCTAATGGCTGTATTGGCCTGAATTTTTTTTTTGCAAATGCAATGAAACTTTTTTTTTTTCCACGTGCTAATCCGCCGACGCTATTTACTGTTTAACATCCCGGATCCCGACATTTTCTATGGCCGCGTTGTAATCTAAAGTGATAGCAGCTGATAGTGGTGTATTGGGCAGATTATCATCAAGTATAATGATGAGGCTTTTTTTTTTTCTCACTTAGGGGTAGTTGTACTAAGCCTTGAAGAGAGAACGCGGATGGAGATCAAGAACTAACCAATCAGCTCCTAACTGTCATGATACAGGCTGTGTTTGAAAAATGACAGCTAGGAGCTGATTGGTTGGTACTTTTTATTTCTCCTCAAGGCTTAGTACATCTCCCCCTTAGGGCCCTTGCTTGGTGTACTACAGGGGTAGTACACCAAGGAATGATGACGAATCACGTCATCTGCCTCCTCCGGACCACCCAGTTTTGCCAGGTAAGTTAGGTGGTAGAGGGGTAAATGGGGAATGGCGGCCAGCTCGGGAGGGTCCAACTATCACAAAAGAGCGAAGCCGGCATTTGTCAGTACTATGGCATTTATGTTTTTATTATATATGATAGGACAGTGTACCATGTTATGCAGTGTCCCAGGTTTAATATATAAAGTGCTTGCAATCTAACCAGGAGAATGACGACCAGTAGGTGAAAATGGCCACAGTTAGCCAGGAAAGGAAATAAGCCCTCTCTGGCGGCTGGCGGTGCTTCCTTTCTATAGACGCTCTTTGTTAATAAGACTCAGTAACACAGTGATGATCACATACTGTATGTGAGGGTGATGAGCAGATTCATAGGAGCAGGGCCTGTAGTCTGTCTTGTGACTACAGCACCACCTAGTGGCCTCCCTGAGCTATAGCTAATGACAAATGTGTTCGGTACATAAATGACAATTAGTATTTTGCAGAGAGATCAGTGTAAGGGGCTTCTGTAAGGGCAGAACTACATTCATTATTGAAAACCTATAAAACACAAGTGGTTTTCAAAAATCGGATGCGGTGTCTTTGGACGCAGCTAGTGCTGCTTTCCCTTTATCCTATCTCGTGTCTCTTCCTGCCTTTTAAGTCTCCCCAACTTTAAATGTGCACTTTAAACGTATATTTTTGTCAAAGCCTACAATCCCTCCTCCTAAGGCGATACTTCTATACAACTCCACCATATTTCCATCCCAGGTCACCATCCAACTGGTCACCCCTTCCACTTAGTATGTAAGATCTTACAGGCAGGGCCCTCCACCCCCATGTTATTACCTAGCACACCATGTCACCAATGCTCTACTCTCTTGTCCCCCACCCGCCACACCTGCTTGTTGCCCTCACCATGCCCCAGATGTCTGGTCTACCCAGTCTGTGGTAGGCATGCTGTGCACTTATGGTAGTATGGTCATTGTTGTGGATTGCCCTTATGTTCTGGGTACTTTGTAACTGGGAGATGTTTCTCTGTACGGCACTACAGACATTGTGGCTCCTTATAAATAAGAGTTAATGATGATAACTGGAGCAATTAGGAAATGTGACCGGAGCACATGAATTATACCAGAGCCGGCTACTGGGGCTGGAGCACCCTGTGCTGGCTCTCCGAAAATGGGGGCATGGCCTAATTACCATAGGCCACGCCTCCTATGTGACGTTATTTGTAGGCGTATCTGCATGGCCACGCCTCCAAACAATGTCAGGCTGGGGGGGAGCCTCACTAGCTGGGCTTCCCCCAGCCCTCTCCCGTCACTGAATGGATGCCGCGTGAATGCGCGCAGCATCCATTCAGACTCCGGGGTCCAGCACCGCCCGATTTGACCACCCGCGGGATGTTGGGGAGGGGTGCGCCCTCTATGGGTGGCGTCCCTGTTCCACCGCACTGGTGGAACACCCCTAGAGCCGGCCCTGAATTAAACTGTACAATAAGAAGAAACTGTAGAAGTGACTGTAATTTTAATGGAAGATTTTACTGAGAGGAAAATGAATGGTGGAAATGTTGGAAAACTACGAATAAACATGGATTTAGGGCCTAATTCAGAGCTATTCTGCTGTCCACGCAGTTGGGCGATTATCGGTGGTCTGCGCGTGCCTCACAGCCACATTGCACACACGTTGCGAATGAATTGCGATTGTGCTGCCTCCTGCGAGGATTCACTCGCAATTGATTGGCAGGAAGAGACCGTTTTGTGGGTGGTTACAGGGAGTTCCGGGCAAAACGCGGGCGTGTCGGCCCCGTTTCCTGGGCATGTACCTAGCCAGCGTCTGCGATCGCAAAGCTCCAGCGCCTCAGTTACTGCGGAGGAATCGATATTTTCAGGATCTGCGACCAATGCTGCGTCTGCGTGCACAGCTGCGAGGGCCCCGGTGGGCGTCTCAAATGCAAATTCCGCCGGCTGATGCATTAGCATATATGAAGCCAACTGCTAAGCTGCACAATACACAGATGCGTTCGCATTAGCGTTAAACCTCTGAATCGTGACCTCAGGGGTCTATTTACTTATCCTTGGTTGTAGATAAATTGAATGGAGATAAACTCCCAGCCAATCAGCACCTAACTGCCATGTCATAGGCTGTGTTTGAAAAATGACAGGAGCTGATTGGTTGGGACTTTATCTCTGTTGTATGAAGTGGTGATATGGGGGGAGAAGTGGTAACACCATTTGTCCCCCATGTATTATTGAGGGATCCGGTGTTAAATGACAGGGGCGCTATGTGCTGGGCTATGTATGAGTGGCACCGCTGCGGCTGCCCCCCCCCCACTGCAGCAGACAAGATGTTCATACATCCCATCGGTATTGGTTCCTTCCCACTGTCCCCATATACCTGAGAGACTACCATCAGAAGCCAGGGCTACATGATGACACCAATTGTGCCTTCTGGCCTAGAACACCTAGGTACGCCAAGGGCCGTCACATCATGGCCAGGAATGGCGAGCATTTTTATTGGGGCTATGAAGCAGAGCCTTTTACATAGGCGTGCGCAGGGCCATCGTGATGAGGTGTGCGCGACAAAGCCTCACCTACCACATTGCCATGTCCCCAGCACAAACCACTTCCTTGGGGGCCGTCCAATGATGTGGCGGCACTGAAGTGGGGCCTTTATTCCAACCAGCCAGATTGGACAGATGTCTGACAGATAGTTGTACAGTGTATGCCCAGCATTAAGGGTGTGTGGACGCACACCTATAGCCACTAACAGGGATACTCTCAGTATTTCGAGAGCTGGCATCCCGAAGGTAAGTAGCAGGGTTAGGGGAAGGGTTAGCATTAGGGGTTAGGCACTAGGGGGAGGATTAGCGTTAAGGGTTAGGCACTAGGGGGAGAGTTAGCGTTCGGGGTTAGGCACTAGGGGGAGGATTAGCGTTAGGGGTTAGGCACTAGGGGGAGGGTTAGCGTTAGGGGTTAGGCACTAGGGGGAGAGTTAGCGTTAGGCACTAGGGGGAGAGTTAGCGTTAGGGGAGAGGCACTAGGGGGAGGATTAGCGTTAGGGGTTAGGCACTAGGGGGAGGATTAGCGTTAGGGGTTAGGCACTAGAGGGAGGATTAGCGTTAGGGGTTAGGCACTAGGGGGAGGATTAGCGTTAGGGGTTAGGCACTAGGGGGAGGGTTAGTGTTAGGGGTTAGGCACTAGGGATAGAGTTAGCGTTAGGCACTAGGGGGAGAGTTAGCGTTAGGGGAGAGGCACTAGGGGGAGGATTAGTGTTAGGGGTTAGGCACTAGGGGGAGGATTAGAGTTAGGGGTTAGGCACTAGGGGGAGGATTAGCGTTAGGGGTTAGGCACTAGGGGGAGGGTTAGCGTTAGGGGTTAGGCACTAGGGGGAGGATTAGCGTTAGGGGAGAGGCACTAGGGGAAGGGTTAGCATTAGGGGTTAGGCACTAGGGGGATGGTTAGCGTTAGGGGTTAGGCACTAGGGGGAGAGTTAGCGTTAGGGGAGAGGCACTAGGGGGAGGATTAGCGTTAGGGGTTAGGCACTAGGGGGAGGATTAGCGTTAGGGGTTAGGCACTAGGGGGAGAGTTAGCGTTAGGGGTTAGGCACTAGGGGGAGAGTTAGCGTTAGGGGAGAGGCACTAGGGGGAGGATTAGCGTTAGGGGTTAGGCACAAGGGGGAGGATTAGCGTTAGGGGTTAGGCACTAGGGGGAGGATTAGCGTTAGGGGTTAGGCACTAGGGGGAGGATTAGCGTTAGGGGTTAGGCACTAGGGGTAGGATTAGCGTTAGGGGAGAGGCACTAGGGGGAGGATTAGCGTTAGGGGTTAGGCACTAGGGGGAGGATTAACGTTAGAGGTTAGGCACTAGGGGGAGGATTAGCGTTAGGGGTTAGGCACTAGGGGGAGGATTAGCGTTAGGGGTTAGGCACTAGGGGGAGAGTTAGCGTTAGGGGAGAGGCACTAGGGGGAGGATTAGCGTTAGGGGTTAGGCACAAGGGGGAGGATTAGCGTTAGGGGTTAGGCACTAGGGGAGGATTAGCGTTAGGGGTTAGGCACTAGGGGGAGCATTAGCGTTAGGGGTTAGGCACGGGGGGGGAGGATTAGCGTTAGGGGTTAGGCACTAGGGGGAGAGTTAGCGTTAGGGGAGAGGTACTAGGGGGAGAGTTAGCGTTAGGGGTTAGGCACTAGGGGGAGGATTAGCGTTAGGGGTTAGGCACTAGGGGGAGGATTAGCGTTAGGGGTTAGGCACTGGGAGGAGGGTTAGCGTTAGGGGTTAGGCACTAGGGGGAGAGTTAGCGTTAGGGGAGAGGCACTAGGGGGAGAGTTAGCGTTAGGGGTTAGGCACTAGGGGGAGAGTTAGCGTTAGGGGTTAGGCACTAGGGGGAGGATTAGCGTAAGGGGTTAGGCACTAGGGGGAGGATTAGCGTTAGGGGTTAGGCACTAGGGGGAGGATTAGCATTATGGGTTAGGCATTAGGGGGAGGATTAGCGTTAGGGGTTAGGGACTGGGGGGAGGGTTAGCGTTAGGGGTTAGGCACTAGGGGGAGAGTTAGTGTTAGGGGTTAGGCACTAGGGGGAGAGTTAGCGTTAGGGGAAAGGCACTAGGGGGAGAGTTAGTGTTAGGGGTTAGGCACTAGGGGGAGAGTTAGCGTTAGGGGAGAGGCACTAGGGGGAGGATTAGTGTTAGGGGTTAGGCACTAGGGGGAGGATTAGCGTTAGGGGTTAGGCACTAGGGGGAGGATTAGCGTTAGGGGTTAGGCACTAGGGGGAGGATTAGCGTTAGGGGTTAGGCACTAGGGGGAAGGTTAGCGTTAGGGGTTAGGCACTAGGGGGAGAGTTAGCGTTAGGGGTTAGGCACTAGGGGGAGAGTTAGCGTTAGAGGAGAGGCACTAGGGGGAGGATTAGCGTTAGGGGTTAGGCACTAGGGGGAGGATTAGCGTTAGGGGTAAGGCACTAGAGGGAGGATTAGTGTTAGGGGTTAGGCACTAGAGGGAGGATTAGTGTTAGGGGTTAGGCACTAGAGGGAGGATTAGCGTTAGGGGTAAGGCACTAGGGGGAGAGTTAGCGTCAGGGGAGAGGCACTACGGGGAGAGTTAGCGTTAAGGGAGAGGCACTAGGGGGAGGATTAGCATTAGGGGAGAGGCACTAGGGGAAGGGTTAGCATTAGGGGTTAGGCACTAGGGGGAGGGTTAGCGTTAGGGGTAGGCACTAGGGGGAGGGTTAGGGTTAGACACTAAAGGGGAGGGTTAGGTTTAGGCACTAGGGGGAGGATTAGCGTTAGGGGTTAGGCACTAGGGGGAGGATTAGTGTTAGGGGTTAGGCACTAGAGGGAGGATTACCGTTAGGGGTATGGCACTAGGGGGAGAGTTAGCGTCAGGGGAGAGGCACTACGTGGAGAGTTAGCGTTAAGGGAGAGGCACTAGGGGGAGGATTAGCATTAGGGGAGAGGCACTAGGGGGAGGGTTAGCATTAGGGGTTAGGCACTAGGGGGAGGGTTAGCGTTAGGGGTAGGCACTAGGGGGAGGGTTAGGGTTAGACACTAAAGGGGAGGGTTAGCATTAGGGGTTAGGCACTAGGGGGAGGGTTAGGGTTAGACACTAAAGGGGAGGGTTAGGTTTAGAGTGCGGGGAGGGGGTGGGTTAGGTTTAGGCACTAGGGGGAGGGTTAGGGTTAGACACTAAGGGGGAGGGTTAGGTTTAGGGTGCGGGGAGGGGGAGGGTTAGAGTTAGACACTAAAGGGGAGAGTTAGGTTTAGGGTGCGGGGAGGGGGAGGGTTAGTTTTAGGCACTAGGGGGAGGGTTAGGGCTAGACACTAAGGGGGAGAGTTAGGTTTAGGGTGCGGGGAGGGGGAGGGTTAGGCACTAGGGGGAGGGTTAGGGCTAGACACTAAGGGGGAGGGTTAGGTTTGGGGTGTGGGGAGTTGGTTTGGTTTAGGCACTAGGAGGGGAGTTTAGATTTTGGCACGAGGGGGGGTAGGGAGAGGGGGAGGGTTAGGTTTAGGCACTAGGGGGAGGGTTAGCGTTAGGGGTTAGGCACTAGGGGGTGGGTTAGAGTTAGACAATAAAGGGGAGGGTTAGGTTTAGGGTGCGGGGAGGGGGAGGGTTAGGTTTAGGCACTAGGGGGAGGGTTAGGGCTAGACACTAAGGGGGAGAGCTAGGTTTAGGGTGTGGGGAGGGTTAGGTTTAGGCACTAGGGGGAGGGTTAGGGTTAGACACTAAAGGTGAGGGTTAGGTTTAGGCACTAGGGGGAGGGTTAGCGTTAGGGGTTAGGCACTAGGGGGTGGGTTAGAGTTAGACAATAAAGGGGAGGGTTAGGTTTAGGGTGCGGGGAGGGGGAGGGTTAGGTTTTGGCACTAGGGGGAGGGTTAGGGCTAGGCACTAAGGCGGAGAGTTAGTTTTATGGTGCGGGGATGGTTAGGTTCAGGCACTAGGGGGAGGGTTAGGGCTAGACACTAATGGGGAGTTGGTTAGGTTTAGGCACTAGGAGGGGAGGTTAGATTTTGGCACTAGGGGGGGTAGGGAGAGCGGGAGGGTTAGGATACCGACTGACAGCTGTCGGTATCCTAACCCTGTCAGAATGCCGGCGTGAGGATTTTGAGCGCTGGCATCCCGTACCCATCCCCCACTAAAATACCCCAGTCACCTATATATGCAGTGGAGGAAGATATTTTTAGATGACCTGATATTCTTCAGAATGTAGGCTAGAAACTATCGTTTGCCTCGTGCCTCAGTGATGTCTCCAAGGGTACGGGTGCAGCCCACCAAAGCCCTGCCTCAGTGTGTCAGTGGCACAGGCACGTAAGGCCATGTGATAGTGTGATTATTATGTGATGGTTACAGGAACATGACACCAGGCACATAATACAGGTCTTACTATGCTCTTGGAGCCCTGTCTGAGAGCTGCATTGCGGAGAAAACATTCAATAACAAGGTGAGAGAAATATCTGTGATGTAATCAGACTGATCTCAGCATTGATGTAGCCCTACTGCTGGGCATTTACCTGACTGACAATCACACGTAAGGGCAGAATTATTGTATAAAAAGCTGACATTAGTCATTGCTAGAACATGTATAATAATCCCTATATACATACCATAGCCAAGTGATGCTCTACCTCCTTACAGCTGGAACTGCAGTGTCATCGAAGCATCGCTCTGGGACCCCAAGTGTCAGTGCGCATTCTTCTAGCTGTCCGAAAGGGGAAGTTCCCAGTGTAGTCTACTGCATATCTAATAATCAGGGGGACCCCCAATATAAATCATAGGACCCCACTTCTGTAATATGCAATACATTCCACCAGATGTCTCACATGCAGCAATGTGTGCGACAAAAACTGAAAAAAAAATAAAAATTATATATATATACACATCCTGTTGTGAACATTCAGGAGACATTGATTAGGGATCAATATTCATATATAAAACAAGTTTGCCGGAGAAGATGAGGGAATGAGACGAGTTAACGGAAGCACAGCGAGCTGGCCCCATGCAGCGCTAGGTCTGGTTGCCATGGAAATGCCTGCAATATTTTACATACATATAGCCCACATAGGTGGGGATAGATGTATACATTTATTTATGCTCTATATAGATGGTTAATGCTGCACACTGTTGCCGAGGGCAACCGATATCTAGACGGAGGACAGTAAAGTTCTCCTTGGGAAAAAAAAACAAACGGAAATATGTCTGCAAAGCACACACAGAGCAGGCAGCGATGTTGGGGGCTGAATAAAGTAATAGCTATACAGCACAGATCTGTTCATCAGGACCAGCACCAGGAGCCACAAAGCACCTTGTGCCTCACTGATGTCCCCAGTTCCTTCCTAGGGAATTCATAGGCTGCATTCCCAATAATTTAGTTTCAGCCATTTTGTGCTATGTTAGGATTACCAGTGAATCCATGGACTGGTCTAGCCCACAAAATGGCTGCCGCAGCTGGATACACCAAAGAGGTGGTTAGTGTGTATGAAAAGACATAGGGGGGTAGATGTACTAAGCCTTGGCTGGAGATAAAGTGAACGGAGATAAAGTCCCAAACAATCAGCTCCTAACTGTCATTTTCAAACAGAGCCTGTGACATGGCAGTTAGGAGCTGAATGGTTGGGACTTTATCTCTATCCAAGGCTTAGTAAATAGACCCAAAAGTGGAGAGAGAGAATGTACCAACCAATCAGCTCCTAATTGTTGTTTTTCAAACACAGGTGTCTATTTATTAAGTCTTGGATGGAGATAAAGTACCAACCAACCAGCTCCAAGCTGTCATTTTTCAAACACAGCCTGTAAAGTGACAGGAGCTGATTGGTTGAGACTTTATCTCCTTTCACTTTATATCTATCCAAAGCTTAGTACATAGACCCCACAGTCTGTAACATGGCAGTTTGGAGCTGATTGGCTGGTACTTTGGGGTCTCTTCATGAAGTAGTGAAAAACTCTGTTTAACTGAAAACAGGGCTTTTCACTGCTTTGTTCTATTCATGAAGCATGTTACCGTGGAGCAGTTCATGACTTATCCAGTGACCCCCTCGCTCTGTGGTGGGATTGCTTCCCCTGGATCGCTCAGCTCTCTGCTGCATATAGATTCGCCATCTCGGAATGGCGTAATATGTACAGCGAAACAAAAAGAGCAGGGAAGTCCATGCTCTCTTCCTGGCGCTGGCTACACCAACTTTAGACCAGCGTCCTTTGCAGCAGGTCTGACGTGACCCGCTGATCTCAGGTGCCGGCCCATGCACAGTGAGAAGAAGACATATCGAGCTCCCGATGTATCTGTCTTCGTACTGCTTCCCGGGATCACGGAGAGGCTGTGTGCCGGAGGATAACGCCAGACAGGTAAGTGCACATGAATGAAGGATACAGAGACCACTTCTTTTTTTACCCACTGCTTCAATATTTCACTATCACTTGATACATCCAGCCAGCGATCATACACGCCGCCCGGATTTCTCTACACCTCCAGTCCTGATTGAGCCTACACTGGATTGGACCACTTACTGCGGCTCAGGATTGTGAGCTCATTACACACGCCGCTCACATCTCTCTGGAGAGAGTCACAGACTGCGGGGAGCCCGGCTGTCCTTCGCCGGAGAGAGTCTCCTCACCGCCGAGTCCGGTTGTTCACCGCCGGCGAATACTCACTGCCGCATCTTGGGATCGTCACAGCACCCTCCAGCGCTCCCCCATGTGCATCAGCACTTCCATCAAGCCCTCGGCACCTCCAGCCGCGAACCAGTCTGTTTCTCCCTCCAGACTGGTGCCGCATCCATTCCTGGAGTAACTACACACTGTGACCGAGAGGTGAGCACACTATACGTGAGACATTATTTTCTTGAACGGCTTATTCACCATTCAGGTCGTTGACAGTTGTCATTTCAGGGTGCTCCCAATTTTTTTGCTCCATTCATGACTGTTTACCGGTATTAATATCCATAAACAAAAATATTTTTCTGAGATATCCTCTATTCGCACGGACATTCATACAGTTATAATATTGTGTCTGTATTGTTGCAGTTGTTTTAGGATACCTTTTCCTTGATTTACTCACTGTCGTAGAGACATTGTTTTACTTGTATCAGTTTTTATTGTTACAATACATTGTTTGCCTAAACAACACTGTTCAACAAATTTTTTGGCATTCTATAAAACTATTCATCATTATTCAATTGTTTTCATTCTGATATGTGTATTTAGCGCCATTCCACCTACATACTCTTTTTACAGTTCCCCGGTATTGTATTGTGCCAATTGGGAGTGGTGGCTTACTCCCAGGTGGAGGGCAGCTTTTTACACATTTGATATTTATCCTCATTACTGATCCACACCCCCTCGTGGTGCTTGGTTTTTCTGTATACTCAAGTGTACATGAATGGCAACAAAACATCACTATATATCGCATCGATGTGAAGCGATATATGGTGATATTTTTACGGTAGCCAGTTCATGGTCTACATGAATAGACCTCTCTTTATCTTTCTCCACTTTATCTCATCTCCCCCACAGGGGGAGATGTTCCAAGCCTTGGAGAGCGATTAAGTGGAGCAGTTGCACAAAGCAGCCAATCAACTACTAGCTGTCATTTCATAGCCTGTGCTAGATAAATGATAGCTAGCAGCTGATTGGTTGCATTGGGCAACTCCTCCATTTTATCACTCTGCAAGGCTTGATACACCATATTGAGAGTCATACCCCTTTTCCACCAAAATCCCGGGTCTGTCCCAGGATTCTTTAACCGGCTTAGACTCCGTTTCCACTGCACTCTCGTCCCGGGTTTTTCGCGGGTTGCCTCCGTTTTCACTGAACCCAGGTAAGCCCAGCAAAGTTGTGGATGTCATTAAAAATGTCCTTTATTCAAGCCATTTTTAATGACATCAACTTTTAATGACATCCTTTATTATTTATTGTTATTATTTTTTTATTATTATTTATTTTATTTAATTTTATGACATTTTTAATAAAACCCTTTTATTATTTATTATAACTTTTTTTTTTATTATTATTATTATTATTATTTAATTTCATTTAATATTTAATTATTTATATCAGTTTATGACATTTTTAATGACATCCTTTATTCAGGCATCTCCTCTGGTCTCTGGTTGACGACATCAGCAGCCAGTACCCTGGAAGGACCAATCAGGGACCTTTTGAAATAACCTGGGTCAAAAAACCCAGGGTAGAGCTGTTTCCACTGCAGCGTTAACGCATTTTCCCCGCTAAAAACCCTGCTCGATACCCGGGAAGAAATTCTGGGTCAGCAGACCCGGAATTTTTTATTTGGAGCCGTTTCCACTGAGCTGAGTCCCCTTGTAGACACGGCAATTACCCAGGTCTTTTAGGCAGTGGAAAAGGGGTATAAATCAGTCTAAATTTAATAAGTACACACACAAATACATATTTTGTATGTTGTTCCAGAAGATTTACATTGCTGGCTTCAGCTGTACGAGTGTGTAGCTATAGATATCTCATGTGACTATAGATCTGCAGTGGGGTACAGAGCCTGTGGTGTACGGGAGACCAGCCCAGCATTACTGCACAGATGACTGAGGGATGAGGGAGACGTAAAGGCCACTTAATCTGAAATGTGTCAGGCGAATACCTATGAAATATTCAGTAGTGGAATGTGAGCAGCTGCAGACGGGGGGCACAGATCGTCTCCCATGAGCTGATCTATACGCCCCTTGCCCAGCCACTGCCAAATTTCTAACTTAAAAGGTTTTTTTTTTCTAAAAAAACCAAAACAGCCATTTTATTCTTCATCGACATCTGAAATAAATATTTGATATCTTGTAGTCGGAGTGGACACAGCGAGGGTCGGGGCTCCGTTTCCGAGCTTATATATTCCTCAGATGCACTTTTATAGCAGCCGGAGCAGATACCTTGCACAGCGTTTTGTGGTCCATGACTGAATTGCGCACGTCCTCAGTTAATGACGGCACTTGCTGTGGGGGGAATGGGTGTGTAAGGAGCTATTAGGCGATCGTTTGCAAGTAGCAGGCGAGGCCCTGAGGAGCACATATCATGGGGAGAACTTGCGCTTATTGAGTGGTTATTAGGGCTGCGCTTATTCCTGCTGCGTCGAAGATACATGCCTTGACGTTCTTCACAATGGGCCTGATTCAGAGCCGCTTGTAAGCGGCCGCTTGTTCGCTCTGAGCGATGTTCGCACCACTGCGCATGCGTATGGGTCGTTATGCGCATGCGCAAAACAGTCATTGCGGTCGGAAGTCGTGCGCTCGTAAAACAGAGAGGGTCTGCTAATTTGATTGACAGAATGTACCGTTTGTGGGTGGTAACAGGGGAAGGTGCTTAAAAACGGGGAGTGGAGATCCGAACGCAGGCGTGCCAAACGGTCAAAACGGGCGTTTTATGGGAGTGCATAATTAACAAAGCAGCGTCATCGACCACGTCACTGGGTTGTCTTTTAGCCTGAACTGCTCACAGTGATAGCGGGAAGTAAATCCTACCACAAGCACTGCGAGCAGTTCAGATGCCTTTCGATGTTCCCGATTAATCTAATAAATACCGGAGATGACGTGTGATGCGAACGGCAAAGGGGCGTCCTTACAAAATAGCAAGCGCATTTTTCGGAGGCTCGCTCAGACATAGAGGCGTCAACACACCGCAAAGAGCGAGCGCTCAGTTTAAATATCCGGCCCTTTTTTAGAAAGAGCGTCCGCTAATAGCGTCCGGCTCTGAATCAGGCCCAATATCCCACCCTGCAACCTCGCTGAAAGACCTCTCTTCCTTTACTGTATAAACTGTCACTGCAGAACTTATGTACAATACGGCCGCATTTGTTCCTGCCTCGCTCAGGGCAATCTATAATCTGCCCCGTTCATCTGTAATCCAATTCGTACACTCTCTTCCAACCCACCCGTTCTCTTTCATCGCTCCTTGTCCCAGGAACTCTCTACCTTCCTACGACTTGCTCTCACACACAATGGAAAACTAACCGTAGAGACGACTTTCTGCAGGAAGATCCACTGCCCGCCACTTCCGTAAATCCTCTATTTGTTTTTTCTCTATACCTTCTGCCCTTTGTAGATTGTAAGCTCTTCGGTTCATATACCCCTAACCAATTGCATTGTGACATTGTAAAGTGTGTGGGCACTGCCTATCTGTGGTCCTATGACCCACCCCCCTCATTAAACCAGTTTTGTCAAATGTACTGTAATTTACCAGCTCATTCCATGCACATTTGATGAGGAAACAGGTAAGGGGTGTGTTCTACTACATTCATTTTCTATATGTGCCCATAGGGAATCTCCAACTGCTGTACTGTACGAGCGTTTTACAGTATTCTCATATAAAAACAAAATGAGTCTCACGCCGTAGTAATGGAAGTGCCAGGAGGTGATTTGCTAAGGGCAAGGTCAGAGATACAGGGCCTGATTCAGACCCGCTCGCGAGCGCTCAGCAAGCGGGTCGATGGTGCCCTAGTGCGCATGCGCACGACGGAGGCTGCTCCGTCGTGCGCATGCGCGAGACCCGGCTAGCGACGGGGAAGCCATCGCTCCGGGTCTCGCACCAAAGGGGGCGTGCTGTCGATGTTGATTGACAGCACGCCCCCTTTGGTGGGCGTGCCGGGGGCGTGGCTGCCAGACGGAGGCGTTCCCATGGGAACGCCTACCGTCTGGGTCCGGCCCCACTGACATCACTAGTGATGTCAGTGGGAGTCATTTTGGCTCTGATAGAGCCAAAATCACTCCAGGGCTTGCGGTCACCGAGACCCTACCACAGGGTCTCGTCGCAAGCCCGATGGTCTTGACCATCGCGACCATCTTTTTGGCTGCTTGCATATGCTGTGGGTGGTCACCCACAGCTATGCGAGCGGCCAGGAGGCCGCTCCAATTTTAGGTAGGAGTGCCCTGATTCAGAGCGAGCGCTCTGGTCAGAGCGTCCGGCTCTGAATCAGGCCCACAGTTTGTTCATTTGAAGCTCTATTCCACTGGCCAATCACTGTGCTGGTATTGGGGTGGGGGGTATGAGTCTGGGGATGACTGTGGGGTTGTTAAAATAAACGTGTGTATATATATATAGGCACAGCATAAAGATTTGGCACAATGTAAGTAAGCTCACTATGGTATTATGATTATAGACGTAGGGCCTGATTCAGACCCGCTTGCGAGCGCATTGCGCTCGCAAGCGGGTTGATGGTGGGCCAGTGCGCACACGCAGCGTGCGCAAGCCCCGTAGCAAGTGAGAAATCACTCGCTCCGGGGCTCGCAACAAAACAGGGCGGCTGTCGATGTTGATCGACAGCTCGCCCCATTATGTAGGCGGGGAGGGGGGGTGGCTGTACAAACAGAAGCATTCCCGAAGGAACACCTGGCGTTTGTGGGCGGCCCTACAAACTGGATTTCCTGCTCTATTAGAGAATTGCGAGTGCGGAGACCCTACCACAGCTGTGCGAGCGGCCTGGAGGCCGGAATTTTTTTTTAAAAAGGGACGCCCTGATTCAGAGCAAGCACATGCAAATAGCGTGCGCCTCTGAATCAGGGCCCTAGTTCATTTAGAATTTGGGGGGTTTATCTTGCAGTATTCCTGTCGTGTCTCATCCTCTTGGCTTTGAGTCATTGTCACACGCTGAGCGATTCTGTACCACACGTGGGAGTTTATTTTTGGCTGATGCGAACACATTCAGTTTTCGTACTCCCACTGCTTCTCCCAGCTTTTGTTCCTTTATATATTGCCTCCATTTATCATTGTCTCTGCCAGCTGCGTCTCACCTTTATTTTTTTGTTTCATCCAGCTCTTCGCCGCTCTGAGTTATGGCGGCTGCTCCCAGCCAGACACTTTGTCATCGACTTCTGGGCAGTTCATACAGTGTATTAACGCGCATTCCTTCCTTCCTTCCGACTCTGCATGGCTAGGTTTTTCATACATTGCAGAAGACGCGCTCATGACTCATTCACAAGGATTAAAGCTGGGTAGACACTACAGGGCGGCGCGATTGCGGCAACTGCTGCAGTGATACGTTGCGAGCGCCATACACACTGCACAATCCGGAGTACGAGGCGCGATGTATCGTTACATGCTGCATATAACTACACGGCCGATCGTATATGTGTATGGTATATCGTTCCGATCCGCGCCGGAATGATATATCGTACAATACATCATATAGTATGTGTAACCAGCTTTATCCACATGGATTGCTTTCTTGGACTTTCCTCTTCTTACAATGTGTAATCACTACAACAACGTGTTAATCTCTGTTCTTGCGGGGGATTGAAACCTCTGGCGCACCGCAACATTTACAGCGATTGGCAGAGTCGCTTGGCAGCAACGGGATCTATTGCCCAAAGATGGCGACCTAAAAGTGTATGTGGGCGCCATGTCATCAGCTCACATCCCACGCTGAGATGGCCTTTTTGCTCCACTGCTGATTAGTCCCAGCCTTCCTATTATATGTTAATTTATTTCATAGCGGGAGCTTTCCTTCAAGCTAACGTTAATAAGAGTCTGCTGAATGTGGCATTTCCATACCAGGAAATATCAGACCGGGGTTTGGTGATGTGGCCAGGAACCACCATTTTCAGTTCCGAGCTACACAATTGCTTCGTTTTGCAATCGGAATGAATCTTGCGCGCCACTTGCTGCAGAATCCCATATTTCTGCATCGGTAAAAGAAGACCTTACCGGGGATTTTGCCGCATGATAGTATGCCCAAAGGAAACCTACAGATGTGTCCTCCTCAGTGGCGGCTCCTACCCTCTTAGATTAGGGTGGCTGCCGCTGCTGAGAAGGAGAGGGAACTGAAGAAACACTCACCGGCTCCCGGGGCTTGTGCACTAGTGGCGGGGCATCAGCTTCCAAAGGACTGCATCGGCTGTAGGCCCTAGAAACCGGGGGCTGCCTGAAAGGCAGAGAAGCGACTTCCTACTGGATGCACGCTCTCTGCTAGTAGCAGCCCGGACTGGCTGCCTAGGGGGTGGAGACACTAGGGGGAGGAGACACTAGGGGGAGGAGACACTAGTGGGAGGAGACACCTCCCCCTAAGACTGCCTGTTGTGTATGTGACTGGCAGGTAGCGTTTCCAATGGGAAGCCACTACCAGTCACAGTGTAGCCAGTTACAATCCGTGACTGCAACTGGCTCACTGAGATGGCGGATTTTACTGGGGCGGTGGGAACAACGACACAGGTCCTCCTACATCTGTCCTCAATACGCCACGCAACGCAACATGAGCCGCCAGGTCTCGTGCAGCTCTGCTAGCGTCAGGTGTCCTTTGTTTTAGCGTCTGCGATGTGACTAGGCTGCACCATGAGACTGTGCTGATTAATTAGATGTGCGACACTTGTATATATCTGGTGCGCAGAGAGGAGCGGTTTGGTGGGACGGCAGCAGAGAGGACACATCTGTAGCTCAGATCTCCTGCCTGTCAGCTCTTATAGATCCAGTGTAACCCGCATCTATCAGTGGCAGGCACATCAGCAGCTCATCCCGGTCGGAACATGTGTATTCGGAGCACAGGGGACACCTGAGACCATCTGGCCCCCAAAAAACAATGCTGGTGTGTAGACCAGTTTCCTGGAGCCGTGCAGTTTGCTGGGTCTATGACCTGTAATGTCACCACTAGAACTAGCCGCTGGTTATGTAGAAATAAGCACTTTACATATAGCAGCTGCTTTTTCCTATTTGTTATCTATATGTCCATATAGCAAATTTTCAACTGTAAAGCTCTTATGTACGTATGAAAACAGAATGGGTCTCTAGTAATGGATCTGACATGATGATATGATTGGTCGGAGCATAAAGGCACAGGGATGATTTGATTGGTCGGAGCATGCACGCACAGAGACAGTGTGACCCTCTGAAGTTCCACTCTGGGCAGTGACAGCATCTAAAACTCATAAGCGGGGCCCATACACCTGCGACTGATTGCCGCAATTCCCCGTTTTCCTGGGATTGGGGTGTCAGGGAAATTTAACATGTTGGAAATCCTCGAATCACCGATCCCAACCCAAAAATTATCAGGATCGCTAGGGATTTTTGTTCTTCCCCAATCCGCCGATGGATCGCTAGTCATCGATGTCCGCGGATGGCCATTTTAGATTGGTGCAATAGTTTCAGGGGAAGTTAAATAAAAAAATTTAAAATGAAAGTCCACCATAAACATTTAACAAATGGCAGTATACTCAATGTAAATTGATTTTTTTTTTAAATTGATTTTATATTTTATGAGCAAAAAAAGAAAACATTGCAAAGATACATGAAGCATGCAAAATAGTGCAACAAGACCATTAGAGCTTTGTGGTGCAAAACTCGGGTAAAAAGAATGCAGACATCTGAACGTTAGTCATAGAACGTACATTGGGCCTGATTCAGACCCGGACACTAAGCTGCGCTCGCTCTGAGCGACGGTCGCACAAATACGCATGTGTATAAGTCGCAGTGCACGTGTGCAAATAAGCGTCTGCAATGTGAAATCGTCCGCTCATAGTACTACTAGTAGGCCGCTACTTTGAGTGACAATGCCGTTTGTGGGAGGTAACGGGAAGGTGCTTGTGAACGGGGGAGTGGTGTTGCGAATGCAGGCGTGTCTGACCGTCAGAACGGAGTTTAATGGGTGTGCATAATTAGCAAAGTAGCGTCACTGAACATGTGACTTGGGTGATTTTTTCATGAAGTGCTCGCAGTGCTTGCGGGAGCCTAGGTCTACCTTAAGTGCTGCGAGCAGCTCCGATGGCTCCCGATGGTCCCGATTAATCCTACATTTCCTGGAGATGACGTTTGTTGTGAGTGGCAAGGGGGCGTCTTTAAACAATTGCAAGCGCAATAAGCCCTCGCCCGCTAAGACATAGAGGCGTCCTTACACCGCAAAGAGCGAGTGCATGTTTTGCATAATACGTTCTGCTACTGTAGATACAATATTAATATTTTAGCAAAGAATATAACTGAAAACACTCAAAAGTAATCTAGAAGGAACAGAGAGAGACAGAAGGGGAACGTGTTGGTGCAGGGCTATATTATCTTATAAGATATGTACAATAGTAGGGGTATAAACCGGGGTACAAGAGGGACACACCACATTATAAGTAAGGGGTACCATCCAATTCTCTATAAAGATACCAGTTAGTGGACTGATTCATTACGGGTCACAATTGCAAGAGCGTA
Source organism: Taudactylus pleione (assembly GCA_031769625.1). Classification (NCBI taxonomy): domain Eukaryota; kingdom Metazoa; phylum Chordata; class Amphibia; order Anura; family Myobatrachidae; genus Taudactylus; species Taudactylus pleione. Next base: position 1,331,616 of record JAUIMM010000433.1, on the reverse strand, counting down.
CGCAGAACGGTCGTTGGTGCCTACGGTGTATGCATTGCAGTGCGCTAGTTAGCATTGTGATCACTCTGCGTTCACCTACGCAGATGCAAAGCCATCGCAGACAGAGGGACGGGACGGGGGAGTGGTTGGAGAAACGCAGGCGTGCCGGTCTATTTGAACGCCGTTACATGGGCGTGCATAAATTGGCCACTGCGACGGCGTGAGAGGCCGATGTTACTTGATGTTCCAGATGTATACGCAGGATTGCAAGGTTTTACGTATGTGCGAAAGCGGTAGTGGGCGTGTCTATGCTGGCTTTGGACGCCTCTTTAATACCTTTGCAATTGCAGTCATTAGAATATTTTCGCAGCAGATCTGCGTGCGTAATGGCAGCTGCTATCGCAATAGCGATCAGTAATGAATCAGGCCCTCTATTATTTTATAAAGGTGAGTCTGTGTGATATTAAAATATTGCGCAATATATAAATCCCATTATTTTTTTTAATTAAACCCTATAACCCCCTTCTTTATATCCTGGAGTGTGGCTCTCCTATCATAGTATAAGACAGGGGTGGGGAACCTTTTTTCTGCCGAGGGCCATTTTGATATATATATAACATTATTTGCGGGCCCGATGTCGGCCACAACACCTCAAGGTGACATCACACGGGGCGGAGCCACAATCGCCGGTGATTACAGCAATGCCCGGAGCATCCTGAGGATGCTCCGGGGAGCTGTAAGGGCAGTGGTGTGACCGTCTCAAGCATCCTACGGACGCTCCAGGTGGCACTGCTGCATAGATTCTGGCTGCAGGGTGTCATTCTAGGCATCCTGCTAGCCAGATGAGGCTCGCAGATAAAAACTCCGAGGGCCAGACGAAATGATTCCGCGGGCCTAATACGGCCCCCGGGCCTGAGGTTCCCCATCCCTGGTATAAGAGCTGAAGAAAAGAGCGTTTAACCCTGCTGAATAGAGGAGGAGTCCGGACAGTCCAGTTGGGCAAGATCACTTTCGTCGCTGTGGTCACAATCGTGGTGAGTAATGATAAGAAATCACATTGGCGTGGTCCTAACGACCAATTATCGAAAGTAGAGCACAAGAGAGCTAAAGGATCCATTACTAAATGTAGCGAAAAAGATATTATTAAAAATTAAAAACATAACTTTACCCCAAAATGTACGAGGTTTTTCCACATTCCCAAAAATGATGTAACTGTGGCGTTATTACACTTGGGACAACTACCCATCTTTCCCTCCACCATTGTGTCGCCTCCGACGCTGCGAGACGTAAGCTGGATTAAGTACTCATCCATGTACCTCTTGAGGCATAGCTGGAGATAGAATTTTTAACGTAGACTCAAAGTATTTAAAAGAAAAAAAAAAAAAAAGCGATTCAGAGGTGTCAAGATGGGATAACATTGGTTTCCAGGGGCTCTATTTACTACAATCCGCATTTGTAATGCAGATTGTAGTGTGATATTACCAACTGAATTCGCATTGCGAATTCAGGCAATACCACAGGGATTTACTACAAATACCTTGCAGGGACAGAGCTTGCGATAAAGCTCTGTCCCTGCGAATCTCCTCCACACTCCAGTCACGGTATTTTCTAAAAAATAAATACCGTGACTAGTGCCCCGCGCATGCGCCGACCACCCGCCGCTGCTACCCCCGGCACTAAGCCCCACCCTGACACTAATCCCCGCCCCTCCCTTCCCGCGTGCGCAATCGCGGACCCCCACGACCCCCCTCCCTTCATAGCACCTGGACTCAGGTAAGTTAATTTTTATTTTTTTATTTATTTATTTTTTTAAGCAGAGATCAGCTTGCGGTCTCTTTAGACCACACAGCTGATTACTGGGACCGGCTCCGGGCTCTGCTCTCCCCGTTACAGCAGAGCAGGAGTCCGGTAACCGGGGGAGACCCTGGATAACGCCACCTCCAGGTGGCGTTATTATCACAGGGCTTTCCCCGGTATGTTTTTACAATTTATTTTTAGTAACTACCAGACAGATCACATTTCCCATTACAGTTATGGGAAATGCGATCTGCTTGCTAAAAATAAGTGATAGTTAGGGGTTGGAGTAGAATTTTACGAATTCTAATCCAATTGCCCTGTAATAACTATAGGTGATACTAAAATAATGTGAAAAGGGTGTGAAACCACAAAACACCCTTTATCACTTTATTTTAGTAAAAATAATGATAATAAATAGAGCCCCAGATCTCAGTGTGTGGCGTGGTCAGATATTGTCACACTGAATGTAGAGAAGTTCGAGTTGAATGTAGCTATCGGCACGAAGCAGGAACCGGTTACCGCAATCTTTACTAAGAATGGTCCTGCCGAAGAGAGTGAACGAAAAGTCGCCCCTGGGCAGTGACTGAAGTCTATTTACTAAGCAGTGTTAGGAGACAGAGTGAAAAGTGATAAGAAAGTGATAAGGTGCCAGCCAATCAGCTCCCAACTGTCATTTTTCAAACACAGCCTGTGAGATGACAGTTGGGAGCTGATTGGCTGGCACCTTATCACTTTCTTATCACTTTTCACTCTGTCGCCTAACACTGCTTAGTAAATAGACCCCTGAAGCTGCCTCTGCTCTCTGGCCTCTCAGTCTCACCTGTCACATCTCTGCTCCTCCGAGTCCCGTCCAGCTGCAGCAGAGAGACCCTTTTTTCGTTGTTTTTTTTGCTTTGTTTTTAAACAAACTTTATTGATATCCGTCCAAATTGACACTGAGATTCCTGCTTCTTAACCGGGGAGAGGACAATACTGGCAGCTAGAGGTGACGAAGCCGGCACTCTATAAGATGGCTGACAGTAAGTGACATTTCTAGTAGTAGTAGCTGGGTCACTTAGCGCTGCCATAGGTGGCTATGGCAGCGCAGTATTTTAGCCTGCCGTTAGCGGTAATATTTTAGCCTGCTGTTAGGTGTATTGGATACAGATGTGACCTCATACATCTCGCCTCAGTTCGCCACATGGGCGCAAGATGCCTGACGCGAGCGAGCCGCCAGGTCCTGTGCAATACTTACCGACATTATCTGCTACCCGGGAGATGCCCAGAGAGCAGACACAGCAGGCCACTGGGGGGTGGAGCTAGGTTTCTATGTCATTAGGCCCCGCCCCATCATGGGAAACTGCCACGAATCGCGGGGAGGGGACTGGGCTAAATGAGGTGTCAATTAGCTCCGCACCCTCCATGCAGAGCTGCGATTCATGGTAATTATGTCCCATATCAAATTGATCAGCACAGCCCCCTGGTGCATCCTAGTTGCATCGCATTGTGGCAAAGACTCATTGGGCGGAATTCAATTGTTTTTATCCCCTATCGCGCCCGACGGAGCTATTCTATTCTTGCTCCTGTCGGGCGCGATCAGCTGCCAAGCGCTACATTTCAGCTCGCAGCCCCTGGGGGATGAGAGCTGAAATGTGCGAAAAGTGACATGTTTGGGCGCCCAAACATCACTTTTCACGATCGCGCCCAGCACTTTGGTCGGGTTTAGCTGCTTTACGCAGCTAAAGCTGACCTCTATGGGCGTGATCACGGCGAAGAACGGCAGCAATTGAATGGCGGCCCGCGATCTCCTGTCACTTTAGACGGGAGATCCGGACCGCGTAATCAATTGAATTCCGCCCAGTGGGATAAAAACAATTGCATTCCGCCCATTTTCTGCAAGTTGCAAAAAGGACGCCTGGCACTAGCAGAGTCACACGGGACCTGGCGCGCCAAGGGGGATGTAGCAATGATGTGTGAGGACACATCTGTCGATGAAACTTGTCCTACAGAGGCTGAAAGGTGAGCAAATTGCCACCTGGATCAAACACATCACTAATAGCGGCGGCTTAACCTTTGGAGCTCCAGACAAGAAAAATGATTATAATTAATGTGAAGCCATACATAATAGGGGAATGTAGTCGACATCACGGCAGCCGGGACAGCAGTCAGAATACCGGCTCCGTAATCTCCACTGCTGAAATTCCAAAATGCGTGGGGGAGGGTTAGGAGTAGGCTACGAGATAGGTGGGTTAGGGGAGGGGAGGGGTTACGGGAATGCCACTGTTGGGTTCCCGTACCCAACCTATAATACCCATAATAAAACCTAAACGAAATATTATTGAGAGCATTGGGTGGATTAAGCAATACGGCACTGGGAGACAATGGAGCCAACAGCTCCAGTTCCAGAGGATAATCAGTAGAGGAACTTTTCCCATAGAACCAATCAATCATGTATCTGAATATGTATTGATGTTAAACATAGTCCATTTTATGTTTTGTTCTCACTCAATAGTTCCATTGGGCAAAAAAGTCCAACAATATCTGCGCCGCTCTTAAGCCTGAGAACCGCAGAATAAAAACCCGCAAGCACAAAGGCAAAGCTGCAAAGGAATTTTGGCAAATAGTTGCTGGTACCTTCTGCCAATGTGCAGGAACCATTGCACAAAAGGCAGACAAGGAAACTTTGTCCATCAACTCTTCTCCCGTAGATAAGACGTTATTTCTCCCCGTCTGTAGGAGTTGGCGTGTTGTGGGGTCTGCTCCCGCTGCCATGTATTCCTGAAGTGTCACTTCTCAGCCATAAAACGTTTGGAGGGGGGGTGAGTCAGATATTTGTAGTTGCACAGTAGAAATCTGCCGATCTGTCCATTTCCCTGGTGAGTGGAAGTGATGAGTTTGTGTTCATTAATCTGAGGCCATCTGGTGCTGAAATGCTGCAGCCTGTGAATCAAGCATGCATCAAACTCCGGGGATCAATGTGCTCGCCATTCCCAGTGTGCACCAGTACAAGCAGCGCAGTGTTCCGCAAACAAAAAAGTCAGTGACTTGGCACCTGAAATAAACCACATTGCAATACATGGGGTGCAAATACGTTTATTACTTTGTATGCAGGGCAAACATGTAGCCCACAAATGCTGGACATCTCTATTCTTAAGGTCTCCATACACTGTGCGATTTGCAAACGATCCAATCTCGTTTGCGATTTCCCTTGAATTCTTGGACTCTCCCGGTCAAACGATGTTGCGTCCAAACACTGAACGATTGTACAAATGATATACATGGGTCGTTAACGACTGCAGATCGTAAACGATATATCGTTTGTAGCAAACAACCTCCCGATGCTGGAATCTACATAATGGTGATGAAAAGTGACAAACATATTGTCCATCGTGCATAACGGTGGGTTCGTTCTGATCGAAATTAAATAGTTACACATGTGACCAAAATGAGTGAGTACAAATGAACACACTTTATTTACAAGTAACAAACAAACAATTAACAAACAAAGGGCCTGATTCAGACCCACTCGCGAGCGGCTGTCCGCTCGCAAGTGGGTCGATGTTCTGGACTGAGCATGCGCACGACGGAGGGAGCTCCGTCATGCGCCAGACGCGACGAGCGAAGGATTTTCCTTCGCTCGTAGTGTCTCTTCAAAGGGGGCGTGCTGTCGATGTTGACTGACATCACGCCCCCTTTGGTGGGCGTGCCGGGGGCGTGCCTCCCTGACGGGGGCGTTCCCACGGGAACGCCTCCCGTCAGAAGCCGGCCCACTGACATCACTAGTGATGTCAGTGGGAGTGATTTTGGCTCTGATAGAGCCAAAATCACTCCGGAGCTTGCGGTTGAAAACCTCAACCGCAGGCTCCGGCTCGCAGTTTCGATGGTCGCGATGGTCAAGACCATCGCGGCCATCAAACTGCACGCTCGTATAGCCTGTGGGTGGTGACCCACAGCTATACGAGCGTCCAGGAGGACGCTCCATGAAAATGGAGGGCGGCCCTCATTCAGAGCGTGCGCTCTGCTCAGAGCGTACGGCTCTGAATGAGGGCCAAAGTATACTGTATACTCAACTTTTGTCTATGTATTCTGATGACACCGGTAATTCATCATCTCCAACATAAGATGTACTTCATCTTCTTCCGGGGAGTCCTCGTCTCACAACGCCCAGGTAGTTCAATTTTCATTGCAGGCATCTTTCTGCAGACTTAGGGCCTGATTCAGAGCCGCTCGTAAGTGGGCCGCCCCGAGCGATGTTCGCACATCTGCACACGCATATGGGTCGTAATGCGCATGCGCCAACCAGTCAGTGCGGTCGGAAATCGAGTGCTCGCAAAATAGCGAGTGCCTGCTAATTTGAGTGACAGGATGAGGCGTTTGTGGGTGGTAACAGGGGAAGGTGCTTGAAAACGGGGAGTGGTGATCCGAACGCAGGCGTGCCAAACGGTCAAAACGGGCGTTTTTAGGGTGTGCATAATTAACAAAGCAGCGTCATCGGCCACGTCACTTGGTTGTCTCTTAGCCTGAACTGTTCGCATGATTGCGGTAGGAAAATCCAACCACAAGCACTGCGAGCAGTTCAGACGCCTTTCGATGTACTCGATTAATCTAATAAATAGCGAAGATGACGTAAGATGCGAATGGCCAGGGGGCATCTTTACAAAATAGTGAGCGCATGTTTCGCTCGCTCAGACATAGAGGCGTCAACAGACCGCAAAGAGCGAGCGCTCAATTTAAATAGCCGGCCCCTTTTTCTGAACGAGCGAGCGCAAATAGCGTCCAGCTTTGAATCAGGCCCTTAGATCCATGCATGCGCTCAGACCCTTTGTCTACCTCTGATTTATATAGCCTAGTATATGGGTGTTGGCGTTCCGGATATTAAGCCCATATTAGTTACAAACTAGGGCCCTCATTCAGAGCCGTACGCTCTGAGCAGAGCGCACGCTCTGAATGAGGGCCGCCCTCCATAAAAATGGAGCGTCCTCCTGGACGCTCGTATAGCTGTGGGTCACCACCCACAGCCTATACGAGCGTGCAGTTTGATGGCCGCGATGGTCGTGACCATCGCGACCATCGAAACTGCGAGCCGGAGCCTGCGGTTGAGGTTTTCAATCGCAAGCTCCGGAGTGATTTTGGCTCTATCAGAGCCAAAATCACTCCCACTGACATCACTAGTGATGTCAGTGGGCCGGCTTCTGACGGGAGGCATTCCCGTGGGAACGCCCCCGTCAGGGAGGCACGCCCACCAAAGGGGGCGTGCTGTCAATCAACATCGACAGCACGCCCCATTTGATCAGACACAACGAACGACGGACTTTCCTTCGCTCGTCGCGTCTGGCGCATGCGCACGACGGAGCTCCCTCCGTCGTGCGCATGCTCAGTGCAGAACATCGACCCACTTGCGAGCGGACAGCCGCTCGCGAGTGGGTCTGAATCAGGGCCTAGGTACCCACTGATTGGTACAGCGTAGCATTGACCAAACTTATCTCTCTTGCACATGCTCTATAAGCACTAAGATATACTCAGACAAAGAAATACAGTAATGACGTATCCTAGTAGGTCTGGAGATGAACTCTATTTCAAAACTCCTTTGTGTAGAGTCTCAGATTACCCATAATGCTTAGCATCTCTACACATCTTACAATGGAATGTGGCTAACTGCTGATAACACATAAAAGCTATGAATGGCTCATTATACTTCTACTAATAGTAATGACAGGTACAAGCTAGGCCCCTCAGATTATGTCTTATTTGACCCCAAAAGGTTATATCTAACCATTCTATGATTAGACTGCAACTGTATGAATACAATCTCTTTTCAACCCTCAATGAGACCTAGCAAGGGTATATGTGTGTTACAACTTATATGCTTACGTAGAAATTAACTATTTAACACACTGTTTACACCATCGTCCATCACATAGTTCATCGTGCACACACTCAAAGTGATGTGTGCCAATATATGATATCTTTCTGCAGGTTCAATTGATCACTTGCCGGATTACCACCTTCCCTCCCCTAGAATCAGTGTCTGGAGCATTTTGGAAGCCAGGGGGGGCTGACCCAAGGATGTACCATGTAGACTTCCCAGAGAAACAACATTTGCGCACGTTTATATACAGACTAGGTAAACATCAGTTGGACGGATGGCACAACTGAGTGTCAGTTTCTTGGCGCGCCAACTGCTCCGCCTACCACTGACCGTGGCGCACTCACACACACGGGTGAGGGCGGTGATGTGATACGCCGTGTCCTTCACACTTCTGCAGGCATCAGATATTACCGGATTGTAAGATGACTCTGGCGTCATATTTAATTTATTACTTGGACCGAATGCTGCGTAAGTCACACTTTTATACTGTGTGGTTATTGCGGTTGGTCCACACACATACAGCTGATTTACTATGGAATAAGAATCCTGCAAACCTCCTACACATCATGTGTCTCCCATCACCCTGCAAATCACTAAATGTGCCTTATGGAATCCACACTCTGTCACAACTGACCACCTCTCCCCAACAACTACTGTCAGCAATCTCTACATTCACTTCTCCTGAGACTGCTGCTTTACGCCTCAACCAGACTCTTTAAATAGCCCTTGATGAAGTGGCTCCAGCTACCCGTCAAACTCCACGGAAACTGAAATGGCAGTCGTGGCTTTCCACAGTAACAATACTCCTACAAAACTCACATGTAAAGTAGAATGTCAGTGGCGTAAATCTCTGACTCCAAATGACTTCCTCACACACTGTATAGTAGGAATCCAACCATCTCTCTCCCTAACCCTCTGTCCCATGTTCATTGTCTACCCCTTCTGTGTCACCTATGTCTGTCTGCCCCTCCCCTTTAGAATGTAAGCTCTGACGAGCAGGGCCCTCTTCCCTCATGTGCTTCTCCTTCCTTTACTTATATTGTTATCTACCATATACACCTTACAACAGCACCTAACCCGTGACTTTTGCCATTCTGCTACTGTTGCAGCGATGTTTATATACCATGCACTTGTCCTGTAATGTCTTGTACTGTATGTCAGTGTTTTCTTGTTCTGTCCTTGTGGAGCTATATAAATAAAGGATAATAATAAACTTACCTATGGGAGAACTGAGGAGATAAAAGTATATTTTATTGCTTTCCTAATCATATCTTTATTTCTCCTTCTCTTATGTCCGTAGAATGAAATAGAAATATATATTTTATTATTTTCCAATACGCTACAACAAAAAAACTGTGGGGTCTATTACTAAGCAATGTTAGGAGACAGAGTGAAAAGTGATAAGGAACCAGCCAATCAGCTCCCAACTGTCATTTTTCAAACACAGCCTGGGCTCTATTTATTAACATTATTTTTACTAAAATAAAGTGAAAAAGGGTGTTTTGTGTTTTCACACCCTTTTCACATTATTTGAGTTTCACCTGTAGTTATTACAGGGCAATTGGAGTAGAATTAGTAAAATTCTACTCCAACCCCCAGTATCACTTATTTTTAGTAAAGCAGATCGCATTTCCCATAATTGTAATGGGAAATGTGATCTGTGTGCAAGTTACTAAAAATAAATTGTAAAAAAATACCGGGGGAAGCCCTGTGATAATAACGCCACCTGGAGGTGGCGTTATCCAGGGTCTCCCCCGGTTACCGGGCTCCCACTCTGCTCTAACGGGGAGAGCAGAGGCAGGAGCCGGTACCAGTAATCAGCTATGTGGTCTAAATAGACCGCAAGCTGATTACTGTAAAAAAACGAAAAAAAAATTAAACATTTTTTTTTTTCCTTACCTGAATCCAGGGACCGGTGATCGGGCCTCCGGTGATGGCTCCTCTCCAGTCAGCTGGTCTCCCACAGTGCACTGGGGCCCGGTCATCAGGTGATCGGTCCCCAGTGCAGTATGGGAGATCACCTGATCGGGAAGCCCGGAGAAGATCACCGGAGGCCAGGAGGATGCAGGTAAGTGTAATGAAGGGAGGGGGGGTCGCGGGGGGCAGGGGGGGTCACGGGGGGTCTGCGATCGCGGGGGGCGGGGCTTAGCACCGGGGACGGGGCTTAGCGTCGGTGGGGGGGTAGTAGCGGTGGTCGGTCGGCGCATGCGCGGGCTCTTAGTCGCGGTATTTTTTCCGAAAATACCGCGACTAGAGTGCGGATTGGATCCGCAGGGACAGAGCTTTATCGCAAGCTCTGTCCCTGCAAGGGATTTATAGTAAGTCCCTGTGATATTGCCTGAATTATTCACTCGGTAATATCACACTACAATCCGCATTCAATATGCGGATTGTAGTAAATAGAGCCCTGTGAGATGACAGGAGCTGATTGGCTGGCACCTTATCACTTTTCACTCTATCTCCTAACACTGCTTAGTACATAGACCCCCAAGTCTCTTAATACTGTGGTATTCATGTGGATGCACTTAATAAAACTGCATTCCTGAGTAAGCTGGCAGAACGCAGAGACGTGACAATCTGGTTGGTTAGGTGCAGCCCGTTATGAAATGAAAAGATCTTCCAGGTTAGAGATTAGCAACGTGCTATTTAGCTTCTGCACGGAGACGTGTCCTTAGCCTTGTACTGTATGTTACTATGTTTTTATTTACGCCATTATTTCTGCTCACAATCAGTTGCAAGATAAAGCTCGCTGGGAAATGTCAGGGGCACTAAAGAGCAGGATGGCGCAGGCTCGCCCAGTGTGCCGGCTACCAATGGATGAATGCGGGGAGCCTCCCCTCTCGCCGTCTTTCCACATTCTTCATTTTTGTCATTTTTTTTTTCTTTTTGGCTCGGCAGAGGCTGAAATAAATGACATTTTGATTGGGTTTGCTGTACGTTTTTGAAGATGGAGGGAACTCTTCGTGACCTTTCACTTTGTTTATTGTTCCGGAGCGCTATTCAGTCCTGCATTTACAGCGCTGACAACAACCGCGCGGAGAGGACGATGATGTCCATTTAGATTGTCCATCTTTTCCTGGCTAAAGAGTCTTCTAATCTGATATGTCTCAGCCCCACATGTTCTCCCTGAGCCCCTTAATATTATCGCTGTGTGCAGCTGCCCGGTATCTTAATGGTATCAGCCAGCGATACTGTATATACATCGTTGGGTTTTTAATTGAAATTTAGCTTTAAATGAAACTACACATTTTTTTGGCACTGCGATTATTTATCAACCACCTTGTCATAATCTGAAAATAAAATGTCTTGTATAGAACACATATATACGCCGTGCTACAATACATGTATGTGCGGTAAGCATTCGCAATATGTACGTCAGTCACATTACGCTTGTATCATTCTGGGATTTTAAGTCAGCCCTATCCCAAGACATTCAGTATCCGTGGGCTGGTACACTGTAACCACCTCCGCAATACTATATATATACATATATTATTAATGAATAGGATACATTACTAAGATACAATGGGTCAAGTTGGAATTTACATGTAGTATACATTATATTAACAGCTAGTTTCCAGAGCGAAAACACGCAAGATACGGGAATTCTGATTTAGTAATAAAAGAATTAGTTATAGACATTTTGGGAGCTATTAGTACTAATCTCACAGTGTAGGCTTAATTCGGCGGTAAAAGCAGTGTCGATTTCGGTCGCAATCGGCCAGTCTTTTCAGTCTGCGCATGTGTTCGATTCGCACGACGCATTGCTACCACTGGGGGACGCAGAATGAATTTGGACACAGAGAGAGAACATTTCAGTGGCAGTTCCTAGGTGGTAACAGGACAGTGGCTAGCTAGACGCGGGTATGTCGTTGCCAGCGACTGCATATTTTTTTGCACTGGCGCCGGTGGCCATGTTCCGGTGGACTTTCTGAGCAACATAGGGCTGCTCTAATGTTCAATGGTGCCGATGTTGCGACTTATTACGCAAAGCAGCAGATTTGAGTGGCAGTGGGTTGGCACTTCTGTATGAATCGCATCGGCTGCGGCATTAGCATACGGACGCATTCCCGCTGTGTAAAAAGGCGCAGCCGTTGCTGCATTACCGTCCACCTCTGAATGAGGCCCTGGATGACGATTTGAGAATAATTTTAATAATTCGCAAATCAGAAAGTAAAGGGACTGACTTAAGAATACTTTTATTTTAGTACATTGGCTAACAATAAGGTGTTCATTAATGTTGTGTGACGGTAGTTACACAAACTGCGTTAAGCGATTGTTTTAAAGTAGGAACCTGTCTGTGGCAAGCTGTACTGTAGGACATTACTGTGTAATTACCACTTTTCCTTGGTTTGTTTCTCCAGGCTGCAACATTTCTGCAGACGCTCCATTGTGTCATGTGACTACTTCACCTCTCCCCTTCTCCCATCACATGACACATTGAGAGCTGTGTTTTTGTGACTGGCAGCCATACTGGTCTCTGCTCCAGAGAGATTTTGTAAAGGAGATAATGGCTTGTAGGAAGATAGAGAAGAGATGAAAAATGACTATTAGGTGTGGGCTTACAAGGTACAACATTTGCTGTTTAAAGAAGAAAATAAAACTTCTTTGTGGGATTTATGCTTTATGGGTGGTTACTGGTTTAGTAACAATAGTTCAATAAATGTATACAGCAGAGCTATTCAACTGGCGGTTCGAAGGCTAGCAGCTCCTTCCTGCCTTCACCTGCGTATCACAGCTCCTCCCTGCCTTCACCTGAATATCACAGCTCCTCCCTGCCTTCACCTGCATATCACAGCTCCTCCCTGCCTTCACCTGCATATCGCAGCTCCTCCTACCTTCACCTGCGTATCACAGCTCCTCTCTGCCTTCACCTGCATATCACAGCTCCTCCCTGCCTTCACCTGCATATCGCAGCTCCTTCCTGCCTTCACCTGCATATCGCAGCTCCTCCTACCTTCACCTGCGTATCACAGCTCCTCCCTGCCTTCACCTGCATATCACAGCTCCTCCCTGCCTTCACCTGCATATCGCAGCTCCTTCCTGCCTTCACCTCCATATCACAGCTCCTCCCTGCCTTCACCTGCATATCACAGATCCTCCCTGCCTTCACCTGCATATCGCAGCTCCTCCTACCTTCACCTGCGTATCACAGCTCCTCCCTGCCTTCACCTGCATATCACAGCTCCTCCCTGCCTTCACCTGCATATCGCAGCTCCTTCCTGCCTTCACCTGCATATCGCAGCTCCTTCCTGCCTTCACCTGCATATCGCAGCTCCTTCCTGCCTTCACCTGCATATCGCAGCTCCTCCTACCTTCACCTGCATATCGCAGTTCCTTCCTGCCTCCTCCCTGCCTTCACCTGCATATCGCAGCTTCTCCCTGCCTTCACCTGCATATCTCAGCTCCTTCCTGCCTTCACCTGCATATCACAGCTCCTCCCTGCCTTCACCTGCATATCACAGCTCCTCCCTGCCTTCACCTGCATATCGCAGCTCCTCCCTGCCTTCACCTGCATATCACAGCTCCTCCCTGCCTTCACCTGCGTATCGCAGCTCCTCCTACCTTCACCTGCGTATCACAGCTCCTCCCTGCCTTCACCTGCATATCACAGCTCCTCCCTGCCTTCACCTGCATATCACAGCTCCTCCCTGCCTTCACCTGCATATCACAGCTCCTCCCTGCCTTCACCTGCATATCGCAGATCCTCCTACCTTCACCTGCGTATCACAGCTCCTCCCTGCCTTCACCTGCATATCACAGCTCCTCCCTGCCTTCACCTGCATATCACAGCTCCTCCCTGCCTTCACCTGCATATCGCAGCTCCTCCCTGCCTTCACCTGCATATCACAGCTCCTCCCTGCCTTCACCTGCATATCGCAGCTCCTCCTACCTTCACCTGCGTATCACAGCTCCTCCCTGCCTTCACCTGCATATCACAGCTCCTCCCTGCCTTCACCTGCATATCGCAGCTCCTTCCTGCCTTCACCTCCATATCGCAGCTCCTCCCTGCCTTCACCTGCATATCACAGCTCCTCCCTGCCTTCACCTGCATATCACAGCTCCTCCCTGCCTTCACCTGCATATCGCAGCTCCTCCTACCTTCACCTGCGTATCACAGCTCCTCCCTGCCTTCACCTGCATATCACAGCTCCTCCCTGCACCTGCATATCGCAGCTCCTTCCTGCCTTCACCTGCATATCGCAGCTCCTTCATGCCTTCACCTGCATATCGCAGCTCCTTCCTGCCTTCACCTGCATATCGCAGCTCCTCCTACCTTCACCTGCATATCGCAGTTCCTTCCTGCCTCCTCCCTGCCTTCACCTGCATATCGCAGCTTCTCCCTGCCTTCGCCTGCATATCGCAGCTCCTTCCTGCCCCCTCCCTGCCTTCACCTGCATATCGCAGCTCCTTCCTGTCTTCACCTGCATATCACAGCTCCTCCCTGCCTTCACCTGCATATCGCAGCTCCTTCCTGCCTCCTCCCTGCCTTCACCTGCATATCGCAGCTCCTTCCTGTCTTCACCTGCATATCGCAGCTCATCCCTGCCTTCACCTGCATATCACAGCTCCTCCCTGCCTTCACCTGCATATCGCAGCTCCTCCTACCTTCACCTGCATATCGCAGTTCCTTACTGCCTCCTCCCTGCCTTCACCTGCATATCGCAGCTTCTCCCTGCCTTCACCTGCATATCGCAGCTCCCTCCTGCCTTCACCTGCATATCGCAGCTCCTCCCTGCCTTCACCTGCATATCGCAGCTCCTTCCTGCCTTCACCTGCATATCACAGCTCCTTCCTGCCTTCACCTGCATATCACAGCTCCTTCCTGCCTTCACCTGCATATCGCAGCTCCTCCTGCCTTCACCTGCATATCGCAGCTCCTTCCTGCCTCCTCCCTGCCTTCACCTGCATATCGCAGCTCCTTCCTGTCTTCACCTGCATATCGCAGCTCCTGCCTGCCTTCACCTGCATATCGCAGCTCCTTCCTGCCTCCTCCCTGCCTTCACCTGCATATCGCAGCTCCTTCCTGTCTTCACCTGCATATCGCAGCTCCTCCCTGCCTTCACCTGCATAGCACAGCTCCTCCCTGCCTTCACCTGCATATCGCAGCTCCTCCCTGCCTTCACCTGCATATCGCAGCTCCTCCCTGCCTTCACCTGCATATCGCAGCTCCTCCTACCTTCACCTGCATATCGCAGTTCCTTCCTGCCTCCTCCCTGCCTTCACCTGCATATCACAGCTCCTTCCTGCCTTCACCTGCATATCACAGCTCCTTCCTGCCTTCACCTGCATATCGCAGCTCCTCCTACCTTCACCTGTATATCGCAGCTCCTCCTACCTTCACCTGCATATCGCAGCTCCTCCCTGCCTTCACCTGCATATCGCAGCTCCTCCCTGCCTTCACTTGCATATCGCAGTTCCTCCCTGCCTTCACCTGCATATCACAGCTTCTCCCTGCCTTCACCTGCATATCGCAGCTCCTTCCTGTCTTCACCTGCATATCGCAGCTCCTCCCTGCCTTCACCTGCATATCGCAGCTCCTTCCTGCCTCCTCCCTGCCTTCACCTGCATATCGCAGCTCCTTCCTGTCTTCACCTGCATATCGCAGCTCCTCCCTGCCTTCACCTGCATATCGCAGCTCCTTCCTGTCTTCACCTGCATATCACAGCTCCTTCCTGCCTTCACCTGCATATCGCAGCTCCTCCTACCTTCACCTGCGTATCACAGCTCCTCCCTGCCTTCACCTGCATATCACAGCTCCTTCCTGCCTTCACCTGCATATCGCAGCTCCTCCCTGCCTTCACCTGCATATCACAGCTCCTCCCTGCCTTCACCTGCATATCACAGCTCCTCCCTGCCTTTACCTGCATATCGCAGCTCCTTCCTGCCTTCACCTGCATATCGCAGCTCCTCCCTGCCTTCACCTGCATATTGCAGCTCCTCCCTGCCTTCACCTGCATATCGCAGCGCCTTCCTGCCTTCACCTGCATATTGCAGCTCTTCCCTGCCTTCACCTGCATATCGCAGCTCCTCCCTGCCTTCACCTGCATCTCGAAGCTCCTCCCTGCCTTCCCTTGCATATCGCAGCTCCTTCCTGCCTTCACCTGCATATCGCAGCTCCTTCCTGCCTTATTGTCAGGCGTGTTTGTTATAGTGTGTAACGCTGGTGTAAATTGCCTGCCGATATGTTATTATTACCGATAGGTGTCTCTTGCAGTGGGTCCGGTTACTTATAACTGACTTACTTGCTTTGGGGATGAGCAATATTTGCACAGGGCGGTGGCTGCGTTTCGGAGGATTGACTGGTCCTGTGAGCTAGCAGTATTGATGCGCTGACTATGCACAGATCCTGCTGTATGGAGTAGGATATATGAAAGTGGGCCTGGGTGGATTTGCATTGGCACAGCAGGGCTCCCTTCCACTCTGTGCCCTCTCTGTCCTCTCCAGTGACATCACGGGGAAGGGAACAGGGCTGCCAACAGGAGACAGTGTAGAACTCCAGCAGGTTACGTGCTACTGGCCCCAGGGTTTCGTCCCAGGCATCCTGCTAGCCAGATGCAGAGGTCATGGAGCAGTGAGGCAACTGTCCCCAGGGCCCTGCACCCTGACGGACGGCACAGCTTGCACCCCGCTCCCTACACCCCTGCGGATTTATCACTCTTTTTCTTGGCAAGTTCTTTATGTTACCTTACAACGGAGAAAATGCCCTGATGACTCTGTGAGAGGGTAACCACTGAAAAAAGGATGTTGACTAATTAATATCATTAAGATAATTACTAGAACTTACTGGAGTAAATCCTGGTAGTTGAAAACTAACTTCTGCCTGACGTCGCCTACTTACAGTGAAACTTAGAAAAACACTACTGCTGCCATTTGACAATTAGGCTGAAGGTCCTTACCAACCTCTGCTGCCATGGAGACCTAACAGTGCAGACTAGAGTTGTTTCCATGGTTACAGATGTCGCCAGGGAGTGTCAGTCTTCAACAGCATGTCTGTCAAATGGCAGCAACAGTGTGTTTCTGCATTTTAAGCTGGGTGTTTCAGGCAGATGTACTATTTCAGGTACTGTATCAGGATTCATCCTATTCTAAGTTGTAATTGGTATAACTAGGCAACGTCATATGTAAGTGAAATTACCATTTAAGTGTGTTATAAGAACATGAAGAAAGATTTGAAAAAGTCCGTTATAACATACTTTCCTACCAATGAGGCAGTTTATGAAATGATCCAAGAAAGTGACTTGGCATGTGGGATGGACTTAAATATGCCAACAGGAAAAGTGCCACTTTCTTTTTTTTAATTATATGATATTAATATAGAAGACCGTATATATAGATATATATATATATATTTTTTTTTTTTTTTTTTTTTTCACTGTCCTTAAAGGCATATTGATATATATTTTACCTGATTTAGGACCTTATTCAGACCCGCTCGCAAGCGGGTCGATGTTAATGCCCTGCGCAGACGCAGTGGCCGCACTGCGTGTACGCAAGCCCCGGAGCGAGAGAGAAATTCTCTTGCTCCGGGGCTCGCTACCAACGGGGCAGCTGTCGATGTTGATCGACAGCTCGACCTGTTTAGTAGGCGGGGAGGGGGGGTGGTTTCACAAACGGAGGTGTTCCTTAAGGAACGCATGCCGTTTTGTGGGCGGCCGCACTGACATCAGCAGTGATGTCAGTGGGGAGCTTCCTGCTCGATCAGAGCAGGAAGCACCCTGGGGCTTGCGGTTGCCGAGACCCAACCTTAGGGTCTCGTTCCAAGCCCCGATGGTCTTGACCATCGCGACCATCAACCTGGTCGGTCGCTAAAGCTGTGGGTGGTAACCCACAGCTTAGCTAGCGACCAGGAGGCCGCACTTCAAAACACAAGCGGCCGCCCACATTTAGAGCGCCCGCTCGCATTTTGCGAGCGCCTCTGAATGAGGGCATTAGTGCCATGTGATTACATAATACATGCCACAGCAGCACGAACGACATAAACGTTATCAGCTACAGGCAAAAGGCAAGTAATGATATGGATGTCTCAACGTCACTAAATCAAATGACTTTGCACTTACCGCTCGCTGCGTAGCATTAGAAAGTAACGTGGAGAGCCTCTGGGTGAATACAGGTTGAGTCTCCCATATCCAAATATTTCGAAATACGGAATAATTTTGGCATGGCTGAGATAATAAAACCTTTGATTTTTGATGGTTCAATGTACACAAACCTTATCTAAGGCACAAATTATTACAAAATATGGTATAAAAATAACTTCAGGCTGTGTGTATAGGGTGTAAATGAAACATAAATTTATTTCATGTACACAAACTTTGCTTGAGCAACAAAAGTATTGAAAATATTGTATAAAATGAGCTACAGGCTGTGTGTATAAGCTGTATATAACACATAAATGTATTCTGTGTGTATATTGGGGTCCCATTCCCAAGATATTTCATTATGATATGCAATTATTCCAAAATACGAAATATTCCGTTATCCAAAATACTTATGGGAGATTCAACCTGTAATTGGAGTGTCTGCCTTAATGCACTCTGTGTAATACTAACATGTTGTACTATGTAATGTATCTGCATATTTGCATTTATTAGGTTCCTGTAATGTTTTCCTACATTAGATTACTTGTCTCTTTGTGTCAAGCACACGAATGTTCCACCAAACAGAACATCCAGTTTTCAGGATTGACTTCAGAACGTTCAGAAAAGTGGCAGAAAATAAATGATATTACAATTTTCCTGTTTGGAATAGTGTCCCTGATTCAGAGCCGGATGCTCTGACCAGAGCGCTCGCTCTGAATCAGGGCCCTCCTTCATTAAAATGGAGCGTCCTCCTGGACGCTCATATAGCTGTGGGTCACCACCCACAGCATATACGAGCGTCCAAAAAGATGGTCGCGATGGTCTTGACCATCGCGACCATCGGACTTGCGAGGGAAACCCTGCAGTCGGGTTTCCCAGCCACAAGCCCTGGAGTGATTTTGGCTCTATCAGAGCCAAAATAACTCCCACTGACATCACTAGTGATGTCAGTGGGGCCGGCTTCAGACGGGAGGCGTTCCCATGGGAACGCCTCCGTCTGGCAGGCACGCCCCCGGTACGCCCACCAAAGGGGGCGTGCTGTCAGTCACCATCGACAGCACGCCCCCTTTAGTGCGAGACCCCGAGTGACGGATTCCCCGTCGCTCGGCGGGTCTCGCGCATGCGCACGACGGAGCTCCCTCCGTCGTGCGCATGCGCAGTGGGGAACATCGACTCACTTGCGAGCGTACTGCCGCTTGCGAGTGGGTCTGAATGACCCCCAGTGTTTTTTTCAGACAACGACCCTGAGCAAACTGCACAGTACAACTTCACGGTGTTTGCTGAATGCAACTCTCAAGCTGCATACACACGTAAAGATTTTCTGTCCAACCATCCAACTAGTTGATTGGTTGGAATGAAAATCTGGTAAGGTATGGGAGTAACTGATGATCAGCAATTTGCTCCTAAATGCCAGAAAGCAGATGAAAATGGTCGGTCAGACAAGTTTGTTAAATGATTGATCTAAACAATTTGTTCAAACAACAGTTTTTGTCCATTTTCTGGCGTTTGGGAGCAAATTGCTGATTGTCATTTGCTTCCATACCTTACCAGATTTTCATTCCTACCAATCATCTAGTTGGCTGGTTGGACAGAAATTATTTAGATGTGTAGCCAGCTTCAGTCCTGCTACTCATGATAGGAGATGAATGGTTTCTTGTGGGCTTTTCCCCATTACTACCTTATAAAATAATACCTATTTCTCAAACGTTAATGAGCGCTGCTATTACAATAGATTGCAGTGTAAATGTATAACGCATAAAATGCATCACAAAAACATGTCCAAAGCGTGTATTAGATTTATACCTCTTTTCCACCAAAAACCCGGGTCCGACCTGGGTTTTCAGATATGGTTCCAACCCAGGTCAGACACCGTTTACACAGCACCATCGATCTGGGTTATTCTCAGATCAGTCATGTTCACACTGAACCTGTGTCTTCCCTGCTAAACTTGTGAGGTCATAAAAAGTGGGAGGTGACTGCTCCACAAGCACCTATCAGCTAATTTTAGGCATGACCCAGGTCGGGTAACCGGGGTTGCGCCGTTTACACTACACCATTACCCAGGTCCATCCTGGGTTCGACCCTGGTAGCTACATGGGTTGGATTGCCGGCTCACTTGGCCCGGGTTATTTTTCAGGGACCCTTTTACACTGAGCTGTGACCCGGGTAGACCCAGCAATAACCCTGGTTTTTGCTCTGGTGTAAAAGGGGTATTAGTTTGTTCCCAGCACATATGTGGCAGTCACAGGAGCTACTGCCACAGATCACGGTGTCATTTTAGATTTGCAGCAAGTAACTGTCTCAGATATGGTCACCAGAAGAGGTCGTCTCTGTATGGGATGTAGCTAATTTACCGGTGGTCGAATTGCCGGCCATCGGGATCCCGACGTCAGAATCCCAACCCGGGACTAAAGATTGGTGTTGAAATACCGACACCTACATTATCTTTAGCCCAGTGACAAAATCCTGACTGAAGGTAAGCGGGGCTTTCTAGCTGTTAGCTGTGGAGGGGGGAAGGGAAAGATTTAGGCACCCCTTGGGGGACCTAGGGTTAGGCCCTCCTCAGGAGGGTTTGGGTTAGGCTAGGGAATGGGGTGTTAGGGTTAGGCACCCCCGGGGGAGGTTAGGGATAGGCATCACCGGGGGGAGGGGGAGGTTAGGGTTAGGCACCACTAAGGGATGGTTAGGGTTAGATGGGGGAGAGGGGAGGGTTATAGTACTTACCTCCCCTGTTGGCATCTTCTCCCTTCGGGCTTCCGGCGTTGGGATATGAACCGGCGGCTATTCAGCCACCGGCCCTTCATACCCATTCCCTCTGTGTATTGGTCACTAGCATGGGGCATCTCAATTGTAAACAGACCACCAGCATGGGGCATCTGAGTTGTATACTGGTCACCAGCATGGGGCATCTGAGTTGTATACTGGTCACCAGCATGGGGCATCTGAGTTGTATACTGGTCACCAGCATGGGGCATCTGAGTTGTATACTGGTCACCAGCATGGGGTATCTGAGTTGTATATTGGTCACCAGCATGGGGCTTCGGGTGTGGTATGTTAGGTCGATATTTTTCGTGTCAACGTGCATCGACATGTTCGAAATGTCACCATGTTTATCATATCAACATTCATCTTGTCCACATGGATGACATGTTAACGTGATAGTATGTCGACCTACCGTCCCTGGTGGCCCAGAGGTCACTCGCCTGGTCCCGAAGATGGTAGCGGCTCCAGAAAAGCTTCCGGACCCCGGCGGTCATGTGACTGTCACTTCCGGCGCAGACATGGGATGAAGAAGCAGTTTGAGTGAGTATTCGCCCCCTAGTCCCTAACCCTACCAGCTGCGCCTTACTGAGAATTCTAAGAATGGCAACATTTCACATGCCGACTTGTGAACATGTCAACTTTCTGAGTATGTGGACATGTTGAACCATGTCGACATTGTGGTGTTGATATTGTGTTGACATTATGAATCTTGACGTGTTAACTGTCGGTAATGTGACTGGGCCTCTGAGGATTTTGCAGGAACCATTCTGCACACACGCAGACCCCTAAACATCGGAAATGTGCACTAACCATCGGGTTAGCGTACATCTCTGAATCAGGCCCTCAGACGCTCGACCATTTACACAGGAGGACATACTCTGATGGAAAAACGATGGTGGCATGTAAAGGTTTCCCAGGTGGTATTACAGCTTCTACACACGCTGACAGTGGGTGCACACTCATACGCACAGGTGTACACCAGGGAACTCTGTAGCTGCATTTTCATAAAGTCACAAACGGGCAACTGCCAAAAGCCACCGCTGCCTCCACCTCTGAATCGCGCCCAATAAGAGTTACTCCCATCCCGATGGTGCAAATAGTTTCATCATGTGGCACATACCTAGGCTCCCCGTCATGTGGCACATACCTAGGTTCCCCGTCATGTGGCACATACCTAGGTTCCCCGTCATGTGGCACATACCTAGGTTCCCCATCATGTGGCACATACCTAGGCTCCCCGTCATGTGGCACATACCTAGGCTCCCCGTCATGTGGCACATACCTAGGTTCCCCGTCATGTGGCACATACCTAGGCTCCCCGTCATGTGGCACATACCTAGGCTCCCCGTCATGTGGCACATACCTAGGTTCCCCGTCATGTGGCACATACCTAGGTTCCCCGTCATGTGGCACATACCTAGGTTCCCCGTCATGTGGCACATACCTAGGTTCCCCGTCATGTGGCACATACCTAGGTTCCCCGTCATGTGGGACATACCTAGGTTCCCCGTCATGTGGCACATACCTAGGTTCCCCGTCATGTGGCACATACCTAGGTTCCCCGTCATGTGGCACATACCTAGGTTCCCCGTCATGTGGCACATACCTAGGTTCCCCGTCATGTGGCACATACCTAGGTTCCCCGTCATGTGGCACATACCTAGGTTCCCCGTCATGTGGCACATACCTAGGTTCCCCGTCATGTGGCACATACCTAGGTTCCCCGTCATGTGGCACATACCTAGGTTCCCCGTCATGTGGCACATACCTAGGTTCCCCATCTCCTGGAAGCGCAGTGTACAAAGTAGACAAATGTACTTAAAAGACTTGATGTACAGTGTGACATTAACAAACAAGAGATCACTTGTGCAGTCAGAGCTATGGATCTTTGGACTAAACAAAATAACTGTTCCCTGTAATGACATTTCCCCACACCAAGCTGACAGGATGAATATATTAGTATCAGTCATGCAGCAATAAGTGATTCAGATGTTATTGCGAGAAGCCATTTTACTCATTCATATATCCACTGTGGCTTAAGGCTGTGTACACTATATTACTTTCTGCAGACCATTCCCAGACTCCAGCCAAACGCTGGGGTGTCCTGTTCATGCCCTGTCTACCTCCTTCCATCTAATAGTCTCTCCAGTGACTTCATCATTTGCTAGCTGCTTCCTGCATTCTAATGATCTGACAGGTAAATCATGTTGGCTGACTCTCGTTTTTTTCCTTAACTTAATAAGCATAGAGTATGCACAACACAGCCTTTAACGTGCACCAGAGGCGCTGCACTGGGGGAGGTACCGGGACACATTCTATGGGTGATTTAGGCTCCGGCTGTGATCATCAGGCCCGGCAACAGGGGGGGACTATGGGGACACCTGTACCGGGCCCCAAGATCCAGAGGTCCAGACGGGCATGGACGGTGGACTCACTGTTCCGACCGCGGCCACCAGAACCCATAGCCGCCACCCAGCCCCTGCTCCCTTATAGCCTGGACCGGGCCAGGCATGACCTGTAACTGCAACGCAGCAGAGTGATGTCATAGGTCACGTCGCCACACGTCTGACTCTTCCCTGCCCGGACGGAAGTGAATAGATCCCCGGCCAGTTGTCAGGCAGGCTGCTCCATCTCTGTGGTAAGGAGTTGAGGCTGCCACTAGGGATGGGGCTGGGGACAGAAGAAGATGAAGGGGGCAGAGGATTTGACAGGGGCTGGGGGTAGAAGATGACAAGTGCTGGACGCAGAGGAAGGTGAAGGGGGCTGAGGGCAGAGGCAGGTGATGGGGGCTGTGGCAGAAGCTGGGAGCAGAGGAGGGTGAAGGGGACAGAGGGAGGCTGGGGGCAGAGGAAGTTGATGGGAGCTGTGGGCAGAAGGTGACAGAGGCTGGAAGCAGAGGCAGGTGATGGCGCCTGGTGACGGAGGAAGATGAAGGGGGTTGGGGGCAGAGGATGGTGATGGGGGCTGCGGCAGAAGGTGATGGGCTGGACACAGAGGAAGGTGATGGTGCTTAGGGACGGAGGAAGGTGAAGGTGGCAGAAGGTGACAGGCTGGACGCAGAGGAAGGTGAAGAGGGCAGAAGGTGATAGGCTAGACGCAGAGGAAGGTGATGGTGCCTGGGGCAGAGGAAGGTGATGGGGGCTGGGGGCAGAAGGTGACGGGCTGGGGGCAGAGGAAGATGAAGGGGGCAGAAGTTGACTGGCTGGATGCAGAGGAAGGTGATGGTGCCTGGGGATGGAGAAAAGTGAATGAGGCTGGGGCAGAGGAAGGTGATGGGGCTGGGGCAGAGGAAGGTTAAGGGGGCAGAAGGTGACGGACTGGACGCAGAGAAAGGTGATGGTGCCTGGGGATGGAGGAAAGTGAAGGAGGCTGCGGGCAGAAGGTGACAGGCTGGTGGCAGAGAAAGGTGATGGGGGCTGGGGACTGAGGATGAGAGGCTGAATTTGAGGAAGGTAATGAGGGGCTGAGGATGGCTGCAGCCCCCATCACTCCTACCCCTGAGGCATCCACAGCACTGACATCAAGAAGACCTTGCAAGAGACGTCAGACAAGAACTACATCATCAGTGACAGAGACACAGGACCTTAATCAGAGTCGGTCGTAAGCGGCCGCTCGGTCGTACGCCTAACGACCGAGAAACTGAAAAAGGAAGCAGTCGCAACCAAAGTGACGCCCATATGTGAACAATGCACCTCCTCTAGCTAGCGAGTGATAGCAGCTAGCGATCGAGTCAATCGTCGTCAGTCGCTGTATGTTAATTTTCTTCTCATGGTTGCGGCCGCTTGTGTTGTGTTGATTCCCACATGTCTTGTTTCCATGCTCTATCGATCAGCTTGTTACTAGCTTGTTGACAATTATTATTGTTCGCTAATGCAAACGCAACTGAATCAATTACATGCCAATTAGCAGCGTTATTAGCTACAACAAACGATTATTAGCTGCTTGCATTGTGTGGCTCAAAATAGAAACATCACTCCTAACATCAGTAACATTCGATAGTAGCGATTGTACTCTGGGGCTTGCGAGAGCACATACCCAACCTCAAGCTGTACGATCAGCCAGGCCTCCAACCTGCTCGCAGAGTGACGTTTTACTACTTCCGGCCTTCTATGTCGGTCGTAGCAGGTAGTTTATGTACTCCCCTAAAACGCCCTGAAAACGGTGAGGAACGCCTGCATTTTTAGACCACCGCCCCCGTCAACACCCACAAACGGCCTTTCATGTCAATCAACTCTCGGAAGCCACTTCCTGCTCATAAGCCGTACGATCGACAGCATTTTGGATCGTAAGGTCTCGTACGCACATGCGCACAACTAACCGTACGCATGCGTGGTTTGGAAACATCAGATGCGTACGACCGACTCTGAATGAGGTCCAATGTCCTGTACAATCTCCAATGTACTGAGATCGTCCCAAAAGAAGAAACCAATTAATGAAGACTCTAACCACAGATATATGGAAGTTAGAGATTAACATGCTGTAATATTATATTATTAGCGATTATATAGCGCCACTTTATAACACAGAAAATATTGAATCATTCACATTAATTCATGCCGCATTGGAACTTAAGGACTAGATCAGTTACTACTAAAACCTATAAATACACTTACAGTGTTCTCTAGGTGCCGGACCTAGAGAAAGGGCACTTTGGCATACGCCCAAAAATGGGGTGTGGCCACTAGAGCCCCCTTTTCATCAGTCTGGGGGGTGTGCCCGGCACTTACAGACATGCCGGGCCGCACCCCAGCTCTCTTCTGTGCCGAGAGGGGGGGGGGGGCGGCTACTAATTGCCTGGGCTTCTTGGAAGGGCTCGGCGGGGACCCTGGGATGACACTAACCTCCCTCCCTTTTACTTGTCAGCAGGCCAGCATCCCTCTGCCTGTGGGGGGGAGCGATCACACTGATCGCGCCCCCTCCCTGGATTTGCGTCGGACTGAGGGGCTCACAGCGTCTCCCCTCCCCATCGCACAGCACCAATTCATGGCACTGCAAATAGGTTGGTTTTTTTTAACCACTTGCCTGGCATGGTGGCATCAGATGCGACCACACCAGTCTATGCTTTCCCTGACATGATCCCATCTGATGCGACCAGTCAGAAAAGCCCACTAGCTGGCTGCGGGAAGCTAATCTTCCCGCAGCCGCCTATAACAGAGGGACCTCCTGGGCCCCCTGCACCCTTGGCTCCCCCTCCTTTGTGTTCCCCCTCCCGGCTCGGCTGCAGTGGCAGTCGTGACTTCCTGTGAATCAGCAGCCGCAGCTCCTGTAGCTGCGGCTGCTGCTGTGTCCCTATCCCTATGGCGAGCAGTGATCGGGCAGCCGGCATCACCCCCTTCTGTAGAAGCAGTAGCCGCGGCTCCTGCTGTGTCCCTAGGCAGCCTGCGGCTGCAGCTTTCTTCTGTATCTAGGGATGGCATTTGACCATCGATGAATCATAATCATCGATTGTTTATGGCCGATGTCAAATGCTTTTGCCATCGATTGGGGAGAACCAGATGGTTTCCCTCCATCGATGTCTAAGCATAACCGAATGTTTTTGGTTTTTTTTACAAGGTGCTGGGACATCTGAAATTTCACAAAACCTATTGAATTTCTGCCACTCAAACTTAAAAAAAAACAATGAAATTCCGATCATTAAGGCTGACGCCTTAATGGAGGTGTTCCTTGCGCGATACAGATATGGTATGCCATCACACCCTGTGGTTACCTCCAGATTCAGCACTCTTACAGAGTGAGATTGCTGTCACTCACAAAATGGTGGAGCTGCTAATTCACAGAATTGTGTGCTCATTGGAATACACATATAAAGCTGACCTTCCTTTCCCCTTATTCAAGTCTCTGTGTTGTTATTTGATTATGATTATGGTTGATGTTTTAACCTGTTAGGAGGGAACACTCCTCAGGCGATGGGGAGTTTAGCTTAATTAGTTGATAACTGAGGGCCTGATTCAGACCCACTCGCGAGCGGCTGTCCGCTCGCAAGTGGGTCGATGTTATGCACTGAGCATGCGCACGACGGAGGGAGCTCCGTCGTGCGCATGCGCCAGACGCGACGAGCGAAGGAAAGTCCTTCGCTCGTTGTGTCCGATCAAAGGGGGCGTGCTGTCAATGTTGATTGACAGCACGCCCCCTTTGGTGGGCGTGCCGGGGGCGTGCCTCCCTGACGGGGGCGTTCCCACGGGAACGCCTCCCGTCAGAAGCCGGCCCACTGACATCACTAGTGATGTCAGTGGGAGTGATTTTGGCTCTGATAGAGCCAAAATCACTCCGGAGCTTGCGGTTGAAAACCTCAACCGCAGGCTCCGGCTCGCAGTTTCGATGGTCGCGATGGTCTCGACCATCGCGGCCATCAAAAAGCACGCTCGTATAGCCTGTGGGTGGTGACCCACAGCTATACGAGCGTCCAGGAGGACGCTCCATGAAAATGGAGCCCGGCCCTCATTCAGAGCGTGCGCTCTGCTCAGAGCGTACGGCTCTGAATGAGGGCCTGAGAGTTCTATAGAAAGTCACATGATCAGCCTATTAAGGTTATAAATCACACCCTACCAGCAGTTTACAATTACTATCTATCTATCTATCTATCTATCTATCTATCTATCTATCTATCTATCTATCTATCACATTTAGGTTGAAGTAAGCATATCTTACATTGTGAGATCTCATATCAGCAGATACAGCTGATAACTGAAAGTCCTATACAAAATAGAGTTATACATATTATACATTAGGGACCTTCTGTATGAGTAAATAAGAGAAATTAGTGGTTTATCCATCCTGTAAACTATTTATCCCATCCACGTGGCTAAAGCTGGTATATTTCCCATTAAGGACCTGGGTTGACCCAGGCGGTGCCATTGTGACATGGGAATACGCGGCCTTTATGATGTCATGTCTGTAGCAGGTGACCCCTGAGGCAGCCTGTGTAGCTATATTACCAGTGAGTACAATGACCTTTTGGTCTGTGGTTTACATTTACTAAAGTGCGGGTTTGCAAGAGTGGAGGCATTGCCTATTGGCAGCCAATAGCTAAGTGCCCATGGCAGCCAATAGCTAGCGATCATTGCCCATGGCAGCCAATAGCTAGCGATCATTCTCTGGAGTTTACCTAGAAAATGATAATCAGAATCTGATTGGTTACCATGGGAATCCTGCACCTTTGTAATAATTACTACCTGTGTGTTCTCCTGTTTGACCTTCTTCTCCTCTTGTCAACTACTTTATCAATAATTACCCTCTGAAACCCTGTCCCAGTAATTTGTGCCTTGTGTACCCATAGGCTACAGCAGCACAACGCCATCTTCGGATGGCGTATGCTGCGGGGACCAAACTCCGGAATGCTTTGTATTCTAGAATTTGGTAAATCTGACATAGAAATCTATGGGGGGGTGCGTCTGCTGTCAGTAATGGAGGGACCGCTGCGATCCCTCCATAATACATCTGGGGTATACATAATATTTACAGGCTTCCCAAGAAAACTGGTGTTTTTGAGGAATATGCCGCATATAGGTGATAAATAGGCAGAGCCGTAACTAGACATTTAGCAACCTGTGCCATAGAGAGCATTGGCGTCCCCCCTCCATTTTTTATAAAGGGACATAAGATTGTGCACCTGAAAAAGGGCCATGGCCTCATGGGGAAGGGCCAGGGAAGAGATGGGGGAGGCCAGGAGATGCTGGGGATAAATAGGGACATAATATAGTGCTCCTGAGAGAGGGCCATGGCCTCATGGGGAAGGGCCAGGGAAGAGATAGGGGAGGTCAGGAGATGCTGGGGATAAATAGGGACATAATATAGTGCACCTGAGAGAGGGCCATGGCCTCATGGGGAAGAGCCAGGGAAGAGATAGGGGAGGCCAGGAGATGCTGGGGATAAATAGGGACATAATATAGTGCACCTGAGAGAGGGCCATGGCCTCATGGGGAAGGGCCAGGGAAGAGATAGGGGAGGATAGGAGATGCTGGGGATAAATAGGGACATAATATAGTGCACCTGAGAGAGGGCCATGGCCTCATGGGGAAGGGCCAGGGAAGAGATAGGGGAGGCCAGGAGATGCTGGGGATAAATAGGGACATAATATAGTGCACCTGAGAGAGGGCCATGGCCTCATGGGGAAGGGCCAGGGAAGAGATAGGGGAGGCCAGGAGATGCTGGGGATAAATAGGGACATAATATAGTGCACCTGAGAGAGGGCCATGGCCTCATGGGGAAGGGCCAGGGAAGAGATAGGGGAGGCCAGGAGATGCTGGGGATAAATAAGGACATAATATAGTGCACCTGAGAGAGGGCCATGACCTCATGGGGAAGGGCCAGGGAAGAGATAGGGGAGGCCAGGAGATGCTGGGGATAAATAGGGACATAATATAGTGCACCTGAGAGAGGGCCATGGCCTCATGGGGAAGGGCCAGGGAAGAGATAGGGGAGGCCAGGAGATGCTGGGGATAAATAGGGACATAATATTGTGCACCTGAGAGAGGGCCATGGCCTCATGGGGAAGGGCCAGGGAAGAGATAGGAGAGGCCAGGAGATGCTGGGGATAAATAGGGACATAATATAGTGCACCTGAGAGAGGGCCATGGCCTCATGGGGAAGGGCCGGGAAGAGATAGGGAGGCCAGGAGATGCTGGGGATAAATAGGGACATAATATAGTGCACCTGAGAGAGGGCCATGGCCTCATGGGGAAGGGCCAGGGAAGAGATAGGGGAGGCCAGGAGATGCTGGGGATAAATAGGGACATAATATTGTGCACCTGAGAGAGGGCCATGGCCTCATGGGGAAGGGCCAGGGAAGAGATAGGAGAGGCCAGGAGATGCTGGGGATAAATAGGGACATAATATAGTGCACCTGAGAGAGGGCCATGGCCTCATGGGGAAGGGCCGGGAAGAGATAGGGAGGCCAGGAGATGCTGGGGATAAATAGGGACATAATATAGTGCACCTGAGAGAGGGCCATGGCCTCATGGGGAAGGGCCAGGGAAGAGAGAGGGGAGGCCAGGAGATGCTGGGGATAAATAGGGACATAAGATAGCTCACCTGTAATAGGGCCATGGCCTCATGGGGAAGGGCCAGGGAAGAGATAGGGGAGGCCAGGAGATGCTGGGGATAAATAGGGACATAATATAGTGCACCTGAGAGAGGGCCATGGCCTCATAGGGAAGGGCCGGGAAGAGATAGGGAGGCCAGGAGATGCTGGGGATAAATAGGGACATAATATAGTGCACCTGAGAGAGGGCCATGGCCTCATGGGGAAGGGCCAGGGAAGAGGTAGGGGAGGCCAGGAGATGCTGGGGATAAGAGAAGAGGAAGCTACAAGTGAGAATGATAATAGACAGGAAAAATGACAGGCCCAAACAGCGCCCCCTGACCTGCGGTGCACTGTGCCATGGCACTGGTCGCACTACCATAGTTACGGCCCTGTAAATAAGCCCCTCTGTCGTCTTCTCTCTATGATTTGAAGTCCTGTTTCCTCCATTGAGGAGGACTAGGGGTGGCTGATAAATGACACCAGCCTTCCCTACTTACAGAACCAGGTGTAACTTTGACATAGAGGCTAGATTGTGAGTTGCATGAATAAGCAGCAGCTTTATAGTCTGTAGACGTTGCATAATCGTCTGGTGCGTAAAGAGCCAACCATCAGTCGCACCCTCTAATCTTGCCGCAGCACTATGAGGTGCATTTTCTCTAGACAAGAGAAAACAAACAAGTTCTCCCAGCGGACTGCACATAGGCCAGCAAAGAGATTCACCTGCCACTTAATAATAGCAACGCAGAGAGCTACGTTACATTTGCAGCCACGGCAAGGCGTCACTACTGTACATCAAAGAACTGTGAATAAATGTATTTATGACACAAATTAAACATTTTAAGTGGCTAAAATATTTATGTTTCAATAAATCTCTCCAGAGAGCTATTTATTACATCCACGTAAGGCACACCATCATATTATATAAGCTGGTTTAGGGATGGAGCTTCTATATTACATCATTCTGAAATGCAGAAAGATCACAGGTCAGAGTGGCTGTCAATCTTCAAAGCTTTGTACCGATTGGTGGACTCATAAACAGACAGTTTAGCTGAAAGATTGGATAACCACAGCCGGCCCCTTTTTGTTTTAAAAGGATATTATCGCAAGTCAGAAATATATTTCTGTCGTTGTGCATTGTTTTTGGTATTTTTTTTTTATATTTGTTTCACTACCTTTCAATTTAGCTTTTTTTCAGATAATGTAGTATGCCACCTCGCATCCGATGTACCTGAGACTGTGACGTAGCATCTCTATGTGTGCAGTTAGGTACAGCCAAACAATCGGAGATAGGGATGGCCATTGAAGGGGTGTCCATGGATGATTGCCATCGGTGGTTACCATTAATGGTACACAAGCCATCTATGGTGAACCATCGATGGTTTGCACCCCTCGATAGCCACCGCTGCTGTTGTGTACGGGGCCCGCGGGCCAATCAAAAGAAGGGTACGAGGCTAAGCTCCGTCCCGTCCAGAAAAAAAAAAAAAAAGGATTGGCTGCTACATCCATGGTTGATGGCCATCTCTAATCGGAGATGCAGGGGTGTAGTTAAAACCCGTTTCAAGGTCCCTCGGGTACGAGGCAGTACCAGTGCGGTCTGTTTACTTGATATCGGAAACGTTGGTTTTGAATCGTTGCAGGTTTGTGCAGCGAAGTCATCGCTCAGTTATCCTGATTTAGGCATCCTCTTCCTATAGCTGTTACATGGGCGTGCTGCAACTTCCAAAGCTCCAGAAGTAGGAAAGTACCCACGCATCAGAGCCCCAGATAGAATTGCAGGTACTACCACTGCTACCCTTGTCGCTATGCCACAGCAGTGATGCGAGGATCTCTGAGGATGATGCTGCAGACCAAGTGATGGAACCTAACCTTCATGCAGTAAGAGGTGTGGTACTCCTTAGTGTTCATTCTAGCACCCTGCACCTTTCACATCACGTGCAGTTTCTCTTTCCTGCCTGGGGTGTCACTCTCTGCTCTGGTGCATCTAGCACACAATGGTCTGTATCTCAGCAGTTTGCTGCTTCAGCTGGGCGTGCTAGAAGCATCAGAGCAGAGAGCAACACCCCCAGGCAGGAAAGAGGAACTGCACATGATGTGACAGGTGCAGGGTGCTAGAATGGACACTAGGCTACTTATAGCTCACAAGTTTGCATTTTGATCCATAGAGGCTGCTTATACATGGTGATGATTTGGGGCCTGGTTCAGTCGTACCCTGTTGCATTCACAGCTGCACTAGCAATTTATGTGCATAAATTCCGGGATAAACTTGCTCTCTAATAATGGCCTCTGAGACTGCGGTTCTGCGTTTGGGAACGCAGCCTCGATCGTAGAGACGCCCCTAGAACTCCCCCGTAACACGCCCACAGACCGGCCTCTTTTAGCAAACACTCACGGCCACCTCCCCGACACCACCCAGGAACGCCCCTGGATCGCTTGTGGTCCGCTCAGCACCTTGCGATGCACGGACATTGCAAATTCCGTCTCAGTGTGTAGCTGGCGCGTGCGCGGTGAGTCTTTCCTCGTCGCTATGCGCAGTAGCAAAAGAATTCGCTCAACTGCGAAAAAAACATCGGCAGAGTGTACGACTGAATCGCGCCCAATGAGCCGATCCATCACGGGAGACTTTCACTAACTGTCTTGTGACATCACTACCCTGCAAATTTACGCGATGACATCACCACTCACCAAATAAAAAGCATACATTGTACAGCTTTTTCTCCTCTGATCTCTACTAACAGTGTTCACCTAAAAGTACAAGCAAAACTTTTAAGTAATTACCATCGTCCCCCCCCCCCCCCCCACTCTCAGAGCTCTCACTACTGTTCTTAATTTCCTGACCAGCTTGCGCCCCCACCCCCGCTCCTTTCCTAGCATCTGCGGTCGTTTTAAATTGAGCTGCACTACCTGCTGCTACAACTCTCTAACATACCATACCAGTTGGTTTGCCAAAGTGTAAACTGCCAGCCATCTGCCATCCGCGGCAGAATTTACATTGTTTCATCTTAAGACAACACCTCCGGAATATCAATTATCTATAGGCATCCACTGTGTTTTTTTTGTTTTTTTTAGGTTTTATTTTTTTTTTTGTTGCTGAAAGCAATCCAGAGATGCAGTCATGCCAAATGTACCCGGGTGAGAGACACATTGTAGCCGGAAGATTTGTATTATAATAACGTTACTAATGCTTTCACCAGTGGCTGTCTGCGCACCCTGCTCACTACGATCCCGCAGTGTTCCCGGCCAGCAGCAGATTGCAATGATGACAGACGAACACCATTGCCAAAAAAAAAGCAGAGAAGAGAGGAAGAAAAAAAAAAAAAATCGTACAAACGGCGACTGGGAACTGCGAGGTCAGTTAGTGTTACAAGATGGAAGTTGCTTTTTGATCGTCTACGTAAACTCGGCCAGGGTTAGCTGTTGCCGATGTACTGCGTTTATTCTCATTATTTTATTGATTGTACAGTTTATTACTACTACACATCTGAGGGGTCTATTTACTAAGCAGTGTTAGGAGACAGAGGACCTCATTCAGAGGCGGTCGTTAGATGCAAGCGGTCGCACAGAATCAGGGCGGCCGCTTGCATCCTGAACGGCCGCCTCCTTGACCAGGTTGATGGTCGCGATGGTGATCACCATCGCGACCATCGGACTTACGACTCTGGGCTCTCGTAAGCCCCAGGGAGCTTTCTGCTCTGATGGAGCAGGAAGCTTTCCACTGATATCACTGATGATGTCAGTGCGGCCGCCCACAAAACGGCAAGTGTTCCTTAAGGAACGCCTCCATTTTGGAAACCACCCCCCCCCCCCGGCCTGCCTACCAAACGGGGGCAGCTGTCGATCAACATCGACAGCCGCCCCTTTGGTAAAGAGCTCCAGAGCGACAGTGCGGCCGCTGCGCGTGCGCCAAACCATCGAGTCGGTTATGAGCGCATTGGCGCTCGCGACCGACTCTGAATGAGGTCCAGAGTGAGAAGTGATAAGGTGCCAGCCAATCAGCTCCTGTCATTTTTCAAACGCAGCCTGTGAGATGACAGTTGGGAGCTGATTGGCTGGTACCTTATCACTTTTCACTCTGTCTCCTAACACTGCTTAGTAAATAGACCCCTGAGTTCTCCATGTTTGGGTAGGATGTTGGTTTCTCGTCGGTTGCATCCAGTAGTGACTTGGAACGTTAGGACAATTGGTTGCTGCTAGCTCAGCCCTGAGCGAGGTGCGCACCTGACAGATTTTACCCACAAGCCACAATTTTCTGAGAGATGAAACGATCCTGAGAACATTGGATTTCCCGTGTACACACTGCCGATTTATCAGTTCCTATCCGAATGATTTATGTCCTACAGAGCATCAAAGGCGAACTATAAAATTACGTAAGGCCTTATGGGCCTGAGGATATAAAAAAAACATGGCTTGGGCGTTATTACATATTCGGTGTGGTTATTACTGGTTTGGTTTGAGGTTTAGCTTAGAGGGCTAAAATGTAGGAGCCCTGGTGGCATGGTAGGGATTGTCCAATAGGATGGTTAGACGAGGGAGCTGACGCTTAACATTTAACATAGGATTTGGGTGTTGAGATCATTTTGCCATTTGTTCCTGTGCAGGTGGAGTTTGCCCTCACGCCCGTCCCTGGCATTTTGTTTATGTGCTTGTTGGTGTTTGCTTGCCGTGCGGTGGAAAACCATCGTTGTCAGCGGATTCATGTGGCGCAGGTGGTGGGTGCGTAGCACTGACTGGCGTAGGCTAGCGCCACAACCCCAGAAGGAGGACCTAGCCGCTGCTAGTGGTACTGGCGTAAGCGCTGGCTGCCGCATGGGTCTGGTTCCACGCGATTGTGCCGCTGACGGACGCTTTTGTTTTCTCTTTAATTACAGTCCTATACATTTCACCAAACACAAGTCTCTGGTTATCTTAGGGTTATTTATGATTTTATTGCGTGTGGTAAACCCTTAGCCGATAGTCGGGTTATCAGACAGACCATGTACAGACTACAAAATGTGCACTGTAATTGCTTACAGGGAAAGACAAATGTCTTGGGGCAGGCTGGGCAGCCGAAAATCGCCCGTTCGGCCCATTTATAGCATAGCTTTAGGCTATCGGAGCTTTGCACCGTGTGTATCAGTGACTCTTAGGCGAAGGGGTCAGAACATTTATAACCAGGTGGCTTTAATTCACAATATTTGACTGAAATTTCCAGGGGAATGCAGCTATTGGGTAAGAGAATGGCTGACACTCCCTGCGCTGCATACATAGGACTCTAAGAGCCGTGTTCAATTAGAGTGGACCCGCGATACTTTTTCAGCTCCCCGGACTTTTTGCCTACTTCGCCTCTTTTGTAGGCGGAAAAGTATCGCGGCCGTGCCCGCTTTACCCCGTGTTCAATTTGAAAGTAGGTGAAAACGGGGCCCGGAAAGTACTGTCAGATTTGGGGAAATCAGCCTGACAACCCCCAAATGATGCTCTGACATGGGGGTTCCCTATGGTACCCCCCGATTTGGCTTGCTGAAGGTATTTGGTGTTTTTAAACGGGCTCAATAGCTGCTAAATAGCGTGAAGTGGTGAAGAATAGTATTTAGGAGGGTTTTTTGCAGAAAATAACTTATCCCAGCAAATTTGGGGTTCATGAAAATGGGGGTCAGCATATTTTAAAGTTGCTAAAGTGAAGTTTCAAAAATCGTGAAAAATCCACCTGCCGCAAGCCCCAGCTATGAAAATAACACCTGGGGCATACTCGGGGACCCCCCCCCCCCCCCCCAGAGGCAAGTTCGCTAGTTTTTAACTTTGTCTCCCAACATTTTATTTTTTTCGCCCCCAAATTCAAAGTGATTTTTTGGGGTGTTCTTAAGTCTTTTTTTGAAAAACATTCTGACACAGATTACCTTTGGGGGACTGTCTGAAGGCTGCAGGGGCGTTCACGCAACATTGCACCCCAATACCCCAATTCTGCACTTTTTTCCGCCTGCTATTCATAGATGAAACTTTTCCGCCAATTACATTGCGTTGACTTTCCACCTAGGCGAAAAGTCTTTCAAATTGAATACGGGTAAAAGCCAAACAGGCGAAAATGACATCATCGGCGAAAAGTTTTCGCCAAAAACACGCAAAAATGGCTTTTTGCTCCAAATTGAACATGTGCCTAAGGCTCACTGGTGAGTATGCATCGAAGAAATGTCAGTGCAAACCACATGTGAAAACGCATATAAGCGCTATGGGCTTGATTCAGAGATGGACGCAGGGTCGATGCAACGCGCAGTTGGCCGGTGTTGTAAGTCTGTACATTCGTCTGGGTCGCACTGCGCATGTGTCTCCATAGCTACCGCCGGGAGACGCAGAACAATTTTAGATGCAAGAGCTTTGGCTTTCAGGGGGCTTTCCTGGAAGGTAAGACGGGTATGGCTAGCCAGGCGCGGGCGAGTCGCTGACAGCTTTTGCGTCTAAAGACGCAGCAGCATTTACACAGGATGCCATCTTTAGATGGAGAGTTTGCACCTGCTTTAGGGCTGGTGTAAGTTTTGACGCACTACGATGGATAAGCGCTGCTGCAAGTGGGCGTCTCAGTGTGATCTGTGTGTCCCCCCTGCTATAGCGTCAGCTACCTGGCTGGTTCAGGAAAATAGGGGGAACCCCACGCAGTTTTTTCTTCCCAATTTTCCAATACCAGTCCAGGCTGAGAGGTCGGGGTTGGTTATAGAATTGGAAGAGGGACCTCACGTATATTTAAATTAACCGTCTATTCCCTCAGGGCCGGATTAAGGGGGGTGGCGACAGGGTCGGTCATCCCAGGGCCCCCACACATAGAGGGGCCCCCCACACTGGGTCGATGTGACCCTGCCGAGAACCAAGGGTCCAGCGGCGCCTGTTCCTGGATAGGGGCCGGGTTCCGAAGCCGGGGCTGTTCTATTGCTTGCAGCAGCACAGACTCAGAGCGGCTCCCGAGTCCCCTCCTCAGAGTCATGTGACACCAGGAGCAGCTCTGCCAGCCGGAACACAGAGGCTATGTATGGGGGGCTGGAGGTGGGGGGACAGGACGTAGGCACAGGCGCTGTGTTCTGGGGGGGGCGTAGGGGGGTAGGCTCAGACGCCATGTGGCTTGGGGGGGGTTAGGCACAGGTGCCATGTGACTTAGTTGCCCAGGGGTCCCCAGAAGCCTTAATCCGGCCCTGTATGCCCTGTTTTGCATAACAAAGCCTGCACAGATCATACTGATCTCTGCAGTGCTTCAGGCAAAGACACTGCACACGGCAGGTCTGTTTTTTTTTTTAACTGTTCAGCTGTGATGTTTCTGCGGATTCCCTATCAGGTTTACAAACCCGACAGTTGGTAAATCTGGGGTTTGTGTTGTTACCTATGAAAAAGATTCGATGTTTGGTGTCTATTGCCGCCTATTGGCATCTAAAGTCGGGTTTTTCATGCAAATTTCTGTCCGTTTTGTCTTTAGTAAATCTCCTTTTTTTTTAGAAAATCGTAGAAAAAAAACCTAAACGACGCTTAGTAAATTCACCCCTTGCTGCGTGTATATTGCATCAATGTGACCGTGGACAGGTGGAACCATGTGTCGTCCTATAGTTCTGTTAAATAACTGCATTCATTTTCCCCAAATATTAGTCAGATCCTCCATTACGTTCAGCCTGTGAAGGTGTCGGAGATGTCACTCGCTGCTGCGCTGGCTTCCTCCCACCTGCTTTGTTGTTGCAGGTGATCGACATCCTCCTGCTTACGCGGCTCGTCCCCAATCTGGCACTTATTCTACTTAATAGCTTTTAGTTATCGTCTGCAAATCATCATTTCTGCTCTGCGTACCCCAGAATAAAAGCCGACATCACATCTGCAATTTCCTTTTGAACTTTTTTGTTTGTTTGTTTGTTCCTGTAAAGATGTATTATGTTGGGGCCAAGTTACGCAGCAGTCGCAGCTTGTACATGTGCGCTCTCACAACTAACGTCACTATCTGCCGAACCCTTCCAGGGCTGGACAGGCAAAGACGGGTAAAGTGTACCATACAATCTATTATAATACCTAACAGGCTGTATAAACTCCCATTTACCCGTCTCCATCCGTTTGTCATTGGTTTCGCTCTCTTCCATCTTGTCAGCGTTGAGAACTGCAGCATCTTCTAATGATTTTCAAATTCAGGTGGGAAAATATAGGGATATGTGTGAATTTAAGTATTTCGGAAGAAGTATGGAACAATTTGTCCAAGATTTTCTATTCTGTATTTTGTAATACTGACCGACGTGCCCGTTACTCTTATTCTGGTGGGGAGATTTTCCCATAAATCCCTGCAGCATCGTGTAACGCCGCCCAGTCGCCGTCCCTGGTTTGCAGTGACCGCGGACAGGTAAGTCACTCTAGAGCCTGTGAAACCTCCCGCAATTGATTGACGTGTGTACACAGGCTTTATATTAGCCTGTATACATGTATATTTATGTGCTATTATATTTAACATTTATATATACATTTTAAATATAAAAGCACATAAATATACATGTATACAGGCCAATATAAAGCCTGTGTACACACGTCAATCACTTTGGACAGACTGGAGATGCACTTACCCCGTCGTCGGTCACCGCAAGCCGGGACGGAGACTGTTCCCGAGCGCACGACTGAGCATTGTTTTCGGAAACCGATAACAATTCCTTCTGTGATATCGCAGGGACAGTGTGTTACCGGGAATCGGTATGATTTACCGCCGGACCCATGCCCGGCGGTTGGAATCCCGACAGCGGCATCCCGGCAGAGGAGGAAATCCTGATTGTCCAAGGTAAGTATTGTCTAATCTAATTCTACCCCCTAACCCTCCCTTAGGGGTGCCTAACCCTAACCTTCCCCCCCAGTGCCTAACCCTAATCCCCTCCCAAGTGCCTAAACCTAACCCCCCCAACCATTTCCAGTTACACCTAAGCGTCCCCCGATCACAGGCTGGGGCAGGTCTTCTGCAGTGGAATAAAGGAATCCCGTTCATTCGGCAGCAGAACGTATTGTAACGCGGCACTGCGGTCCTTACATCTCCTATGGCTGGCAGGGATGAAAGAAAAGCTGGTTACAAGCTGTACAGATTGCAAACTATGTAAATGAGCTGCAGAACTTGGCTGGGGATGAAGTCATCTGTTTGCTGCCTCTCGCGTTACGTGAGGACTCATCGCAC
This sequence comes from Taudactylus pleione, assembly GCA_031769625.1. NCBI lineage: Eukaryota > Metazoa > Chordata > Amphibia > Anura > Myobatrachidae > Taudactylus > Taudactylus pleione. Next base: position 1,292,986 of record JAUIMM010000433.1, on the reverse strand, counting down.
TGGGGTCCTGCGGAGAGATCCACTTAGTGTTACATTTACGCCTCGGGAGCGGAGACGTAGTTATGTCACAAAACCTTTGTCTGATACAAATGTCAGTCTCTTATCAGTGGGCATCTCTCTTATAGGGTTACTATAAGGGCGCATATACACGGGCGCCGAAGCGCGGACAAAATATTGCGCTCTGTCATCGCAGAACCATGTACTACGCACTTGATCAGCAGTCACATAGGGCTGTGTTGTATTGTCATTAGCAATGCTTGTACAACTCTATTAGCTTACATGGGTTATCAGGTTCTGTATGTTTTGTGGATGGATAGCATGTTGACATTGAGCGTGTCAACACTTATGAAATGTCGACATGATAACCATTTCGACAATCAACAATGCAGCTGTTCCGGTGGTAAGTACCCTAAACCTAACCCAGCGGCTGCACCATTAGAATGTCGGCATTTCACTGGTTGGCATTTATGATAAACATTGTGGGACATGTTGACATTTTGCAGTTGTTGACATGTTACCTGTTGAAATTTCTATCCTGTCAACGTAATGTCGACATGCTGATCACATCCGCGTTATTAATGACAAAGCGCATTTAATTAATCATTGAGAATGTGAGTCAAACTCCTAATGAGTGCCTGTGCGAGGTCTGGCGGTGAGGCTTACAGTACTGTATGTCGAAGTACCAAAGAAAGTGCTCTGAGTTTTAGCCAGATTCTAACAATACTCCTAGAAAATGAAGCACGAATCGTTGCCTTGCTCTCTATCCCCCCCCTGTCACTGTCTCCCCCGCTGACCTACTGTCGTTTCCTAACACCTCCCCCCAACAGCCCCTCTCCTCTTCTGCGATCACTCAGTGGCCGTGTGATGTGTTCCTGGGGGGGTAAAGATAGAATGAGGACCTGCAGAGGGCTATGAAGACCAATTTGTCATCCACGCCCTCCATTATGATGTGGGGGGAGATGTACCAAGTCTTGGAGCAGTCTCTCCAAGGCTCCATACATGTCCCCCTATGGACACGTAATAATAACGTCAGGCTTGTTAAAGACAGCGAGTGGCACTTTGCGTGGCGGCCATTTTGTTCTGTGGTGCATATTGTGCTGTTCCCTCATGGAGACTACTCCAGGTTGGTTTCTTTAGGGACTTTCATATAAGCCGGTGAATGAATTGACTATTTGTTTTTTTTAATAAGACCATCATTGATGTTATCTTTATAAAGCTATTTTTATGGCCACAATTCTCGTTCTCCCTCCTGCAATTTGCCACAGAAAAGGTGTTTTCCAAGGCAGGTATGAGAGGCCTCTGGCTAACGTGGCCCATGTCAGTCTCCGGACCTGATACAGTGATGTACGCAATGACGATATTTATGCAATTTAGTGATTATCTGTAAATTGCGCCTGCGTCTACGTCACACAGCGCATACATCAGGGTAACTTACCTTAGTCTCTCGCAGCAACTTATCACTCGCAGTGTGATTGATAGGATGGAAGGGTCTGGGGGAGGTAACGGGGGTGGCGGCAAAAAACGCACACATGTTGCGATTATTTTTTTTGGGGGGGGGGGGAGGTCACAGCCTGCGTCTGTGATCCCGTACGCAATAAAAAATGGCTCCGGCGCCTCAGTTCTCAAACCCATTCTGTGCCACCATAGGTTTATTCCGAGGGCCGATAATGGAATGAGTACTGCGACCCATGTCTCGTCTACGCAGATGCTTGGATTTGCGAAACCGCTGATGGGCGTCTCAATATATTCTTATGTGACGTTTGCATATTTTCGCCCAGCAGCGGCGTGCAGGTTCGCACCTACGATAGCATTAGCGTACATCTCTGAATCAAGCCCTCAGTCGGTATTTCGGAATCGGTATGACATACCGCCGGACCTAAGGCCGGCAGATGAAACCCCAACGCTTAAAGTCCAGCAGATGAAGATCCCAATGGCGCCTGGTAAGTAACCTAACCCTCCCCTCTCCCCCCTAACCCTCCCTTAGGGGTGCCTAACCCTAAACCGCCCCCTAGTGCCTAACCCTAACCTCTCCCCAGGGGTGCCTAATCTTAACCCCCCCCTCTCCACACCCTAAACCTAGCCCTCCCAGAGGGGGTGCCTAACCCTAAGCTCCCCCTGGGGTTGCCTGACCCTAAACCCCCTTCCCCCAGCCTAACCCTCGCGGGGGGGGGGGTGCCTAATCCCATGCCGGGATTTCACAATCGGGAAGCCGGCGGTCGGCATTTTGACCGCTGGCTTTCTGACTACATACCGGTATTTCATGATGATGTGGTGACCCCCAAGATTTGTTTCCACCTAAATACTGGGTTACTGTAGCACACCAGTCTACGAACAGTGGAGCCTCTGATGGAAAGCGTCCAGTTCTTCAGCATGTCTACCATACATCGTTCAGCTAGTTCTCATTTGCAGATCATCGGGACTGATTCTGAGTTGGGAGCAAAGCAAGTAAAGGCATGTAACCGTGTACCTGGCGCAGACAATGCTGCAATGCAAGTGGTGCAAATACATTTATTATGCATGCAGTGTAAATCCTGGCTGCTTTTGCATATAGCGCACATTTGCTGGCAGCGCTGTAACTGTGTGTCCCAGCCACTGGTCCTGAGCACATGACGTCATGCAGAGGGGCGGGGCCACCATAGTCGGGAATGACTACAATCCTGAGGATGCTGCGGGGGACTGTAACGGAAGTGGTGCAGAGGTCTGAAGCATCCTCAGGGTGGCACTGCTGCAGAGATTCTAGTTCCAGGTTGCCGTTCCAGTCACTCGGGTAGCCAGTTGCAGGGACCATGGGGCAGCAGCGATGCCACCCACAGGTATCTGTGCTCTGTCCACCCTTAGATGATTGCTGGGCAGCTTTATTGTTACACTGCGATGTCTGTTTGGACGCACCTCTCTCATATCTAATTCTCTCTGCACATTTTATTCCTGCCCCACCTGCAGTGCAGCACGGGTTTACTCAGAGGCTAAGGAATCTGCATCCACCGGCGCAGACCTGGGCATCGTCTCTGTTTCCAGGAGCGGTGACCAGCCACGCCCCCACTCCAGCCCCCAAACGCCACTGCATGTCAATCATGCTTCCGCTTCGGGGGGGGTCTGCAAGCGTACGGCCGGGGGACATTTATGAAAACTGGCGCAAATGAAATGAGGTGGTCTTGCTCATAACAACTCTCATTTTTCTATCTAGTGCAGCGTGGACAATGAACGCAAACATCTTCTTGCTACGTGCCACCATTGTGCCATGCTATCTCTGCTACAGTTTCCCCCATTGTACCATGCCATCTCCGCTGCAAGTTCCCCCATTGTGCCATGCCATCTCCACTGCAGGTTCCCCCATTGTGCCATGCCATCTCCACGGGATTCAATCGTGAAGCCGTCTGACATTATACTAACAACCGGCTTCCCAACTGTCATATCCCGGCGAGGGTTTAATGACAGGTGTCTAAAATCTAGACGCCTGTCATTACCCCTATGCCGGGAGACCGGCACCCGGCATCCCGATCGAAGGGATTCGGGGCGCTGCGAGCCGACAGCCGCGGGGGGGAGGGTTAGGTTTAGGGCTCCCATGGGGGACTTAGGGTTAGGCAACCCCCGGGAGGGTTAGGCTAGGGGAAGGGGGGTTACGGTTAGGCACCCCCGGGAGGAGGTCAGGGTTAGGCACCCCCCGGGGGACTTAGGTTTAGGCAGCGGGGAAGGGTGGGGTTAGGTTTAGGCACTTAGAGGGGGATTAGGGTTAGGCACTTGGGGGGGAGGTTAGGGTTAGGCACCCCTAAGGGAGGGTTAGGGGGTTAGGTTAATTAGTACTTACCTGGGGACTATCGGGATTTCCAGCGCTGTCGGGCTGCCGGGATCTCTTCCTCTGTTGCTGCCGGGATTCGAACTGCCGGCCATGCAGCTGGCAGTATTACATACCGATTCCATCTCCACTGCAGGTTCCCCCTATTGTGCCATGCCATCTCCACTGCAGGTTTCCCCATTGTACCATGCCATCTCCACTGCAGGTTTCCCCATTGTGCCATGCCATCTCCACTGCAGGTTCCCCCCATTGTGCCATGCCATCTCCACTGCAGGTTTCCCCATTGTGCCATGCCATCTCCACTGCAGGTTCCCCCATTGTGCCATGCCATCTCCACTGCAGGTTCCCCCATTGTACCATGCCATCTCCACTGCAGCTTCCCCCATTGTGCCATGCTATCTCCGCTGCAGGTTCCCCCCATTGTGCCATGCCATCTCCACTGCAGGTTCCCCCATTGTACCATGCCATCTCTGCTGCAGGTTCCCCCTATTGTGCAATGCATCTCCACTGCAGGTTCCCCCATTGTGCCATGCCATCTCCGCTGCAGGTTCCCCCCATTGTGCCATGCCATCTCCACTGCAGGTTCCCCCATTGTTCCATGCCATCTCCGCTCCAGGTTCCCCCTATTGTGTCATGCCATCTCCACTGCAGGTTCCCCCATTGTGCCATGCCATCTCCGCTGCAGGTTCCCCCATTGTGCCTTGCCATCTCCACTGCAGGTTCCCCCATTGTAACATGCCATCTCCATTGCAGGTTCCCCCATTGTGCCATGCCATCTCCACTGCAGGTTCCCCCCATTGTGCCTTGCCATCTCCACAGCAGGTTCCCCCCATTGTGCCATGCCATCTCCGCTGCAGGTTCCCCCATTGTGCCATGCCATCTCCGCTGCAGGTTCCCCCATTGTGCCATGCCATCTTCACTGCAGGTTCACCTATTGTGCCATGCCATCTCCACTGCAGGTTCCCCCCATTGTATCATGCCATCTCCACTCCAGGTTCCCCCATTGTACCATGCCATCTCCACTGCAGGTTCCCCCATTGTACCATGCCATCTCCGCTGCAGGTTCCCCCATTGTACCATGCCATCTCCGCTGCAGGGTCCCGCATTGTACCATGCCATCTACGCTGCAGGTTCCCCCATTGTGCCATGCCATCTCCACTGCAGGTTCCCCCATTGTACCATGCTATCTCCGCTACAGGTTCCCCCATTGTACAATGCCATCTCCGCTGCAGGTTCCCCCATTGTACAATGCCATCTCCGCTGCAGGTTCCCCCATTGTGCCATGCCATCTCTGCTGCAGGTTCTGGGAACCAGAAACAAATCATTGGCGCTATGCAGTTTAATTTGACATAAAAAGATGAAAGTACTGAACTGTCAGCGTTGGTTTGTGATTTCATTCTGGTGAACAGATCATTGACAGTTGCTATCTGTGTGAATGTACCACCGCTATAGACTGCCTAAGAAAGGCATCCAGACGTCGCGGGCATTGTTGGCGATGCCTTACTGTCACAGTGTGACATCCGCCAGTCCCTGGTTACACAGCACATCTGTACTGCCATCTGCAAGGAAGACGTATGCAGGACGCCTGGCTCTTCTGCCAGACAGAACACTGCTCGGGATCTATAGGCTATATAATCAATGTGAAGTTCTGGTTCCAGAGAAGCTCTGGGAACTGTGTGTATTTGCTGGGATTTCATCCCATTAACTCTTAACATCCGAAATCTGAGAGGTCCACCGCCAGCAGCCTGCCACTAGCAAAGGAAACGATAGCCCGAGCCCAGGGACCTGTCTGTATCATCTCTCGTCAGGCGTGATGTCACGTATGCCTGGAGCCTCGAAGCTGGTGGCAGCTCTGTAAGAAGCTTACAAAAGTTACTTGCAACAGAAGGGCCTTCAGGCAAAAGTCAGGGCTGTGCCAGGGCTCAGGGCTCATCAGTGAGCGGCGGTGTGCCAGACGAGCTGGGGGGGAGTCATCTCTAAATCACTCAGCATACACTTCAATCCTGCACAGAGCTGTGACAGACTTCCAGCCACTGCTCACTATACAATCTACACACGAGCGTCTTTATTGTAATAACAATGTGTACATTCAAAATGGCTGATAATTTTTTTTTTTTTTAAATGAAGTAACTGCACACATTAACATCTAATATGGCAGCCAGACTTCATTCATTTTCCTGCACTCCTCCATAGGCCATGAGGTGAAATCTTGTAGTTACTGGTCCGTACCGCAGGCAAATTGCAGCCATCGTAAAGGAACTGATTTGCCCCAATATACAATGATATAAGGTCATTTGTATAAGGGGTGAGAAGGGCACAGAGTCAGTGTCCGCATCAGGAAGCAAAAGTGCCGGTCTCTCCGCCATCTTGTAGATCAGTGGTGTCAAACTCGGGCCCTCCAGCTGCAGTGCAACTACACATCCCAGCATGCAGTGCCACAGTTTTGCTATTAGGGCATGCTAAAAGTGTGGCAGGGCATGCTGGGATATGTAGTCCCACAAAAGCTGAAGGGCCCGAGTTTGACACCACTGTTGTAGATAGACGTTCCTTTATTAGGCTGTATGTTATTTCACATGCTGTATAATTACATAGTCTCACAGTATAGAACATCTGCTTTATTGTGCGCTGAAACCACATTGTTCCAGAATCCCAATTACATGTCATTTTCATACGAATAATGTTTCATTTGTTTTTCATTCCAAATACTGTGTATGGGAATACCGTATATGAATTCTCATTATTTTTCATGGGGTTTTATATTTTTTCCCCCCCATAATATTGCATTTCCCAGGCGCAGGAATGAGGCTCTCAGTAGTCATTAGCTGGTTACAGATTCAGGCCCGTGTCCTGCTGCCGGTGCTGCTAGATTGATGTTTAGCAGAAATAATAGGTTAATGTGGCACAGGGCTATAAACACCAGCGCGTGTAATCACCGTAATACCTACAAATTATTATCCGCGTATTCCCGGTTCCTCTCACATCGACGTTTTCCAGATCTACAGTAGAAAATAGTGGAAACTGGCAGAGAATAAAATTATTAGCAAATCAGTGACATTTTATAGCCCTGTGCGGCCTGGGCGGTATTGATGGTGATAAATGTTACACAATGGTGTGTGGGTCACATTGCATTACTTTAACACAGCTCTTATATGTGTATAGTGATATGTATCTCGTGATGGGGCCTATTCATTATAACTACAAATTCTCTGGAGGTAATAAGGTTTAGAACTGGCATGGAGTTTTACCTAATTACCGGAGGATTCATCATTCCTCCTCTCCATAACTATCTATTCCGAAAAGCTGTAATTTTTGTGTTGATAGCTTTTCAGAAAATAGATACTTTTCCCTCACTACTCTACCTTACCGCAGCTGTAATCAGTGCTGCGCATATGCCGTTACGTTCACAAAAGCGGCGCATGCACAGCACTGATTATAGCTGCGGTAATTCTGTGTCCGTATCCCCCCCTCCCCCCACACATAGACCCCCAGAGGATCAAATATATAACACATTGGCCCCCACAAGAAAAACAAAACATCTGTGCCACATTGCTCCTCACAGAAATAAACATAACTATGCCACATTGCTCCTCACAGAAAAAAACACAACTATGCCACATTGCTCCTCACAGAAAAAAACACAACTATGCCACATTGCTCCCCACAGAAAAAAATACAACTATGCCGCATTGCTCCCCACAGAAAATAAAACACAACTATGCCACATTGCACCCAACAGAAAAATATACAACTATGCCACATTGCTCCCCACAGAAAAAACCACAACTATGCCACATTGCACCCAACAGAAAAAAACACAACTATGCCACATTGCTCGCCACAGAAAATAAAACACAACTATGCCACATTGCACCCAACAGAAAAAAACAACTATGCCACATTGCTCCCCACAGAAACTAAAACAACTATGCCACATTGCTCCCCACAGAACATAAAACACAACTATGCCACATTGCACCCAACAGAAAAAAACAACTATGCCACATTGCTCCCCACAGAAAATAAAACAACTATGCCACATTGCTCCCCACAGGAAAAAACACAACTATGCCACATTGCTCCCCACAGGAAAAAACACAACTATGTCATATTGCTCCCCACGGGAAAAAACACAACTATGTCACATTGCTCCCCACGGGAAAAAACACAACTATGCCACATAGCTCCCCACAGAAAAAAACACAACTATGCTACATTGCTCCCCACAGAAAAAAAACACAACTATGCCACATTGCTCCCCACAGGAAAAAACAACTATGCCACATTGCTCCCCACAGGAAAATACAACTATAAAAAAATTGCTCCCCACAGGAAAATACAACTATGCCACATTGCTCCCCACAGAAAAAAATACAACTATGCCGCATTGCTCCCCACAGAAAATAAAACACAACTATGCCACATTGCTCCCCACAGAAACTAAAACAACTATGCCACATTGCTCCCCACAGAACATAAAACACAACTATGCCACATTGCACCCAACAGAAAAAAACAACTATGCCACATTGCTCCCCACAGAAAATAAAACAACTATGCCACATTGCTCCCCACGGGAAAAAACACAACTATGCCACATTGCTCCCCACAGGAAAAAACACAACTATGTCATATTGCTCCCCACGGGAAAAAACACAACTATGTCACATTGCTCCCCACAGGAAAAAACACAACTATGTCATATTGCTCCCCACGGGAAAAAACACAACTATGTCACATTGCTCCCCACGGGAAAAAACACAACTATGCCACATAGCTCCCCACAGAAAAAAAACACAACTATGCTACATTGCTCCCCACAGAAAAAAAACACAACTATGCCACATTGCTCCCCACAGGAAAAAACAACTATGCCACATTGCTCCCCACAGGAAAATACAACTATAAAAAAATTGCTCCCCACAGGAAAATACAACTATGCCACATTGCTCCCCACAGAAAAAAATACAACTATGCCGCATTGCTCCCCACAGAAAATAAAACACAACTATGCCACATTGCTCCCCACAGAAACTAAAACAACTATGCCACATTGCTCCCCACAGAACATAAAACACAACTATGCCACATTGCACCCAACAGAAAAAAACAACTATGCCACATTGCTCCCCACAGAAAATAAAACAACTATGCCACATTGCTCCCCACGGGAAAAAACACAACTATGCCACATTGCTCCCCACAGGAAAAAACACAACTATGTCATATTGCTCCCCACGGGAAAAAACACAACTATGTCACATTGCTCCCCACAGGAAAAAACACAACTATGTCATATTGCTCCCCACGGGAAAAAACACAACTATGTCACATTGCTCCCCACGGGAAAAAACACAACTATGCCACATAGCTCCCCACAGAAAAAAAACACAACTATGCTACATTGCTCCCCACAGAAAAAAAACACAACTATGCCACATTGCTCCCCACAGGAAAAAACAACTATGCCACATTGCTCCCCACAGGAAAATACAACTATTAAAAAATTGCTCCCCACAGGAAAAAACAACTATGCCACATTGCTCCCCACAGGAAAATACAACTATAAAAAAATTGCTCCCCACAGGAAAATACAACTATGCCACATTGCTCCCCACAGAAAAAAATACAACTATGCCGCATTGCTCCCCACAGAAAATAAAACACAACTATGCCACATTGCTCCCCACAGAAACTAAAACAACTATGCCACATTGCTCCCCACAGAACATAAAACACAACTATGCCACATTGCACCCAACAGAAAAAAACAACTATGCCACATTGCTCCCCACAGAAAATAAAACAACTATGCCACATTGCTCCCCACGGGAAAAAACACAACTATGCCACATTGCTCCCCACAGGAAAAAACACAACTATGTCATATTGCTCCCCACGGGAAAAAACACAACTATGTCACATTGCTCCCCACAGGAAAAAACACAACTATGTCATATTGCTCCCCACGGGAAAAAACACAACTATGTCACATTGCTCCCCACGGGAAAAAACACAACTATGCCACATAGCTCCCCACAGAAAAAAAACACAACTATGCTACATTGCTCCCCACAGAAAAAAAACACAACTATGCCACATTGCTCCCCACAGGAAAAAACAACTATGCCACATTGCTCCCCACAGGAAAATACAACTATTAAAAAATTGCTCCCCACAGGAAAATACAACTATGCCACATTGCTCCCCACAGGAAAATACAACTATGCCACATTGCTCCCCACAGGAAAATACAACTATGCCACATTGCTCCCCACAGGAAAATACAACTATGCCGCATTGCTCCCCACAGAAAAAATACAACTATGCCACATTACTCCTCACAGAAAAAAACACAACTATGCCACATTGCTCCTCGCTGAAAAAAAATAACCATAACTGTCCCCCACAGAAACAAAAAAAAAACAACAACAACACATTGCTCACCACAGAAAATCATTGGCTGATCCCCACAGAAAAATATCATCCATATTGATCCCCACCAAAAACAAAAACCTGTTACTCACACAGTGCAGAGCTGTCAGCGTTTGAGCGGGGGGCCGGGCTGGCGGAGAGCGGGCTGGCTGGCGCTTCCTTAGTGTACTAACATTCTGTGCCAGAGAATCGGGACAGCCATGGCTATAACAAGACCTGGCCCGTCACAGGGATGCTGCCCCATATTCCTTTTTAGTCTCCGTTATATTCCCTTTTACTAAAGTAATATAATAATACTGTGTTTACTGCTGGTATTAGGAAGTCATACTGACTGAGGTGATAATACTGTGTATACTGCTGACATTTGGGGCAATACTGAGGGGATAATACTGTGTATAATACTGCTGACAATACTGTGTATACTGCTGACATTAGGAAGTAATACTGAGGGGATAATACTGTGTATTCTTTTAACATTAGGAAGTAATACTGAGGGGGTAATACTGTCTGTAATACTAAGTTGATAATACTGTGTATACTGCTGACATTAGGAAGTAATACTGAGGGGATAATACTGTGTATACTGCTGACATTAGGAAGTAATACTGAGGGGATAATACTGTGTATACTGCTGACATTAGGAAGTAATACTGAGGGGATAATACTGTGTATTCTTTTAACATTAGGAAGTAATACTGAGGGGGTAATACTGTCTGTAATAGAATGGATAATACTGTGTATATTGCTGACATTAGGGGGTAAAACTGTGTGTAATAATGAGGGGATAATTCTGTGTAGACTGCTGACATTACAGGGTAATACTGAATGGATAATACTGTGTATACTGCTGACATTAGGGGGTAATACTGTGAGTAATACTGAGGTGATAATACTGTGTATACTGCTGACATTAGGGAGTAATACTGAGGGGATAATACTGTGCTTACTGCTTACATTTAGGGAATAATACTGAGGGCATAATACTGTGCTTACTGCTTACATTTAGGGAGTAATACTGAGGGGATAATACTGTGCTTACTGCTTACATTTAGGGAGTAATACTGAAGGGATAATACTGTGCTTACTGCTTACATTTAGGAAGTAATACTGAGGGGGTAATACTGTCTGTAATACTAAATTGATAATACTGTGTATACTGCTGACAGGGGGTAATAGTAATACTGAGGGGATAATGCTGTGTATACTGCTGACATTGCAGGGTAATAGAATGGATAATACTGTGTATACTGCTGACATTAGGGGGTAAAACTGTGTGTAATACTGAGGGGATAATTCTGTGTAGACTGCTGACATTACAGGGTAATACTGAATGGATAATACTGTGTATACTGCTGACATTAGGGGGTAATACTGTGAGTAATACTGAGGTGATAATACTGTGTATACTGCTGACATTAGGGAGTAATACTGAGGGGATAATACTGTGCTTACTGCTTACATTTAGGGAATAATACTGAGGGGATAATACTGTGCTTACTGCTTACATTTAGGGAGTAATACTGAGGGGATAATACTGTGCTTACTGCTTACATTTAGGGAGTAATACTGAAGGGATAATACTGTGCTTACTGCTTACATTTAGGGAGTAATACTGAAGGGATAATACTGTGCTTACTGCTTACATTTAGGGAGTAATACTGAGGGGATAATACTGTGCTTACTGCTTACATTTAGGGAGTAATACTGAGGGGATAATACTGTGCATACTGCTGACATTAGGAATTAATACTGAGGGGATAATCTGTGTATACTGATGACGTTAGTGGGTAATACTGAGGGGATAATACTGTATATACTGCTGACATTCGGAAGTAATACTGAGGGGATAATACTGTGTATACTGCTAACATTAGGAATTAATAGTGAGTGGATTATACTGTACTTACTGCTGACATTAGGGAGTAATACTGAGGGAATAATACTATGTATACTGCTGACATTAGGGGGTAATACTGTGTATATTGCTGCCATTCAGAAGTATTACTGAGGGGATAATACTGTGTATACTGCTGACGTTAAGGGGTAATACTGAGGGGATACTACTGTGTATACTGCTGACATTAGGAAGTAATGCCAAGGGGATAATACTGTGTATACTGCTGACATTAGGAAATAATACTGAGGAGATAATACTGTGCTTACGGCTGACATTAGGGAGTAATACTGAGGGGATAATACTGTGCTAACGGCTGACATTAGGGAGTAATACTGAGGGGATAATACTGTGTATACTGCTGACATTAGGGAGTAATACTGAGGGGATAATACTGTGTATACTGCTGACATTAGGAATTAATACTGAGGAGATAATACTGTGCTTACGGCTGACATTAGGGAGTAATACTGAGGGGATAATACTGTGTATACTGCTGACATTAGGGAGTAATACTGAGGAGATAATACTGTGTATACTGCTGACATTAGGGAGTAATACTGCGGGGATAATACTGTGCTTACTGCTGACATTAGGAATTAATACCGAGGGGATAATATTGTGTATACTGCTGACATTAGGGAGTAATACTGAGGGGATAATACTGTGTATACTGCTGACATTAGGAATTAATACTGAGGGGATAATACTGTGTATTCTTCTGACATTAAGGGGTAATACTGTCTGTAATACTGGGGATATTACTGTGTATACTGCTGACATAAATAGATTTGCACCTGTACAATCTATTCGGAAATTGGAATGCAGTGGCTAGACAGGTGATCCTCACAAAATGTTCTACAGCAGGGGTCAGGGAACTTTTTTACCTTTTACCCCAAAGTATATTTAGATACGCCAACGTTACCCCCTTGATTTGAAAGGAAGGAAATAAAAAAAATAGTGCCCCCATATAATGCCCCTGTAGTAGTGCCCCCATATAATGCCCCTGTAGTAGTGCCCCCATATAATGTCCTGTAGTAGTGCCCCATATAGTGTCGCTGTAGTAGTGCCCCATATAATGCCCCTGTAGTAGTGCCCCCATATAATGCCCCTGTAGTAGTACCCCCATATAATGCCCCTGTAGTGCCGCTTGTACAAAAAAAAACACTTACCGTAATCCCGCTCCTGCATCCGCCACCGTCCTGTCCGCCCAGCTTCTCCTCGGATCTATGGGAGAGACCTCATGACATCGCTCCCATAGTGCGCACGGAGAGAGGCGGAAGCTGGAGTTCAGAAGAGACCTCCAGCCTCCGGCTAACGCGGCGCTGCAGGCAAGGAGCCGGGTGCCCGCTGGTAATAACATCTTAGAGCCTCCCTGCGGCACAGCCGGGAATGCATATGAATCATTGTATATTATAGAATGATTCATATGTATGCCCAGCTGTCTGTCCATTACCCCCAGGAATTTCATTTTTACCCCATGTGGGGTAATTTACCCCTGTTCCCTGACCACTGCTCTACAGCTACAGCTCTCTACTAACATACATCTCTTATCCCCTCCGCTCTGCACAAGATCTGCGTCTCTCAACCACACCCATTACCTGTTCCCATTCCCAGTTCCTGGGCTGTAATTCAGGCTGCACCCTCTCTGTGAATGCCCTCCCTCACACAACAAGACTTTCTTCCAGCCTCCAAACCATCCGGCGTTCCTATGCCCGGCGGCAGGGGGTACATGAGGGACACGTACAGGTGTGTCCTTTTATACTGTGGCTCAACTAGCGCCAATTGTCCCCTCTGACCGGGTCCCATGTGACTTGCTGAGCGTCTGTTCTGCTCAGAATGTGAGCCTTATTGCCATGATATAAATAACTAGAAACAACAAAACTACAGTCCTACTGTACACTGACCCCTGGGGCTTACAGCATTTGTACATCTGTGTGTGATTGAGAGCCTGATTTAGAGATGGACGGGATTTCAGAGCCGCACACAAACAACACAAATCTAAAATTCATATACGGCAGGAGGTGCCCGAGGGTAACAGACCCCCTCCTTGCTGCATCTGCGACACGTTGTTTCCGGGAATGCTGCACAAGGTATGCCCACGCTCCTCCCCTCCCCCTCCCCTAACTCCACAGCATGTCAATGTTGTTGCAGCTTGGGAGGGAGGGTCTGCTGGCGAGAATGCAGGACCCCCCGTTCTGCACATGCGCAGACCACTCTCCATCGGAGATGTACACTAGCCATCGGGTTAACGTACATCTCTGAATCAGGGGAAAAAAGGCCCTGATGTGAGCGGCCGCGGCTCTTTCTTACACCAAGTCCCCGTTGCGCTTCATCTGCGACTTTGTACGTGTTTAAAAACCAATTTCCGTTTGTTTAAAGTCACAGCCCAGCGTCTCCAGTGCACTGTGAGCGGTTTTCGCTGCATCTGCGATGCGTATCCTGCGCAAAGCTAAAAGAAAAAGATGGTACGCTCATGCTTCACAGCGTCTCAATCACACCGGGCGTGTCACACCATATGGCGTACGGGACACATCTGTGTACCCACGCCACTAGGCCCGATGATGCCGTCTAATACCCCTCCCTCAAGCCAGTCTGGTTCTGAATGTGCCTGAGCCATTGGAGTAATGAGTAGGACGCAGGCATGAGGGGGAGCGCTCTCACCACACTTGGCGCAATTACGTTTATTTCCGTACTGCACGCGTGTCGTCATGATGTTGCACCTCTGAAGGCCGTCTGCACAGCTGCCCCCCCCCCCCTACCCCTGCGCGCATATCATCATAAGGCTGTACCCCAGGCGGTGAGTTCTCTAAGTCTCACATGGCTTCACCTCTTTGAGACAAACATCTCAAACTTAAGCCCATCCGTCCATAATACTCTCTTCCAGTCATCCATCATCCAAAGTGTTCTTTTGCCCATTTCAACCTTTTGTCCCCCCCCCCCCCTATTTAGCAGTTTCAAATATGGATTTGTTTCTTTGCAGCCTTGCCTATAAGGCCAGCATCCCGGAGTCGTCTAGGGATGACCATCGACAGCCGTTGGTGGTGTGTCATATATGGCAGAGAACAGATGGTTCTACGCCATTGATGGCCTAGAGCAGGGGTCTTCACAACCTTGGCGCTCCAGCTTCTGTGGAATTACACATCCCAGCATGCACTGCCACCTTTCTGATATAACAGCATGCTAAAACTATGGCAGAGCATGCTGGGATGTGTAGTTCCACAGCAGCTGGAGGCCCAAGGTTGAAGACCTCTGGCCTAGAGTCAGAATTTTTTTTACTCCCTTCGCTGACTGTTGCCAAGCCCCACCCCTTCCATGATGGCCCAACCAACCGCCCTTACTCACTGCAGGGATGACCGTCCAATGCCGTCAATGTTAACCACTAATGGCACCATCGATGGTGACCAACCATTGTTAACCCACCGATGGTCATCCCTATAGTCATCTTCTAACTGTGGCAGATGTTACTGGTACTTGGTGTGTACCACTTGTGGAAGCTGCCAACTCGGGACCAGTAAGGCATGTCTTTCTCAAGCTGCATACTCTGGTGCACGTATCCTCTTCTGCAGTTGTACATCTGGGCCTTACGCTACTTTTTCTATCCTGGTCAGATCCAGTTTGCCCTTTTCTCCCAAGACAACAGTGGGCAATCTGACACACGGAATATCCCTCGTTTCCCGAAACAACAATCGTCTGATGTGGTTTTTTTTTTAAGAAAGATTTGTTTTGTTTGACAATTTTAGAACTCAGGACTGGAGATTACAGATGCCAGTGTAGTACTGTACTTTGCAACCCAAGGTAAGACTTGCTTTACTGAACTGAGTCATTTCAGTAGTTTCCATAATAACCAATTAACATTTAAATGTGATCTGTGTAAGATGAGCTAAGAGATTATCATTAGGACACCGGAGTAATAGCTGCTGAAGATGGAGCTTTCCCATCATACTGTATATGAGCAATAAATTATAAATCGGTCATTTTTTGGGGGGGATAAATTCTTTAATTTCAAAAACAAATTTTTATAGCAAATAACAATATAAAGCACAAAAACTGCACCCAAAAAAAGAGCAATAGCACAGAATTAAAAAGCACAAAAAAAAGAAAACAGATAACAAAACATAGCTCTGCAAAAGATCTAACATGCAGTATATTCAACCATAAAATAATCAAGAAAATAAAGGTAGACGAGAAGGAGAGGTCGAAAAGAGGGTGAAGGAAGGAAACATAAAGAGACAGTTAAGAGGAAAAAAAGAGGGTCTAAGACAGTGGTGTCACAATGGGGGTGCGGGCCGCACCAGGGTGTCAGCGCCACCGGCCACGGTCCAGATCCGTTTCAGTCAGTGTAGTGCGGACCGCAGTGATTGCGGTCTGCACTGAAGTGTAAAACAAACACACTTGTACTGCCTGGTGGCGGTATATTTGTTTTAGCAGCCAATGAGAGTCAGACAGACTGGGGACCATAGGGGAACCACTACTGAGGGCACTACATAAGGGGAACCACTACTGAGGGCACTACATAAGGGGAACCACTACTGAGGGCACTACATAAGGGGAACCACTACTGAGGGCACTACATAAGGGGAACCACTACTGAGGGCACTACATAAGGGGAACCACTACTGAGGGCACTACATAAGGGGAACCACTACTGAGGGCACTACATAAGGGGAACCACTACTGGGGGCATGGCATAAGGGGGACCACTACTGAGGGCACTACATAAGGGGAGCCACTTCTGGGGGCACTACATAAGGGGAACCACTACTGGGGGCATGGCATAAGGGGGGGCACTACATAAGGGGAACCACTACTGGGGGCATGGCATAAGGTGGACCACTACTGAGGGCACTAGATAAGGGGGACCACTACTGGGGGCACTACATAAGGGGAACCACTACTGGGGGCATGGCATAAGGGGGACCACTACTGAGGGCACTACATAAGGGGGACCACTACTGGGGGCACTACATAAGGGGAACCACTACTGGGGGCATGGCATAAGGGGGACCACTACTGTGGGCACTACATAAGGGGGAACACTACTGGGGGCATGGCATAAGGGGGACCACTACTGGGGGCACTACATAAGGGGAACCACAGACCATCCTCCCCCAGGAGCAGCCATGCCAGCACCCTGCGGGGACACCACATGCCATCCTCCCCCAGGAGCAGCCAGGCCAGCGCCCTGCGGGGACACCACAGACCATCCAACCCCAGGAGCAGCCAGGCCAGCCCCCTGCGGAGACACCACTGACCATCCTCCCCCAGGAGCAGCCAGGCCAGCACCCTGCGGGGACACCACAGACCATCCAACCCCAGGAGCAGCCAGGCCAGCACCCTGCGGGAACACCACAAACCATCCAACCCCAGGAGCAGCCAGGCCAGCACCCCGTGGGGACACCACAGACCATCCTCCCCCAGGAGCAGCCAGGCCAGCACCCTGCGGGGACACCACAGACCATCCTCCCCCAGGAGCAGCCAGGCCAGCATTTGAAACAAGTTGAGGGGGTGATGGGCAACAGAATATAATGTGAATGATGGGCAAGGGGCTAGGCTTTGTAAGATTAGAGTATAGTTGATGAATAGGTAAAGTGTGACCCATCTGCGGTAGCACTATAAGTACCAGCAGCTCCTGGCTGTCAGGATATGCTGGGACTTGCAGTTACAAAGGCACAGTATGCGTAAGCGCTGTATGGTCAGTTTAAATTACTCTGTTCCAATGCTAGAAAGAGTAATGGGTCAGTTCTGTGATGTTCCGAAGTGTCTGCGCTGACAGTCGTGAATGAGAGCGCGGTGCACAGTGTGGGAGCGTGCGCAGCACCTGAGGAGAGGGAGCTTGCAGGGGGACATTTGGCCGTCTTTGGTATGGTCCATGTGTCACCTGAATCCGGCCAGCTGGAGAGTGGAAGTGATTCGCCCCTTACCTATCCTGCGCACCCAGCAGCTGCCCCTGACAGGTGTTCTCCTCCTTCATGGCAGATGGTGACAAAATTGGGATTTTGGCAGGTCTCAGTGCTTCCTTTGCAGCACACATACCGTGTGCACGCAGGCACGCACTGCAATGAGCTGGGGGTATGGTAACGCACCCCCCCTAAATTCACATTTCATTTTTATGTCTGTGCAAAAATTTGTATTGTCTTCAGTCCTATCTGACCACTGCCGCCTGCCTGCCAGCACCCATTGCTGCTTGCTGCAAACAAGGGGACTTGTGTTGTGATCTAAATGTATTAATTATCTGGGTACAGTGACATAACCTAGTGCCTAATGCCTCCTCAGTGACATAACCTAGTGCCCCATGCCTCCTCAGTGACCGTGACATAACCTATTGTCAGATGCCTCCTCAGTGACATAACCTAGTGCCTAATACCTCCTCAGTGACATAACCTAGTGCCTCATGCCTCCTCAGTGACCGTGACATAACCTAGTGTCTAATGCCTCCTCAGTCACAGTGACATAACCTAGTGCCTAATGCCTCATTAAGTCACAGTGACATAACCTAGTGCCTCATGCCTCCTCAGTCACAGTGACTTAACCTTCTGCCTAATGCCTCCTCAGTGACCATGACATAACCTAGTGTCTAATGCCTCCTCAGTCACAGTGACATAACCTAGTGCCTAATGCCTCATTAAGTCACAGTGACATAACCTAGTGCCTCATGCCTCCTCAGTCACAGCAACATAACCTAGTACATAATGCCTCCTCAGTCACAGCAACATAACCTAGTACCTAATGCCTCCTCAGTCACAGCGACATAACCTAGTACCTAATGCCTCCTCAGTGACAGTGACATAACCTAGTGCCTGATGCCTCCTCAGTGACATAACCTAGTGCCTAATGCCTCCTCAGTGACATAACCTAGTACCTAATGCCTCCTCAGTGACAGTACCTAGTCCCTAATGCCTCCTCATTCACAGCGACATATCCTAGTACCTAATGCCTCCTCAGTGACATAACCTAGTACCTAATGCCTCCTCACTGACAGTGACACAACCTAGTGCCTAATGCCTCCACAGTCACAGCGACATAACCTAGTACCTAATGGCTCCTCAGTGACAGTGACATAACCTAGTGCCTGATGCCTCCTCAGTGACATAACCTAGTACCTAATGCCTCCTCAGTGACAGTACCCAGTCCCTAATGCCTCCTCATTCACAGCGACATAACCTAGTACCTAATGCCTCCTCAGTGACATAACCTAGTACCTAATGCCTCCTCACTGACAGTGACACAACCTAGTGCCTAATGCCTCCTCAGTCACAGCGACATAACCTAGTACCTAATGCCTCCTCAGTGACATAACCTAGTGCCTGATGCCTCCTCAGTGACATAACCTAGTACCTAATGCCTCCTCAGTGACAGTGACATAACCTAGTGCCTAATGCCTCCTCAGTAATAGCGACATAACCTAGTGCCTAATACCTGCTCAGTCACAGTGACATAACCTAGTGCCTCATGCCTCCTCAGTAACAGCAACATAACCTAGTGCCTAATGCCTCCTCAGTGACAGTGACATAACCTAGTGCCTAATGCCTCCTCAGTGACAGTGACATAACCTAGTGCCTGATGCATCCTTAGTGACAGTGACATAACCTAGTGCCTAATGCCTCCTCAGTGACAGTGACATAACCTAGTGCCTAATGCCTCCTCACTGACAGTGACATAACCTAGTGCCTAATGCCTCCTCAGTGACATAACCTAGTACCTAATGCCTCCTCAGTGACAGTGACATAACCTAGTGCCTAATGCCTCCTCAGTAATAGCGACATAACCTAGTGCCTAATACCTGCTCAGTCACAGTGACATAACCTAGTGCCTCATGCCTCCTCAGTAACAGCAACATAACCTAGTGCCTAATGCCTCCTCAGTGACAGTGACATAACCTAGTGCCTAATGCCTCCTCAGTCACAGCGACATAACCTAGTGCCTAATGCCTCCTCAGTGACAGTGACATAACCTAGTGCCTAATGCCTCCTCAGTCACAGCGACATAACCTAGTGCCTGATGCCTCCTCAGTGACAGTGACATAACCTAGTGCCTGATGCCTCCTCAGTGACAGTGACATAACCTAGTGCCTAATGCCTCCTCCGTGACAGTGTCATAACCTAGTTCCTAATGCCTCATCAGTCACAGTGACATAACCTAGTGCCTAATGCCTCCTCAGTGACAGAACCTAGTACCTAATGCCTCCTCAGTAACAGTGACATAACCTAGTGCCTAATGCCTCCTCAGTGACAGAACCTAGTACCTAATGCCTCCTCAGTAACAGTGACATAACCTAGTGCCTCATGCCTCCTCAGTCACAGCAACATAACTAGTGCCTAATGCCTCCTCAGTGACATATCCTAGTGTCTAATGCAGTGGTTCACAAACTTTTTTGAACCGCGGCGCCCTAGATTATCAGAATTGTTTTCACGGCACCCCTAAGCCAAAAGTAATTCAGAAAAAAATGTAAAATAGTAAAATGAAGTGACTTGTGCTTTTACCTGTCATCCTTAGGGTCAGTTATGTGGTGGTGGACAGGTTTGCGCTTCTGTTTGTCCATATATTTACATTGACTAAAAATAATTTGATTTGGTGATGGACCAGCAACCTGAGGCACCCCTGCAAGTGTCCCAAGGCACCCCAGGGTGCCACGGCACACAGCTTGGGGGACCACTGGTCTAATGCGTCCTCAGTGACAGTGAAATAACCTAGTACCTGATTCTTCCTCACTGACATAACCTATTGCCTAATGTCTCCACAGTGACAAAACCTAGTACCTAATGCCTCCTCAGTAACATAACCTAGTGCCTCATGCCTCCTCAGTGACATAACCTAATGCATCCTCAGTGAAAGCGACATAACCTAGTGCCTAATGCCTCCTCAGTAACAGCAACCTAACCTAGTGCCTGATGCCTCCTCAGTGACATTACCTAGTGCCTAATGCCTCCTCAGTGACATAACCTAGTGCCTCATGCCTACACAGTGACATAACATAATGCCTCCTCAGTGACATAACAGTGCCTAATGCCTCCTCAGTGACATAACCTAGTGCATCATGCCTCCTAAGTGACATAACCTAGTGCCTAATTGCCTTAATGACATAACCAGGGACGGTGCTACCATTAGGCAGCTTTAGGCAACCGCCTAATGGCGCCAGCCACTGGGGGGCGCCGCTGAGACTACAAAAAAAAATGTCATAATTCACGGCTGAGTGGCATATTATGAACTTGCGGCAGTGTTATGAGGTACATTATGATTTTGCCGCTCTGCTGTGTGGCATATTCTATATACCTGTAGTATATTATGAATTTGGGACACTGCTGTGTGGCATATTATAAACTGGGGAGACAGATTCATGGCATATTATGAATTGGACGGAGCAGGGGCTGTTGGTGAAAAGTTGCCTACGGCGCACCTTGCACCAGCTCTGGACTCAACCTAGTGCCTCCTGCCTTCTCAGTAACATAACCTAGTGCCTCCTGCCTTCTCAGTGACATAACCTAGTGCCTCCTGCCTTCTCAGTGACATAACCTAGTGCCTCCTGCCTTCTCAGTGACATAACCTAGTGCCTCTTGCCTTCTCAGTGACATAACTTAGTGCCTCATGCCTTCTCTGTGACATAACCTACTGTAGTGCCTCTTGCCTTCTCAGTGACATAACCTAGTGCCTCATGCCTCCTCAGTGACATAAACTACCTTATCGCTATGCTGCTCTCTTATGAGTCCTGGTGATGGCTACACTCAGGGTAACAGCATCCATTGTGTACAGGAGGCTCCACCCTGATAGCTGCTGCAATCCAGGCTGATGTTGGAACTGTGAAACAGAATTTAGGTAAATGATATTTGGTTGCTGACGTGTGATCTCCTGCAGTCTTACCCTATAATTACTGTATAATGGTTTTATCGTCACATCGCAGGAATAACAAATGCTTCTACTGTGCAATGTCTCAGTGTTATCTTACCAGGACAGCAGCCCCATTATAAGCACGTCCGGCTTTCTAATGCACATGGTTGGTTATATTTCCCCTTCACCCTAAGGACCTGGACGTGACGTGTAGTGAGGGGAGAGGTGCGGTTTCACGTCCTCACAGCGCTGTTATCTTGTCTTAGCTGGAGTACTGATGTGCCCATATACATCTATCTTCCGTGCGCCACACATAACGCGGGAGCTCCGTGTGACTCGGTAGCGCCGAGCGTCTTTTCGCGCGTCTGTTTATTTTCAAAAGCGTCTTATTCGCACAACGATGCAAATAGAAGCAGCTTCTGCTGATTAAAATGCTGCTGTTCTGTGAGTGAGTGCGGGTGTAGCTGCATGTGACATGCTACGTCATAGAGTCAGCGGCTGTAACACTGTAACGTAGCGTGTCTGTATTCTGTGAGTGAGTGCGGGTGTAGCTGCATGTGACATGCTACGTTACAGAGTCAGCGGCTGTAACACTATAACGTAGCGCTTCGCATGCAGATACACCCGCAGACGCACAGAGAATATAGGCATGCCTCATATCATTGTAATCAGCAGAAGCTGCTTTTGCTATCTATTTGCATCACTGTGTGAATAAGACGCATTTGAAGGTTAAAAGACACAAAAAAAGACGCTCAGCGCTACTGATTCACGCCATGGCATGACGCGACTAGTATGGCTATTTAAGGCGACAGGAGGCTAGATGTATGTGGACCCATCTGTATCTGACCCCCGATAGTGGAAATTTGTGGCCGCGTGGACAGTAACTGATGACATCAGGGTCCATTCGGTGAAGGCCATCTATATGCTATCCTACGCACACCCTCTATGGGCTAAAATGGCTACCACCATCTATGTGTGGTGTAATGTATCCGGGCCAAGCTAGAAAAGCTAACAGCTTAATACGTGGTCAGCATCCCGACATGGTTAGGATA
Source organism: Taudactylus pleione (assembly GCA_031769625.1). Taxonomy (NCBI): domain Eukaryota; kingdom Metazoa; phylum Chordata; class Amphibia; order Anura; family Myobatrachidae; genus Taudactylus; species Taudactylus pleione. The sequence goes on along the minus strand of JAUIMM010000433.1, from coordinate 1,269,990 downwards.
CGGACACCTGACCTAACCCTCCCTCCATGGTGCCTAACCCTCCCTCCACGGTGCCTGAACCTAACCCTCCCTCCCCAGTACCTAAACCTAATGCTCCCCCCTTAGTGCCTAACCCTAACCTTCCCCTAACCCAAATACCATCGATATGCCGGTGCCGGGATTCTGACAGGTGTCAGGATTCTGACATTCTAAGTGCCGGAATCCCTGCGGTCGGTATTATGACCACATCTCCATTTATACATCCATTCTCTAGTTATAGGGTAGCCATCCCAACCAAAAATGTGAGGTTGAATACCATAATGGTGTATAATGGATAATGGTGTAGGGCAGTGGTTCCCAAACTTTCTTGAATCACGGCACCCTAGAGAATCAGCATTGTTTTCATGGCACCCTTAAGCCAAAAGTTTAATTGAGAAATTCTGGAAAATAAAAATTTTGTGCTTCCCTGTCATCCTTAGGGTCAGTTATGTGGGGGTGGACAGGATTGTACTTCTATTTGTCCACATATTTACACTACATTGACTATAAATAATTTGATTTGGTGCTAGACCACCAACCCGAGGCACTCCTGCAAGTGTCCTGAGGCACCCCAGGCTGCCACGCAGCACAGTTTTGGAACCACTGGTGTAGGGTCTCTTAGGGGGGTATGCAATCGGGATGCCGGCGGACCTAATCCCGACCGCTGGCTTCCCGACTGTCTAATCCTGGCAAGGGTCTAGAGGCAGGTGTCGAAATGCCAACACCTGTGATTAGACATACGCCGGGAGCCCGACGCCCGGCATCCGGATCGAAGGGACGCCGGGCACCGATAGCCGCAGGGGGGGTGGAGGGTTATGTTTAGGGTTCCCGGTGGGGACTTAGGATTAGGCACCCCCCCCGGGAGGTTAGGTTTAGGCTAGAGGAAGGGGGGTTAGTGTTAGGCACCTCCCCCAGAGGACTTATGTTTAGGCAGCGGGGAATGGGGAGTTAAGTTTAGGCACTTAGAGGGGGGATTATGGTTAGGCACTGGGGGGGTAGGTTTTGGTTAGGCACCCCTAAGGGAGGGTTAGGGGGTAGAATAGGTTAGCAAATACTTACCTTAGGACGATCGGGATTTTCACTGCTGCCGGGATGTTGCTGTCGGGATTCGAACCGCCGGCCATGCGTCCAGCGGTAAATCAAACCGATTCCCTTAGGGGAATGCTTTAATCTCCTCATCAGTGATAACCGATGAATTAAAAATGCAGTAAGAGGGACATCTTGGACGTTGTGCCAGCCCCAAGTAGAGAAATGAAATATGAAAGGATGTTTATTGGCTGTACTGTATGAATGTGTGTCAGTATTTATGTGTGGGCAGCCGTGTAGGCAGTATTTATGTGTAGGCAGCCATTGTGACTCGCTTGTGCTCAGGGAATGTCTCATCATTTCATTGCTTTTAAGCTTAGTAATAATGGTGGCTGCGTCCCTAGGTAGTGTTAGGTGGCAGTATACACTGAAGTGCCAAATCTCCTGAGTCAGTGTGAACACCGGCTAGGCTAGACATGGCAAGGCGACGTGAATTATCACAGTTTGAATGGGGCATGATAGTGGGTGCCCGATGGATGGGACATTCCATTTCCAAAGTTGTGCGGACATTCCTCAATCATCACTGCGTCGGGCAGGGCAGAGCGGGGGATGAGGCATGGTGGAGCAGAGGGCAGAGCAATAGGCAGACTGAGCTGACCAGGCATGTCTGTATTACTTTGCAGTTCTACTTACCCCCAATGGAATATCAATTCCCTGCTAGAAGTAAACCCTAGTATGACTCCATCTTGCCACCTAGTGGTGAACCTTAGACATATCCTTCCTTGTTCTACTCTCAGGCACATCAGGGGCAGAAAACCCAGCAATATATGTTCTAAAACATTATGGCCAGTATCCTCTTAGCGGCAAAATATTTTTGGATGCAAAAAATGGGGGTTTATCGTAGATTTTTTTTTTTTCGCGGTATCCAATTAAACCACGTTTTTTACGCCCAAAACATTTCTGTTTTTCTCACGAAAACACATAGGATCCGAGAAAAGTCGCGAACCTATGTATTTTCACTGCCGCAATTGTGAGAAAAAGGGCTTCTTATTGTAGATTTAGTTTTGCCTGCCTCACAATCCCCAATAATTGCTGTCATCGGGGCTAATTAGATAGCACCGGGCGAGGTATTTAGCCGCAGTAATTTACTGCGACTAATAGGATACCGACCTATATACTTTATGAGTTATAAATATATATAAAAATGTCTTTCTTCAATCAGTACAGTTTACCCTTTATTATTCACTTTTAAGCCGTTCTTCAGTCTGCAAGTTTCAGAAGCGATTAGCCAGCTTTGTGACTCGCCGAGCCGTCCTTTGTCTGTGTGTTACATATTATATAGGTGCAGAAATAGATGCCGTATCTCTGATTTAATGCTAATGCATCATTGTCAGCCAAGGGGTGCCTGGGGTTGGACGGTCTGCGTGGGTTTAGATTAATTGCAGTTGTATATGTATTTAATGATGAAAAATATGTTAGATGATTAGTATTACACATCTTGTCTTCTGCCTGCTGTGTACATCTAGCTGTGTTGTATTTCTACTCTTTCAAAATGTGAAACTTTGCAAAGTTAAATATCTTCACTAACACATCTATCATCTCCTGTCCTGATGCACTCTGTGCTGCTGGGGACCCTGCTCCTTCCACTATATAACACTCAGTCTGTGGCTTCCTGTTGCCTCCATTCCCCTCCTCACATCATGTCACTGCCCCTGTCACATGCAGCCCTGTCCTCACTAACACATCACTCATCTCCTGATATACTCTGTGCTGCTGGGGACCCTGCTTCTCCCACTATATAACTATCAGTCTGTGGCTTCCTGCTGCCTCCTTTCCCCTCCTCACATCATGTCACTGCCCCTGTCACATGCAGCCCTGTCCTCACTAACACATCACTCATCTGATATACTCTGTGCTGCTGGGGACCCTGCTCCTCCCACTATATAACTCTCAGTCTGTGGATTCCTGCTGCCTCCTTTCCCCTCCTCACATCATGTCACTGCCCCTGTCACATGCAGCCCTGTCCTCACTAACACATCACTCATCTGATATACTCTGTGCTGCTGGGGACCCTGCTTCTCCCACTATATAACTATCAGTATGTGGCTTCCTGCTGCCTCCATTCCCCTCCTCACATCATGTCACTGCCCCTGTCACATGCAGCCCTGTCCTCACTAACACATCACTCATCTCCTGATATACTCTGTGCTGCTGGGTGAACATGCTCGATCTACTATATAACTCTCAGTCTGTGACATCTTTTAGACCTATGGCCCTCATTCAGAGCCGTACGCTCTGAGCAGAGCGCACGCTCTGCATGAGGGCCGGGCTCCTTTTTCATGGAGCGTCCTCCTGGACGCTCGTATAGCTGTGGGTCACCACCCACAGGCTATACGAGCGTGCATTTTGATGGCCGCGATGGTCGTGACCATCGCGACCATCGAAATTGCGAGCCGGAGCCTGCGGTTGAGGTTTTCAACCGCAAGCTCCGGAGTGATTTTGGCTCTATCAGAGCCAAAATCACTCCCACTGACATCACTAGTGATGTCAGTGGGCCGGCTTCTGACGGGAGGCGTTCCCGTGGGCACGCCCCCGTCAGGGAGGCACGCCCCCGGCACGCCCACCAAAGGGGGCGTGCTGTCAATCAACATTGACAGCACGCCCCCTTTGATCGGACACAACGAGCGAAGGAAAGTCCTTCGCTCGTCGTGTCTGGCGCATGCGCACGACGGAGCTCCCTCCGTCGTGCGCATGCTCAGTGCAGACCATCGACCCACTTGCGAGCGTACAGCCGCTCGCGAGTGGGTCTGAATCAGGCCCTATGTTCTCTTTCTGACACTTGTCTTTTGTTCTTCCGTGAACATTCAAATTATCTAATTGATTAATAAATTTAGGACTTCCTGGCATACAATAGATGAAAGTAGAATGTAATAAAGTAACTTGGTCTTAGTCAAATGCACTTTAAAACTGCCACATGGTGGGACAGAGCAGATGAATCACTTATGTGGCATCACATTCCGTGTTTGCATCTTATAAAACCTCAGCCTCCACCTGATAAATGCCTCATTGTGTCACCTTTTTCTAACAATTGTTCTATATTTCAAGAAATAAGCAATTTATCCGCCCAACACCACTCAGTAACTATGACATCTGGCTGTAGAATCTGTGCCAAGTGTCTGCTGATATAAAGCTGGCACAGAGACACGTCAGATGGCACACTGGGAAATGTATGTTGTATGGAGACCTCTTGCAATATGCAGAGAATCAGAGGGAATTTCAGGTTGCCCTTGAAACTCTCTCTCTAACATATCTTATACCTCCCCGGTCACATGGCCTCACTTCCTGTACCTGCTTATTCTGTCTGTGCTGATCCCTGGAGGTGGAGTTCCAGGTAGGAGTGTCGGGGAATGGCGCCACAAGTCACATGATAGTGGCCCCAGCCGCATAAAGCCACGTTGGGGAATGTTTATCAATTATCAGGTTTTAGACCCGATAATTGTAATTATCACCACTTTTCCCAACAATAAGAAATCAACATTCGCCCACATATATAAATAAACACATACACCGTCCCTGCGATGTGTTAGGGATGAAGCGATCGCGTAATCTACCTTTTGCAAATTCATTTCGTGAGAGAGATCCCTCTCCAGCTTGTGTATGTGCCTACGTCCGTCAGAGCAATGCAGAAACGGAAAGTAACGTCATCGCAGTGCGATCACATTACTTCTCACTGATCACAGGGAAGGGCTTCTATCCCGGTAACTCAGAAGTTATACATCCTGCAGAATAAAGATTCCTTATTGCCATGAATTGCGGCGATAAAGAGGCTATATTGTGTCGTGAAGTCGGTGCATGAGGTATTATGATGTGTAATGACATGGGGTTGCTATATTTGCGATGGAATTATACATTGTGGGCATTGGCGCTATTCTCACAATTTTAATTTTTATTCCATACAATGCACGCTAAATGTTCACCCTTTGCCTGCACAATACATAGCATGTATCACTAAGTATATCCTTTTAACCATACTGTAGAGATTGCAAGTATCATTTATGTACCCTAAAAATAATGCGTTTTCTGCCATTATATGCAAGTCAAGTATAGATATATTTCACTGTACCGTGTACAAAGACAGTGAAACTAAAGATACTCAAAGTTTATAATTCAAGATCAAATAAGCATATATGCTAGTTACTTATCCCCTTCAGTGCTAAAGGTGAGTGTGACTAGTTCTATGAATAAGCATGAAAAGTGCTAAGGATGAGGCACACTCGTCCTCGGCACTGCAGGAGTTCAGCGGCAGGGGACTTGCTTGCTGCTGTGTAAAGCTGGAGAGGGGGCAAAGTTTGATGATACATTACGTTAATGTTGTTACACTACTCTGAAAGGCCTTGGAATAGGAGGAGGCACTGAAATTGCCCTGTGTTACTGAACCTAAAACCTAAACACTTAGGGATAACCTTGTCTGAAATAGAGGAGTCCCCTCTTTCAAACTGTGTACACCCTTAGTAATTATTTCCTGGTGATCAGTGAAGCCCCTTCACTAAATAAATCGCTATAAATTTTAGGGATGTGGAAAGATCTCCCCCATTCTGACTTCAGCAACCCCAAGGTACCCCAACTTGACAGAGGAGAGTGCCCTCTTTCAAATAATGTGGCCCCTTTGTGGTTAAATCTGTTGAAAACCAGACAATACCATCCTGCACTACATACACTGGGTGATAACCAGACAATACCATCCTGCACTACATACACTGGGCGATAACTAGACAATACCATCCTGCACAACGTACACTGGATGATAACCAGACAATACCATCCTGCACTACATACACTGGGCGATAATCAGACAATACCATCCTGCACTACATACACTGGGTGATAACCAGACAATACCATCCTGCACTACATACACTGGGCGATAACCAGACAATACCATCCTGCACTACATACACTGGGCGATAACCAGACAATACCACCCTGCACTACATACACTGGGCGATAACCAGACAATACCATCCTGCACTACATACACTGGGCGATAACCAGACAATACCGTCCTGCACTACATACACTGGGCGATAACCAGACAAAACCACCCTGCATTATATAAATACTACAGGAGAAGACAGTTATTACATGGTGATCCCCCGGTACTAGAGAAAGTAATAAAAATTCCAGAGATAATGGAGCTGAGTGAGATGAAACTGCATCTGCGTCTTATGTCGGTCCCATGTCTGCGACTTTATAGAAATAAGAGTCAAGGGACATGGTGAGAATTGTCTAGCAGACAGAGGTCCTGATTCAGAGCCGGACACTCTGACAGAGCGCTCGTTCTGAATCAGGGCCAGGCTATTTTTTTTTTAGAACGGCCTCCTGGCCACTCGCATAGTTGTGGATGACCCACAGCTATAGCGAGCGGCCAGGAAGATGGTCGCGATGGTCAAGACCGTCGCGACCATCGGGCTTGCGACGAGACCCTTGTGGTAGGGTCTCGTTGCCGCAAGCCCCAGAGAGATTTCGGCTCTGACAGAGCCGAAATCTCTGCAACTGACATCACTCATGATGTCAGTGGGGCCGGCGCCAAACGGAGGCGTTCACATGGGAACGTCTCCATTTGGGCAGCCACTCCCCCGGCCCGCCCACCAAAGGGGGCGGGCTGTCGATGTTGAGTGGTACGAGACATGGAGCAACTTAGTGCCCGTCGCTATCTGGGTCTCGCGCATGAGCACGACGGAGCCGGCTCCATCGTGCGCATGCGCACTGGCCCACCAGTGACCCGGTTGCGAGCGCACAGCGCTTGCGACCGGGTCAGAATCAGGCCCAGAGGCCCTTGTTTCAGAGCCGGATGCTCTGACAGAGCGCTCGCTCTGAATCAGGGGCTATTTTTTTTTTGAACGGCCTCCTGGCCACTCGCATATCTGTGGGTGACCACCCACAGCTATAGCGAGCGGCCAGGAAGATGGTCGCGATGGTCAAGACCATCGCGACCATCGGACTTGCGACGAGACCCTCGTGGTAGGGTCTCGTTGCTGCAAGCCCCAGAGAGATTTCGGCTCTAGCAAAGCCGAAATCTCTCCCACTGACATCACTCGTGATGTCAGTGGGGCCAGCCCCAGATGGAGGCGTTCACATGGGAACGCCTCCGTCTGGGCAGCCACTCCCCTGGCCCGCCCACCAAAGGGGGCGTGCTATCACTCAACATCGACAGCATACCCCCTTTGTTGGCGAGACCCGGAGCGACGGAGTGCCCGTCGCTATCCGGGTCTCGCGCATGTGCACGACGGAGCCGGCTCCATCGTGCGCATGCGCACTGGTCCACCATCGACCCGGTTGCGAGCGCACAGTGCTTGCGACCGGGTCTGAATCAGGCCCAGATTATACAGACCATCTCTACGAGCAGCATGACTGGGATACTGGTGATGCCACGTCCTGTAGTGTAAATGCTCTAATATGTACCTGCAAGAAACAAATCATGGATTATACATGAAACAGATTTGTTGCACTAATTAATATTTTGCATTTATTCCGCCATGACACAAGCTGCCGATTAGGTGCAGAAGTAATTCAGATGGGTGTCTTATCCGCTGCTAGAACCAGGCTATACGTTGCCACGTCTTCACATGCAGAATGGGTCATTTGAGGCTATACTGTACTTCGTATGGCAGCTTTAGCTAAATGGTGAGCTGGGCAGAGATATGCACGCTGCCATCTGTCTACCCATCTGTTTGGCTTTTTAGGCACAGCCTGAGCAGCCCAGAGGGGTCCGGAATCCAAGAGCCGCAGGACCCCCTCCAATAAGGCAGAGACTCCTCTGTACTGGAAGCCAGTGAGGGGAAGAGTACGGCACACTAACCGGCCAGCGTTATACATATCAGCTAGACCTCAGCTGTACCTTCCCCCAGGCCCACCAATATCTCTGGTGATGCCACTTTTATTAACAAACAAGCATTGATTAATAATTATTAGGAAGTACTGTACATACTGCTCAGGTAAACACAATTATTGCAGAACACTTTGGGGCACAATTATCAACGTGAATTTCTTGGCAAACAGGAGGAAACGATCATTTCCACCTGTTATTTGAATTTGTTTTTATATATCTGGACCTTTTTTTAATGATAAATAAGTTTTTTTTAAGTTTTTTGTTAATATTTCATTACTTGAGCTGATTTATGCATCCTTATATGTTATTTTTAACCACAGTCCATGGAAATAAATATATATATATAAGCATGCTTCATTTACAGTACACAATGACCCTCATTCAGAGGCGCTCGCAAGAAGCGAGCGCTCGTTCTGAATGAGGGCGGCCGCTTGTAGTTTTTAGTGCGGCCTCCTGGTTGCTAGCTAAGCTGTGGGTTATCACCCACAGCTTTAGCGACCGACCAAGTTGATGGTCGCGATGGTCAAGACCGTCGCGACCATCGGGGCTTGCGACGAGACCCTAAGGTTGGGTCTCGGCAACCGCAAGCCCCAGGGATCTTCCTGCTCTGATTAAGCAGGAAGCTCCCCACTGACATCACTGATGATATCAGTGCGGCCTCCCACAAAACGGCAGGCGTTCCTTAAGGAACGCCTCTGTTTGTGAAACCACCCCCCCCCGCCACGCCAACAAAACGGGGCGAGCTGTCGATCAACATCGACAGCCGACCCTTTTATAGTGAGCTCCGGAGAGAGATAATTTCTCTCTCACTCCGGGGCTTGCGCACGCGCAGTGCGGCCGCTGCGCGTGCGCAGGGCCTTAACATCGACCCGGTTGCGAGGGCTCAGTGCTTGCGACCGGGTCTGAATGGGGGACAATATTTTTAATTTACTGATCGGCTGGTCCATTTAAGAAGTCTATGCAGCACAGCTTAGCTTTTGCCATAAAATGTTTCCCAGTGGGACGTCCGTCACTATTCTGGATGTAAATCCTCTCCTTCCATAGTGTGGATATGTGAGTCCGATGTATGCCCATGCCTGTAGCTTGGTTGGCGCATGCGCAGATTAAGAGGTAAGTGGGCAAACTTGGAAAAGTCCATCGTTTCTGCAATACTTACGTACAAAGGACTTGCAAATAGAAAGACCCTCTTTGCCAGGACAGGTAGATATCGGAGGAGCTGTCACGGCTCTAGAATAATGGTACATACCGGTGATTATTTTACAGGCAAACACGCAATGAGATCGATATTTTATGGCCGTTTTCACCGAACATTGATAAATGTGCCCCTTACTCATTTAATGGGTCTTTAAACTTTTAGTAGTTGAGAATTTAGCAAGATACAGACCGTGCTGGATACATTTGGACACTCTCGGTAAAACGCGTTGATGGTCTCATTTTTTTACTCACTGGTCCATACTCATGTATGGAGATAATAAAATTAAATATAATTATGGTTTTTCATCATAACTCTAAAGAGGAGATTGGAATCTCTGTGATGTGTCACCGCCATCGTCCCCTGGGCTCATCACCACGTCTTGTATTATCTCTTTTATGCTGTGTTTGGCTTTCATCAAACATGGCATTGTGCATTAAAACAACCAGACCTCTCCTTTTAGCTATCGTCTTTTCTAGAGGACATTGCTCACTCACCTCTGCTAACATTACCACTTCTAACAATGATGGCTAATACCCTTTTTACAACCACCTAAAGATCCCGGGTTGTAGCGCATGAACCCGGGATTTTTGTCTGTGTAAATAGATCCACTCGGTTCCAGGGACTCGGGGATCCAACTCGGGTAGTTTGCAGGTTTGGCCACGGGTTATTCGGCGACACATTCAGAAAGGGGTTAGTTCCGGATTGAAACCTTGTTCCAACCCCCGGGTATGACCCGGAACATTGGTGTAAAAGAGGTATAAGAGAACTATATGTTCAGTATAGAGGATGTGTTTACAATACTAACTGTCACAAGCTTATACCTCTATTGTACATTATGGTTACACTATACCTGTTGTCTAAGTACTGGTGTGGGCACTTATTGCTTCATTTTGCTACTTCCCATCCCTGTTATCATATCATGCTACCCATGGACCAACTGGTGACTTAGGCAGGGACCTGGATGCAAGACTTACTCAATCCTTGCCGCTCGTCCACGTCCTACGTAGTTTGCTGGTTTGTTGCTCTGTGTTTTTCCAATATTAGGTACATGAAATTTCATTTACAGAGGAGAGGGTCCTAACAGAACTCTCAAAACTGAAAGTGGATAAATCATTGGGTCAGATGGGATACATCCAAGGATACTAAAAGAGCTTAAAGGGGTCCTGGTAACACCATTAACAGAATTATTCAACCAGTCGCTATTATCAGGAGTGATTCCAGAGGACAGGAAAAGAACAAATGTAATACCACTGTACAGAAGTGGAAGCAAAGAAGAAGCCAGTAACTACAGACCAGTGACTACAGACCAGTGACGTACAGACCAGTAATTACAGACCAGTAACTACAGACCAGTAACTACAGACCAGTAACTACAGACCAGTAACTACAGACCAGTAAGCCTTACATCAGTAGTGGGAAAAATAACGGAAACACTCTTAAAAGAAAGTCTCAGGAGGGAAATGTTACCAGTGGAGAACCTCAGGGATCTGTACTGGGACCGGTGCTTTTTACTATCTTTATTTGTGACATTGTAAATGGTATTGAAGGGAAACTATGCCTTTCTGCAGATGACACAAAGGTATGCAACAGGGTAGACACACCAGGAGGGGTAACACAAATGATTAATGATCTAGGTAGACTAGAGGAATGGTCAAGAACGTGACACCTAGAGTTTAATGTAAAAAAATGCAAAATTATGCACTTGGGTCTCAATAACCAAAGGCTAAATATAGTATCAAGAACACTATACTGGTAACTACTGAGGAGGAAAGGGATCTAGGAGTCACTATTTTAGGTGACTTGAAGGCAAACAAATATTGTAACAAAGCAATGAGGAAGGCAAGTCTGATGCTTAGTGCATAGGGAGAGGAATCAGTAGCAGAAAGAAAGAAGTGATAATACCACTGTATAGGTCATTGGTACGTCCTCATCTCCAATACTGTGTTCAGCTCTGGAGGCCATATCTCCAGAAGGATATTAATACATTAGAGACTGTACAAAGAAGGGCAACTAAAATGGTGCAAGGTCTACACCACAAAACGTACCAGGAAAGACTAAAAGATCCTAATATGTATAGTTTGGAGCAGAGAAGGGAAAGGGGGGACATGATAATACATGAAGGGTTTTAACAAGGTAAAGGTAGGAGGCATTCTTCATAGGAAGAGATGTACAAGAACAAGAGGACATGCACTGAGACTGGGGGGACGGAGGCTCAGAGGATATTTGAGGAAAAATGACTTCACAGAAAGGGTAGAGGGCAAGTGGAATAGCCCCCCATCAGAGGTGGTATAGTCTCCCATCAGAGGTGGTATAGTCTCCCATCAGAGGTGGTATAGTCTCCCATCAGAGGTGGTATAGTCTCCCATCAGAGGTGGTATAGCCTCCCATCAGAGGTGGTATAGCCTCCCATCAGAGGTGGTATAGTCTCCCATCAGAGGTGGTATAGTCTCCCATCAGAGGTGGTATAGTCTCCCATCAGAGGTGGTATAGTCTCCCATCAGAGGTGGTATAGTCTCCCATCAGAGGTGGTATAGTCTCCCATCAGAGGTGGTATAGCCTCCCATCAGAGGTGGTATAGCCTCCCATCAGAGGTGGTATAGCCTCCCATCAGAGGTGGTATAGTCTCCCATCAGAGGTGGTATAGTCTCCCATCAGAGGTGGTATAGCCTCCCATCAGAGGTGGTATAGTCTCCCATCAGAGGTGGTTGAAGCTAAGACGATAGAACAATTTAAACACGCTTGGGATAGACATAAGAATATCCTTAAGAGAGTCGTAGGGAGCAAATAGGGTTGATGTTGCCAAAAGGATAAATATAAAGGGGCAGACTGGATGGGCCAAGTGGTTCTAATCTGCCGTCAAATTCTATGTTTCTATATCAGCCTACTCGCTATATAGCGACCCGTTTATCATTCTATATTTGCAGCTATATCCCCGAAAAACAACTGTTTTTTTGGAGTTAACTGCAAATATTAAGTTACACCCGGATGTATGAAGGAGACCACAGGAGGTACCTCCGATTCCCGCTGTGATCCCTCCTTTCCCGCAGGCAGCCGCATCCCCCATAGGTTTCTATGGGGGATGCGATTCTGCCAGATTTACCAACATCCGGAATGCGATGAATACCTTTTTGGAGCCTCTGTCCCTGCAGGTACCGGATGAAACATCCAGGTGCTATTATCACATCTTGCTAAGCGATCATCGGCGGTAATATCATGCCCAGATGGCATTGCAAGTGCCATCATTATATAAATGGGGGCCACTGTACCGTTGATATGCCAATTTCTCAGGTACTTTGTATATTCCCTGTACGGTGCTGCAGAATCTCAGTGGTGTCTCCAAAATAAAAGCTAATTATAATACTTGGTCTATTTGCATAACTGCTATGAATATCCTTGTATAGAGATAGGTTTCGTTATACACAGAATGCTGGGTTCTAGTAAAATTAACTCGTGCTGAGTGTCTCCATTTTCTTACAGGCGTTGAGCGCGAAAGGATATGGGGAGATCACCACGGAAATCCGACCGGCAGAAAACTTTTACTATGCAGAAGATTATCACCAGCAGTATCTCAGCAAGACGCCCAACGGCTACTGTGGATTGGGCGGCACGGGGGTCACCTGCCCAATTGGTCTCAAATAGACTGTTAGCAATTTTACCAGGATGCTTCGGACTCGGATGATGATCTGGATCCTTCTAAAACAATCATTTCTAGTGCAGATTTTCCCAATCGCTTCATATAGACACATTCATCAATCACCGCTTTCCTTCCAAGCATTAAATATATCAGCTTTTTCCCTGCACTCACCTCTTTCTAGGGGCTTATTCTGGTTTTCAGCGTAGGGCCATATTCAATTTGAGGTGAAAACCCGTTATCGGCGACAATATATCGCTGAAGACATAATTTTCTCATATTGTCATTATCCCCGCCAGTGCGAAAAGTCTTTGTAAAAAAAATGGGGATTTTGGGGTGCAGGCTTAAAAAAAAAATAGCCTGCACCCCTGGAAATGGTCCCTAAAATTTATTTATGTCAAAAAAAGTAAAAAAAAAATTGGGACACCCCAAAATATTTTTTACATTTTGGGGTTAAAAAAAAAAATATAGGGAAAAGACTTCTAAAATAGCTAAATGTAATCCAGAGGGGATTCCAAAGTATGCGGCAGGTGTTTTCTTCAATGCGGGTGATAGCGGCAGGTGTATCTTTGCAGAATTTAAAAAAATAATTTCAGGGACTTAAAAATATGCTTGCACCCATTTTCAAGTACCCCAGATTTGATGGGCATAGTTATTTCCCCCCCCCCCCTAAAAAATGCTAAATGCTCTTCTGCATCACCTTCAATGCCGCATTTATGCACCTGCCGCAGCTATTTGAGAACCCGACTTCCCTTCAGCAGACAAAAACGGGGGTACCCATAGTGATCCCCCATGTCAGGACATCTTTAGGGGGGGTCCAGGGATGATATCCCGAAAATTCCCAATTTTTTCGCTGCTTCCTGTTTTGCCGGGTCCCGTATTCGCATCCTTTGAATTTGAATACCGGGATAAGCGGGCATGCGCGCGATACTTTTCCCCCTGGAAAACGGGCGAAGGAGGCGAAAAGTCCAGCAGGCGAAAAGTCCAGACTCAAAGTGAATATGGGCCATAGTTGTCTGACGATTCTCATAAGATAATGAGATTTTAGCGCTCCATCTTATTAGACTGTAGCATCTATTGTACGTCATCTGACCACAGAATGCCAGATAATACCTCATAAACCATAGCTGCTTCCAAAAGTCCTGGCAGATGTAAGCACTCATTTTGCTTACAGTAATGCAGTAAAGCTGGAAACAAACTGCACAATAGCGGTTTGGGAACGGCCGGATACACTACGTTTGTGCCACTCAAATGACCACAATAAACTTTGCCCCTCAAAATCCAATCCGATGTGAATAAATCAGACTGTAAAATGTGTTCTCCTGATGAGTATTACAGAGGGTGTGATTAGCCGTCCGAGGGCCCTTGAGATGGTCCTTTATCCCCGTCACAAAACGCGCCAGCCCTGGTAGTATAGCAGTTATGTGGAACGGCTACATTTGTGGTTAGCTCAGTACAAAGAAATAAACAGGGTATATTGTTTATTTATAACTTAGCACATAAGCATACAGATGTGTCCTCATACATCTAGCCTCCTTGAGCGCTAAACAGCCCTTTAGTCACGCCATGCCTTGGCATGACTTGGTAGTGTCGAGCGTCTTTTTGTTTGACTTTTTACCTTCAAATGCATTTTATGCGCACAGCGATGCGAATATTTAGCACAAGCAGCTTCTGCTGATTAAAATGATATGCAGCATGCCTATATTCTGTGAGCGACTGCAGGTGTATCTGCATGCGAAATGCTACGTTACAGTGTCAGCGACTGTAATGTGGCGTTTCGTATGCATTCACTCAACCCTTAGAGCAGGGGTGGGGAACCTTTTTTCAGCCGGGGGCCATTTTGATATATATAATATTATTTGCAGGCCACGCCCCCTCTGTGTGATGTCACACAGGGGTGGGGCCACAATCTCCGGTGATTACAGCAATACCCGAAGCATCCTGAGGATGCTCCTGGGAGCTGTAAGGGCAGCGGTGTGACCGTCTGCAGCGTCCTAAGGACAAAGATTCTGGTTGCACGGAGCCATTCTAGGTACCCTGGTAGCCAGATGAGACTAGCAGAGAAAGCTCTGGGGGCCAGACCAAATCCCTGCCTTAGAGATTAGCGCCTGTAATATTCCTGCTACTATACTGTATACTTATCAGCCTGAGGCCTTTACTCCCAGCTTCTCAGGGATGTTCTTTAGTCGCATATGCTGGAAGGAAACAGGGATAAAAAATTCTATATTGTCTGAAGCAAATGCCCTTTTATCCTGCTTTGTGCGATCTGTTGCTATGGCACTTGCTGCAATGATAAAGCATTTATTTTCTGACTTCCTGCAGTGTACCCATCGCCTTCACACCCAGGGGAGTCATTCTTTCGGGGGGCTGACCCAATATTCAGCGTATCAATCATGGAGTGCCTCAATAACCTGGCTAGATCCTAGCGATTAGACAGGCTGTATTGTCATGGACGTTGGTTCGGCCCAGAAAATGGCCGCCTCCTCTGTGTGCCCAAGATGGGTGCACATTAGGAGTCAGATGAAAATGCAGGATTCTGTTGCCTGTACCAGAGCACTCACGCCCACAGCACAGTGTTCCCAGCGCCCGCGCCTTCCGCATGACACGCTGTGCTAAAATTACATATCATTTTGGAAAATGTGTTTATCTAAGTGCTACGTGTCAAGAATCAATTCGGAGGAATAAAGCAAAGTTTAATCAGTTAGCAGAATACAAAAATCTGCTGTGTTGTTTTTTTCTTTCTTCCTGAAACCCCACTGAATAACGCCGTGTAATTTATCCCCCTTATTTATTTCAATTAATTTTAGAATTCTGCCACAGATGACTGAACAGGGACTTGGTTGGGTTCCATATTCGGAAAAACAAGAGTAATTCAGGCCGTGCTCCGCCTGTAGTTGCAGCCAAGTTGCTGGTTCAGATGAGCGCACTGTGAGGTACAGCGGTACTCCAGCATATGCTGCCTCCTGGCAGATACTTTCTGCAACTTTCACCTTGCGCCGATGAGTTGTCGCCTCAGCGTCACCGAACAGATGGCGGAGGGTAAATTACCCCTCGTCTGTCGCGACATTCCGGTGTAGAAACGAGTCGCTGTAACTTCTACTTCAGACCTCTTGCGTAGCAGCTACATCATTCATTATTTTCAGCCGTGCTGGGCTAAACGATATTTTACTGACGGGCAGAACACTACCTCTTGTGAAGAGATGTAATGACATTATGGTATCGGTGCAGTAGCAGGAAGTATTCACACAGCCCAAGCTATAGTAAAGGTAAATAGATGCATAGTCATACTGATGAGAAAAAAATACATCCAGTCACAGAATAACCTGCTACATAAACTGTGTGACTGCACTGTGCTCACTCTGTGACATCATCATCCAATCACACACTAACCTGCTACATAGACTGTGTGACTGCACTGTGCTCACTCTGTGACATCACCATCCAATCACACACTAACATGCTGCATAGACTGTGTGACTGCACTGTGCTCACTCTGTGACATCACCATCCAATCTCACACTAACATGCTACATTTACTGTGACTGCACTGTGCTCACTCTGTGACATCACCATCCAATCACACACTAAACTGCTACATAGACTGTGTGACTGCACTGTGCTCACTCTGTGACATCATCATCCAATCACACACTAACCTGCTACATAGACTGTGTGACTGCACAGTGCTCACTCTGTGACATCACCATCCAATCACAAACTAACCTGCTACATAGACTGTGTGACTGCACTGTGCTCACTCTGTGACATCAATCACACAATAACATATCTCCCGATTGTCCTAAATTCAGTGGGACAGTCCCGTTTTTCTGGGAATGTCCCGCGGTTGGGGGGAGCACGGCATCTGTATACTAGTGAAGGGATAGCCTAGGGGCTTCCCAGCATCTCGGAGAGTGCTGGGCACGCCCCTACAGTGATGTAAATGAAGGGTGCCACAAGGCTCTACCCTGAGTTACCGATGCTCCATCCCTTTTATGTGGAGCCCCACACCCTTTTCAACTGCTGTCCCTCTTTAGGAAACTTAACTGTTGGGAGGTATTCAATAACCTGCTACATACACCATCTAGTCGCACACTAACCTGCTACATAGATTGTGTGACTTCACTGTGCTCACTCTGTGACATCTCCATCCATTTACACATTAACCTGCTACATAGACTGTGTGACTTCACTGTGCTCACTCTGTGACATCACCATCCAATCACACACTAACCTGCTACATAGACTGTGTGACTTCACTGTGCTCACTCTGTGACATCACCATCCAATCACACACTAACCTGCTACATAGACTCTGTGACTGCACTGTGCTCACTCTGTGACATCACCATCCAGTCACACACTGACCTGCTACATAGACTGTGTGACTGCACTGTGCTCACTCTGTGACATCAACCAATCACACACTAACCTGCTACATAGACTGTGTGACTTCACTGTGCTCACTCTGTGACATCTCCATCCATTTACACACTAACCTGCTACATAGACTGTGTGACTTCACTGTGCTCACTCTGTGACATCACCATCCAATCACACACTAACCTGCTACATAGACTGTTTGACTGCACTGTGCTCACTCTGTGACATCACCATCCAGTCACACACTGACCTGCTACATAGACTGTGTGACATCAACCAATCACACACTAACCTGCTACATAGACTGTGTGACTGCACTGCGCTCACTCTGTGACATCACCATCCAATCACACACTATCCTGCTACATATACTGTATGACTACACTGCGCTCACTCTGTGACATCACCATCCAATCACACACTAACCTGCTACATAGACTGTGTGACTTCACTGTGCTCACTCTGTGACATCACCATCCAATCACACACTAACCTGCTACATAGACTGTGTGACTGCACTGTGCTCACTCTGTGACATCACCATCCAATCACACAGTAACCTGCTACATAGACTGTGTGACTGCACTGCGCTCACTCTGTGACATCACCATCCAATCACACACTAACCTGCTACATAGACTGTGTGACTTCACTGTGCTCACTCTGTGACATCACCATCCAATCACACACTAACCTGCTACATAGACTGTGTGACTGCACTGTGCTCACTCTGTGACATCACCATCCAATCACACAGTAACCTGCTACATAGACTGTGTGACTGCACTGCGCTCACTCTGTGACATCACCATCCAATCACAGACTAACGTGCTACATAGACTGTGTGACTGCACTGTGCTCACTCTGTGACATCATCATCCAATCACACACTAACCTGCTACATAGACTGTGTGACTGCACTGTGCTCACTCTGTGACATCACCATCCAATCACACACTAACATGCTGCATATAGACTGTGTGACTGCACTGTGCTCACTCTGTGACATCATCATCCAATCACACACTAACCTGCTACATAGACTGTGTGACTGCACTGTGCTCACTCTGTGACATCACCATCCAATCACACACTAACATGCTGCATATAGACTGTGTGACTGCACTGTGCTCACTCTGTGACATCACCATCCAATCACACACTAACATGCTGCATAGACTGTGTGACTGCACTGTGCTCACTCTGTGACATCACCATCCAATCTCACACTAACATGCTACATTTACTGTGACTGCACTGTGCTCACTCTGTGACATCACCATCCAATCACACACTAACCTGCTACATAGACTGTGTGACTACACTGTGCTCACTCTGTGACATCATCATCCAATCACACACTAACCTGCTACATAGACTGTGTGACTGCACTGTGCTCACTCTGTGACATCAATCACACAATAACATATCTCCCGATTGTCCTAAATTCAGTGGGACAGTCCCGTTTTTCTGGGACTGTCCCGCGGTTGGGGGGAGCACGGCATCTGTATACTAGTGAAGGGATAGCCAGGGGGCTTCCCAGCATCTCGGAGAGTGCTGGGCACGCCCCTACAGTGATGTAAATGAAGGGTGCCACAAGGCTCTACCCTGAGTTACCGATGCTCCATCCCTTTTATGTGGAGCCCCACACCCTTTTCAACTGCTGTCCCTCTTTAGGAAACTTAACTGTTGGGAGGTATTCAATAACCTGCTACATACACCATCCAGTCGCACACTAACCTGCTACATAGATTGTGTGACTTCACTGTGCTCACTCTGTGACATCTCCATCCATTTACACACTAACCTGCTACATAGACTGTGTGACTTCACTGTGCTCACTCTGTGACATCACCATCCAATCACACACTAACCGGCTACATAGACTGTGTGACTGCACTGTGCTCACTCTGTGACATCACCATCCAATCACACACTAACATGCTGCATATAGACTGTGTGACTGCACTGTGCTCACTCTGTGACATCACCATCCAATCACACACTAACATGCTGCATAGACTGTGTGACTGCACTGTGCTCACTCTGTGACATCACCATCCAATCTCACACTAACATGCTACATTTACTGTGACTGCACTGTGCTCACTCTGTGACATCACCATCCAATCACACACTAACCTGCTACATAGACTGTTTGACTGCACTGTGCTCACTCTGTGACATCACCATCCAGTCACACACTGACCTGCTACATAGACTGTGTGACATCAACCAATCACACACTAACCTGCTACATAGACTGTGTGACTGCACTGCGCTCACTCTGTGACATCACCATCCAATCACACACTAACCTGCTACATATACTGTATGACTACACTGCGCTCACTCTGTGACATCACCATCCAATCACACACTATCCTGCTACATATACTGTATGACTACACTGCGCTCACTCTGTGACATCACCATCCAATCACACACTAACCTGCTACATAGACTGTGTGACTTCACTGTGCTCACTCTGTGACATCACCATCCAATCACACACTAACCTGCTACATAGACTGTGTGACTGCACTGTGCTCACTCTGTGACATCACCATCCAATCACACAGTAACCTGCTACATAGACTGTGTGACTGCACTGCGCTCACTCTGTGACATCACCATCCAATCACACACTAACCTGCTACATAGACTGTGTGACTTCACTGTGCTCACTCTGTGACATCACCATCCAATCACACACTAACCTGCTACATAGACTGTGTGACTGCACTGTGCTCACTCTGTGACATCACCATCCAATCACACAGTAACCTGCTACATAGACTGTGTGACTGCACTGCGCTCACTCTGTGACATCACCATCCAATCACAGACTAACGTGCTACATAGACTGTGTGACTGCACTGTGCTCACTCTGTGACATCATCATCCAATCACACACTAACCTGCTACATAGACTGTGTGACTGCACTGTGCTCACTCTGTGACATCACCATCCAATCACACACTAACATGCTGCATATAGACTGTGTGACTGCACTGTGCTCACTCTGTGACATCATCATCCAATCACACACTAACCTGCTACATAGACTGTGTGACTGCACTGTGCTCACTCTGTGACATCACCATCCAATCACACACTAACATGCTGCATATAGACTGTGTGACTGCACTGTGCTCACTCTGTGACATCACCATCCAATCACACACTAACATGCTGCATAGACTGTGTGACTGCACTGTGCTCACTCTGTGACATCACCATCCAATCTCACACTAACATGCTACATTTACTGTGACTGCACTGTGCTCACTCTGTGACATCACCATCCAATCACACACTAACCTGCTACATAGACTGTGTGACTACACTGTGCTCACTCTGTGACATCATCATCCAATCACACACTAACCTGCTACATAGACTGTGTGACTGCACTGTGCTCACTCTGTGACATCAATCACACAATAACATATCTCCCGATTGTCCTAAATTCAGTGGGACAGTCCCGTTTTTCTGGGACTGTCCCGCGGTTGGGGGGAGCACGGCATCTGTATACTAGTGAAGGGATAGCCAGGGGGCTTCCCAGCATCTCGGAGAGTGCTGGGCACGCCCCTACAGTGATGTAAATGAAGGGTGCCACAAGGCTCTACCCTGAGTTACCGATGCTCCATCCCTTTTATGTGGAGCCCCACACCCTTTTCAACTGCTGTCCCTCTTTAGGAAACTTAACTGTTGGGAGGTATTCAATAACCTGCTACATACACCATCCAGTCGCACACTAACCTGCTACATAGATTGTGTGACTTCACTGTGCTCACTCTGTGACATCTCCATCCATTTACACACTAACCTGCTACATAGACTGTGTGACTTCACTGTGCTCACTCTGTGACATCACCATCCAATCACACACTAACCGGCTACATAGACTGTGTGACTGCACTGTGCTCACTCTGTGACATCACCATCCAATCACACACTAACATGCTGCATATAGACTGTGTGACTGCACTGTGCTCACTCTGTGACATCACCATCCAATCACACACTAACATGCTGCATAGACTGTGTGACTGCACTGTGCTCACTCTGTGACATCACCATCCAATCTCACACTAACATGCTACATTTACTGTGACTGCACTGTGCTCACTCTGTGACATCACCATCCAATCACACACTAACCTGCTACATAGACTGTTTGACTGCACTGTGCTCACTCTGTGACATCACCATCCAGTCACACACTGACCTGCTACATAGACTGTGTGACATCAACCAATCACACACTAACCTGCTACATAGACTGTGTGACTGCACTGCGCTCACTCTGTGACATCACCATCCAATCACACACTAACCTGCTACATATACTGTATGACTACACTGCGCTCACTCTGTGACATCACCATCCAATCACACACTAACCTGCTACATAGACTGTGTGACTTCACTGTGCTCACTCTGTGACATCACCATCCAATCACACACTAACCTGCTACATAGACTGTGTGACTGCACTGTGCTCACTCTGTGACATCACCATCCAATCACACAGTAACCTGCTACATAGACTGTGTGACTGCACTGCGCTCACTCTGTGACATCACCATCCAATCACACACTAACCTGCTACATAGACTGTGTGACTGCACTGTGCTCACTCTGTGACATCACCATCCAATCACACAGTAACCTGCTACATAGACTGTGTGACTGCACTGCGCTCACTCTGTGACATCACCATCCAATCACAGACTAACGTGCTACATAGACTGTGTGACTGCACTGTGCTCACTCTGTGACATCATCATCCAATCACACACTAACCTGCTACATAGACTGTGTGACTGCACTGCGCTCACTCTGTGACATCACCATCCAATCACAGACTAACGTGCTACATAGACTGTGTGACTGCACTGTGCTCACTCTGTGACATCATCATCCAATCACACACTAACCTGCTACATAGACTGTGTGACTGCACTGTGCTCACTCTGTGACATCACCATCCAATCACACACTAACATGCTGCATATAGACTGTGTGACTGCACTGTGCTCACTCTGTGACATCATCATCCAATCACACACTAACCTGCTACATAGACTGTGTGACTGCACTGTGCTCACTCTGTGACATCACCATCCAATCACACACTAACATGCTGCATATAGACTGTGTGACTGCACTGTGCTCACTCTGTGACATCACCATCCAATCACACACTAACATGCTGCATAGACTGTGTGACTGCACTGTGCTCACTCTGTGACATCACCATCCAATCTCACACTAACATGCTACATTTACTGTGACTGCACTGTGCTCACTCTGTGACATCACCATCCAATCACACACTAACCTGCTACATAGACTGTGTGACTACACTGTGCTCACTCTGTGACATCATCATCCAATCACACACTAACCTGCTACATAGACTGTGTGACTGCACTGTGCTCACTCTGTGACATCAATCACACAATAACATATCTCCCGATTGTCCTAAATTCAGTGGGACAGTCCCGTTTTTCTGGGACTGTCCCGCGGTTGGGGGGAGCACGGCATCTGTATACTAGTGAAGGGATAGCCAGGGGGCTTCCCAGCATCTCGGAGAGTGCTGGGCACGCCCCTACAGTGATGTAAATGAAGGGTGCCACAAGGCTCTACCCTGAGTTACCTTTGCTCCATCCCTTTTATGTGGAGCCCCACACCCTTTTCAACTGCTGTCCCTCTTTAGGAAACTTAACTGTTGGGAGGTATTCAATAACCTGCTACATACACCATCCAGTCGCACACTAACCTGCTACATAGATTGTGTGACTTCACTGTGCTCACTCTGTGACATCTCCATCCATTTACACACTAACCTGCTACATAGACTGTGTGACTTCACTGTGCTCACTCTGTGACATCACCATCCAATCACACACTAACCGGCTACATAGACTGTGTGACTGCACTGTGCTCTCTCTGTGACATCACCATCCAATCACACACTAACCTGCTACATAGACTGTGTGACTGCACTGTGCTCACTCTGTGACATCATCATCCAATCACACACTAACCTGCTACATAGACTGTGTGACTGCACTGTGCTCACTCTGTGACATCACCATCCAATCACACACTAACCTGCTACATAGACTGTGTGACTGCACTGTGCTCAATCTGTGACATCACCATCCAATCACACACTAACCTGCTATATAGACTTTGTGACTGCACTGCGCTCACTCTGTGACATCACCTTCAATCACACACTAACCTGCTACATATACTGTGTGACTGCACTGTGCTCACTCTGTGACATCACCATCCAATCACACACTGACCTGCTACATAGACTGTGACTGCACTGCGCTCACTCTGACATCACCATCCAATCACACACTAACCTGCTACATAGACTGTGTGACTGCACTGTGCTCTCTCTGTGACATCACCATCCAATCACACACTAACCTGCTACATAGACTGTGTGACTGCACTGTGCTCTCTCTGTGACATCACCATCCAATCACACACTAACCTGCTACATAGACTGTGTGACTGCACTATGCTCACTCTGTGACATCACCATCCAATCACACACTAACCTGCTACATAGACTGTGTGACTGCACTGTGCTCATTCTGTGACATCACCATCCAATCATATACTAACATGCTACATAGACCGTGTGACTGCACTTTTTCTGGGACTGTCCCGCGGTTGGGGGGAGCACGGCATCTGTATACTAGTGAAGGTATAGCGTGGGGGCTTCCCAGCATCTCGGAGAGTGCTGGGCACTCCCCTACAGTGATGTAAATGAAGGGTGCCACAAGGCTCTACCCCGAGTTACCGATGCTCCATCCCTTTTATGTGGAGCCCCACACCCTTTTCAACTGCTGTCCCTCTTTAGGAAACTTAACTGTTGGGAGGTATTCAATAACCTGCTACATACACCATCCAGTCGCACACTATTCTGCTACATAGATTGTGTGACTTCACTGTGCTCACTCTGTGACATCTCCATCCATTTACACACTAACCTGCTACATAGACTGTGTGACTTCACTGTGCTCACTCTGTGACATCACCATCCAATCACACACTAACCTGCTACATAGACTGTGTGACTGCACTGTGCTCTCTCTGTGACATCACCATCCAATCACACACTAACCTGCTACATAGACTGTGTGACTGCACTGTGCTCACTCTGTGACATCATCATCCAATCACACACTAACCTGCTACATAGACTGTGTGACTGCACTGTGCTCACTCTGTGACATCACCATCCAATCACACACTAACCTGCTACATAGACTGTGTGACTGCACTGTGCTCATTCTGTGACATCACCATCCAATCACACACTAACCTGCTATATAGACTTTGTGACTGCATTGCGCTCACTCTGTGACATCACCTTCAATCACACACTAACCTGCTACATATACTGTGTGACTGCACTGTGCTCACTCTGTGACATCACCATCCAATCACACACTGACCTGCTACATAGACTGTGACTGCACTGCGCTCACTCTGACATCACCATCCAATCACACACTAACCTGCTACATAGACTGTGTGACTGCACTGTGCTCTCTCTGTGACATCACCATCCAATCACACACTAACCGGCTACATAGACTGTGTGACTGCACTGTGCTCTCTCTGTGACATCACCATCCAATCACACACTAACCTGCTACATAGACTGTGTGACTGCACTGTGCTCACTCTGTGACATCACCATCCAATCACACACTAACCTGCTACATAGACTGTGTGACTGCACTGTGCTCATTCTGTGACATCACCATCCAATCATATACTAACCTGCTACATAGACCGTGTGACTGCACTTTTTCTGGGACTGTCCCGCGGTTGGGGGGAGCACGGCATCTGTATACTAGTGAAGGGATAGCGTGGGGGCTTCCCAGCATCTCGGAGAGTGCTGGGCACTCCCCTACAGTGATGTAAATGAAGGGTGCCACAAGGCTCTACCCCGAGTTACCGATGCTCCATCCCTTTTATGTGGAGCCCCACACCCTTTTCAACTGCTGTCCCTCTTTAGGAAACTTAACTGTTGGGAGGTATTCAATAACCTGCTACATACACCATCCAGTCGCACACTATCCTGCTACATAGTTTGTGTGACTTCACTGTGCTCACTCTGTGACATCACCATCCAATCACACACTAAAAGGGCTACATAGACTGTGTGACTGCACTGCGCTCACTCTGTGACATCACCATCCAATCACACACTAACCTGCTACATAGACTGTGTGACTGCACTGCGCTCACTCTGTGACATCACCATCCAATCACACACTAACCTGCTACATAGACTGTGTGACTGCACTGTGCTTTCTCTGTGACATCACCATCCAATCACACTAACCTGCTACATACAGTAGGCTGCTTGACTGCACTGGGAAGATTTTAGGTGGTGCCCCTAGCACCATCGCTAGTTCCACCTCTGACCCAGCACCCCTCTCCAAGCACAGCACCAATCAACCAGCTGTACAGATCACAGCAGCAGCCAGCAACATCCATCACCCCTCACCCATTGCAATCCTCATCCACAGAGCTGTAAAAAGACATTTTAGTGCCCTGTGCCAGCAAATGCATTGAATCCCCCCCCCTGTTTGTCTCCCTGCAGACAGGCCCAGGCTACTGGACTCCGCAAAGGTCCATGGTAGGAGGAGCTCCTGTGGCTGGGCATGCCCAGCAGCCCTCCTCCAGTGGCAATTTTTGTTACTGCCCCCCAGTCCCGCTGCAGCCAGCTTTATGAGCTGCCACCCGATCAGAGGTGAGTTGAGAGCTCTGACCGCATTAGGACAGCAAGAGCAGAGGTGCGTCCGCCTGTCCTGGTCCCATCATTGCCCGCTGTCAAGCTGAGTTGGCCCTAGTCTTGGAATGCATGCCCCTAGGCATTTGCCTAACTTGTCTATGCCTAGGGCTGGCTCTGAGCAGGAAACAGTCTATGCACACACGGTGGCTTCCAGTGAGAAAGAACGCATGCAGGCTGTTGCAGTATTTGTAGTGCACCAATTACTTGTAAGCAGGAAACAGTCTATGCACACATGCAGGGGCATGTCTAGAGAGGAGGGGGCCCGTGTGCAGTCTCCAACGAGGGCCCCCTCCTCTCTCTCCGGCGGCCGGCTGCGCACTGAGCTGTGCGAGGCCAGCACCGGAGTTATAGACTCTGCGCACTAGAGTGCGCCCAGAGTCTATAGAGGATACCCTGGTCACCGGGAAAATGGCTGCTGGCTTTTTCCCTTTACTGCGCATGCGCCATTCTCCAGTCGTTTTTACAGCGCTGGGCCCCCCGCGCCGGCGTGTTACTCCGGAGAGGTAAGTAATTCTATGGGTGCAGGGTGTGCGGCGCAGGGCCCGTGTTTCCCGCACCCATTATAGATACGCCCCCGCACACACGGTGGCTTCCAGTGAGAAAGACCACATGCAGGCCGTTGCAGTATTTGTAGTGCACCAAGTACTTCTAAGCAGGAAACAGTCTATGCGCACATCACTATAAGGAGATTTACCAGCTGAGGTCACACATCCTACCAGAAGTTATTAAACATTTAAGCAATCAGAACATGAACCAGTAAATATTCGTGCAATGCATTTAGAGGAAACACCGTTTAGCTTTATACCAGCAATTGAACATACAATCCATTTGTGAGACAGTAGCCTTTATGCATTTACTAAAGGGCCCTATCCATTAGACGACTTTTTGAACAATCCGACCGCATTCGGTTTGAATCACCGCTGGCCACATGGTTCAAATCCCGGTGGTTGCAGCCCGACAGAGGAGGAAATCCCGATCGTCCTAAAGGTAAGTATAACTAACCTAATTTTACCCTCTAACCCTCCCTTAGGGGTGCCTAACCCTAACCTCCCGCCCCCCTGTGCCTAACCCTAATCCCCCCTCTAAGTGCCTAAACCTAACCCCCCCTTCCCCGCCACCTAAACCAAAGTCCGCCGGGGGTGCCTAACCCTAACCCACCCTTCCCCTAACCTCCCGGGGGGTGCCTAACCCTAAGTCCCCCACGGGAGCCCTAAACCATCTCCCCCTCCCCCCGTGGGTGTCCGCACCAGGTGCCCAGCATCCCTTCGAACGGGGTGCCTGGCGCCGGTCAATTGATAGGCGTCTATATTTAGATGCCTGTCATTTAACCCTCGCCGGGATTTAGTCTGGAAGCCGGCGGTCGGCATTGCGTCCGCCGGCTTCCTAAACATATACCGATCCGATCAAAACCAGGAGGTTTTGGTCGGAACGTTCAAAAAGTTGTCTAATGGATAGCCGGCAAGGACCAGCGATGTGCGTGCACGCTGGGTCCTTGCCGACCCCGACTATCTGTGGAACATGTTTATCAACCTGACAACGATCGTCAGGTTCACATGTTCGCAGATAGGAGGTCGGTCTCCTGCACTGAGTGACGTTCAGTGAACGCCGTTCAGTGCGGGCACCGCACCCGGCGACCTGAAGGACTGAACGCCAGACTTTCAGTTTTTCAGGTCGCCTACTTAACAAGCAAGTGAGCATGAAGCACTTTTGCAAGAGACAAACATTTCCAATGCGTATGGAATAAGCATTTTCTTATTGTACTGAATAAGAAACAGAACTGGACAAATATATCACCATGAAAATTTGGCATTAATAGAAGTATAACCTGATAGCTGAGTACAGGGGATATAAATTCTCTCATCATACCAGGCATCCACCATAAATCACCAATTCTACTGCCGGGTGTTACACCGATCCTGCTGGGAATAAACAAAAGGGGTGACCTAACGCTCACTTTCCCCCTGTTTATACCACCACAGATAAAGAACAAACAATCCTATTACAGGACACCTAAGTCTAGAATCCCACCAGACAGACACAACTCCCCACAGCAGCACAGAGACAGTTTCAACCACTAAAATGTGAAACCTGATAAGAAGCCATAATTAAGGGGGGGGGGGGTAAAGGACCAACACCGGATCTCACCACCAGCTGTGGCGCCCGCGAATTCCAGCACAGCCAGGGATGCTGAGCACCACACCGGGCTACGCTCCGCCACCAGGATACTGGATCCTCCTGTTTTTGGCTGTGCAATTGCTTTCCTCTGCGTCAGGGTCTTAAGTGGGGCGAGGTTTCCAGACGCCCTCCGCACTCTGGCACCCCCCCGTCACATCGTCGCTGCAGGGGTCTCCCTCCTCGGACTCCTCGTCCTAACAGGTGCAGTGCTCCTTAGGTCTCCCATTGTGGGTCCTTCAGGGTCCTCGGTCTGGGTTGTCTCCCTAGGTCCAGTGCCAGATTAAGGCCCTCTTGGGCCTGGAGCTAAAATTTATGAAGGGCCTATTGTGTGCTGCTGCAGGGGGTGTGATTACTGATATGGGGGTGTGGCCAGTGATGTGGGGGTGTGGTCTATGACATGGGGTGTGGCTAGCACCATGAAGCATAGTTACCTGCCTACATTCAACCATCTCAATTTTCCTCCCCTCTTTGATTATATGAAGCATACACCACTTGTTCTTAAAAAAAAAAAATACAAACTATGGTTTATTAATAAAATGTAACAAATTTTATTAATAAATTGCTGTAACAGAAACATACCTGAAAATTGCTAGTTTTTCAATATTTACTGTTGGACAAAGTAAAAGATGCAGAACATGAAAACATAAATAAACTAAATAAATATTAAATAAAGCTAAAATATGTGATCTGAATATTAATATATATTACATTAAATATGTTAACTGTGACTGCAACAAATGGCTCCATAAGACTGGGGCCAAACTGTAAAAAGGTAATACGCTCTTTGGAATTGGGTACATAGGGGTCAGACCGTAGTCCCCATTGGGGACTGCAGTCTCATAGATAGATAGATAGATAGATAGATAGATAGATAGATAGATAGATAGATAGATAGATAGATAGATACAGGTACAAGATCCAAGTTTTTCAGAAGGATGCATACAGACATAATACTTAATACCCACACCGGACCTACCATGGTGCTACTTCATCGCACATGATGACGTCAAAGGTCTCACAAGATTCAGGCGACACAGAACATCAACACTACAAATGAACTGTAAACAAAGAGTGTGATTGGGATCCTGCTGCACAATTGTTGGCCCCGTGTCAGTGTTTCAGCTGCCAAACCACAAATGGCACTTCCTGTCAATCACTCTGCGATGGATCTGCAAAGCCTCTGAGATCGCAGTCCTGATCGCAGTGGCCACTTTGCGCATTGTGATGCGTACACATGCGCAGAACGCAACAATTGCCCTATTGCGTAGTTGTTATGAATAATGAATCAGGCCCTAGGTTTGTACGCAACCTGACAAAATGTTAATCTTGCACCTACCCCCTCCTATCTCATTCAAATATTGCACTTTTATTTTCCATTGTTTCACACATGCTCTCTATATATTTATAATATATACACACATTTTTATTTTATATATATAGATATGTATGTATAATATATATATATATATATATACACATACAAATATATATACACATACATACACACACACAATATATTTATATATACATACACAGCCTATATATACATACATATATATGTGCACAGTATTTATATACAGTATATATATATATATATATAGACACACACTTTCAGCTTATATACCTACATAAAATATAAATGTGTGTGTGTATATATTTTAAATATTTGGACTATACTCAAAATATGTATTTATATATAATTAAGCTTTATAACAAACTCTCACCCTACATTATGTATAAATGTACTACTATACACTAGGGGTGAGCGGGTTCGGATTTCTGAAATCCGAACCCCCCCCGAGCCCCCCCGATCCGAGGCCGATCCGAGTCAGGCTCGACTTTTCCCGCCTGACTCGGATCTGAAATCGAGGCAAAACGTCATCATCCCGCCTTCCGAGTCTCGCGGGTTTTGGATCCTATATAAGGTACCAGCGTCGGCGCCATTTTCTCACTCGGCTGTGGACAGTGAAGAGGGACGGTGGGAGTTAGGGCTGGCTGGGCTGTGTAGTGTAGTGCAGAGTAGTGTTGTGCTGTGCTGTGCTGCGCTGTGCTGCTGTTGTCCACTACTTCAAAGTCCATAGGGGCTGGCTGTGTTGTGCTGTGCTGCTGTTGTTAATAGGGGCTGTGTCCACTACTTCAAAGTCCATAGGGGCTGGCTGGACTGTGTTGCGCAGTCAGTTCTCCATAGGGGCTGTGCCCACT
The DNA here is from genome assembly GCA_031769625.1 of Taudactylus pleione. Lineage (NCBI taxonomy): Eukaryota > Metazoa > Chordata > Amphibia > Anura > Myobatrachidae > Taudactylus > Taudactylus pleione. The sequence continues at coordinate 1,239,628 of JAUIMM010000433.1, read as the reverse complement.
CCAAAGTCCTGTGCAGTGTCCCAGTCCTAAAGGGGTGCTGTAGTGTTGTCCAGGGGGTGCTCTGTCCATCAGGGGTGCTCCCCCCAAGTGCTAAAAAAATAATATTTTTTGTGTGTTTGTGAATTGAGTGCGCAGTAGCCGCACGTGTATCAACAAAGTAGTGCCAAGCGTGCGCCTGTGTCATAAGTAAAGGGCCGGCTGGCTTGACCATTAAAGGGTGCTGTAACTCCCAAAGTACACTCCAGTCCAAACCAAAAAAAAAATTATTTTCTGTGTTTGTGAATTGTGTGCGCAGTAGCCGCACGTGCATCAACAAAATAGTGCCAAGTGTGCGCCTGTGTCATAAGTAAAGGGCCGGCTGGCTTGACCGTTAAAGGGTGCTGTAACCCCCAAAGTACACTCCAAACCAAAAAAATATATATTTTCTGTGTTTGTGAATTGTGTGCGCAGTAGCCGCACGTGCATCAACAAAGTAGTGCCAAGCGTGCGCCTGTGTCATAAGTAAAGGGCCGGCTGGCTTGACCGTTAAAGGGTGCTGTAACCCCCAAAGTACACTCCAGTCCAAACCCCCAAAAAAATATTTTCTGTGTTTGTGAATTGTGTGCGCAGTAGCCGCACGTGCATTAACAAAGTAGTGCCAAGCGTGCGCCTGTGTCTTAAGTAAAGGGCCGGCTGGCTTGACCGTTAAAGGGTGCTGCAACCCCCAAAGTACACTCCAAACCCCAAAAAAAATATTTTCTGTGTTTGTGAATTGTGTGCGCAGTAGCCGCACGTGCATCAACAAAGTAGTGCCAAGCGTGCGCCTGTGTCATAAGTAAAGGGCCGGCTGGCTTGACCGTTAAAGGGTGCTGTAACCCCCAAAGTACACTCCAAACCAAAAAAAAAATATTTTCTGTGTTTGTGAATTGTGTGCGCAGTAGCCGCACATGCATCAACAAAGTAGTGCCAAGCGTGCGCCTGTGTCATAAGTAAAGGGCCGGCTGGCTTGACCGTTAAAGGGTGCTGTAACCCCCAAAGTACACTCCAAACCAAAAAAAAAATTATTTTCTGTGTTTGTGAATTGTGTGCACTGTGGCTGCACGTGCATCAACAAAGGAGCAGCGCCAAGCGTGCGCCTGTGTCCCATAAGTAAAGAGCCGGCTGGCTCATTTCTTAAAGGGTGGTGTAACCCACAAAGTGCACTACTCTCCTGCAAAAATAAAAAAATATTTTCTGTGTTTGTGTGCGCTTTAGCCGCACGTATATATATCAATATAACATAAATGGAGGACCAAACTTTCTCCGATAAAAATAAAATAGGGAAAGATCAAGAACCACTTCCTCCTAGTGCTGTTGCTGCTGCTGGGAGTTGTTCATCATCCCAGAGAGGAAGTAGGAACATCACTACTTTTACTAAACAATTGACCCTCCAACAGTCCCTAGCGATGAGGATGAAGTACGACAGCAGTCATCCTGAAGCAAAACGTATAACTGAGGCCTTGACTGCTATGTTGGTGTTAGACGTGCGTTCGGTATCCGACATTAGTGCAGTGGGATTTAGACAATTGATGGAGGTAGTGTGTCCTCGGTTCCAAATCCCGTCTAGATTCCACCTGCATCCTCAAAGCAGCAGCGACAAGCGTGCGTCTGTCTGTTAAAGGGTGGTGACACCCTCAAAGTGTGCTACACAAACAATAAAAATATTCTTTTTTTTTCTGTCTTTGTGAATTGTGTGGGCTGTAGCTGCACTTGCATCCTCAAAGCAGCAGCGACAAGCGTGCATCTGTCTGTTAAAGGGTGGTGACACCCTCAAAGTGCTACACAAATAATAAAAATATTGTTCTTTTTTTTTCTGTCTTTGTGAAATGTGTGGGCTGTAGCCGCACCTGCATCCTTAAAGCAGCAGCGACAAGCGTGCGTCTGTCTGTTAAAGGGTGGTGACACCCTCAAAGTGTGCTACACAAACAATAAAAATATTCTTCTTTCTTTTTCTGTCTTTGTGAAATGTGTGGGCTGTAGCCGCACCTGCATCCTTAAAGCAGCAGTGACAAGCGTGCGTCTGTCTGTTAAAGGGTGGTGACACCCTCAAAGTGTGCTACACAAACAATAAAAATATTGTTCTTTTTTTTCTGTCTTTGTGAAATGTGTGGGCTGTAGCCGCACCTGCATCCTTAAAGCAGCAGCGACAAGCGTGCGTCTGTCTGTTAAAGGGTGGTGACACCCTCAAAGTGTGCTACACAAACAATAAAAATATTCTTCTTCTTTTTTCTGTCTTTGTGAATTGTGTGGGCTGTAGCCGCACTTGCATCCTCAAAGCAGCAGCGACAAGCGTGCGTCTGTCTGTTAAAGGATTACATTGGTGACAGCATCCAAGTAGGCATGTCAGACAGTCCGTACCTGTACTGGCAGAAAAAAGAAGCAATTTGGAGGTCCCTGTACAAACTGGCTCTATTTTACCTGAGTTGCCCCCCCTCCAGTGTGTACTCCGAAAGAGTGTTTAGTGCAGCCGGGAACCTTGTCAGCGAAAGGCGTAGGAGGTTGCTTCCACAAAATGTGGAGAAGATGATGTTCATAAAATGAATTATCAACTCTTCCAGGGAGACCAGCCTCCAGAACGTGCAGAGGGACCTGTGGTTGTGGATTCCAGCGGGGACGAATTAATACTCTGTGAGGATGAGGATGTACACAACACTGAAGAGGGTGTGGAAATCGGTGGATGAGGAGGATGAGGACGACATCTTGCCTCCGTAGAGCCAGTTTGTGCAGGGACAGATTAATTGCCAGCTTGTTTTGTGGGGGCCCAAACGAACCAATCATTTCAGCCACAGTCGTATGGCAGACCCTGGCGCTGAAATGTTTGGTTTGTTAAAGTGTGCATGTCCTGTTTATACAACATAAGGGTGGGTGGGAGGGCCCAAGGACAATTCCATCTTGCACCTCTTTTTTTTCTTTGCATTATGTATAGTTTGGGGCCTAGTTTTTCAAACTGCCATCCTGTCTGCCACTGCAGTGTCACTCTTAGATGGACCACGTGTTTGTGCCGCCCACTCGTATCTCTTAGCATAGTCATCCAGCTACCTCGGTGCAACCTTTTGGACATAAAAACACTATTGTGAGGTGTGAGGTGTTCAGAATAGACTGGAAATGAGTGGAAATTAAGGTCATTGAGATTAATAATAGCATAGGAGCAGAAAAACCCACAAATTCTGTGATTTTAGCTGTTTTTATGCTTTTTTTCAAAAAAATACAGATCCAAAACACAAAACCGAGAACCCAAAACACGGAAGGGTGGTTTTGGCAAAACCAATCCAGATCCAAAACACGAAGAAAGATCCAGATCCAAAACCAAAACACGAAAAGTGGCCGGTGCACACCCCTACTATACACAGCAGTAGCCAGGCAGCAGGACTGACATGCAGGTTACCTCAGGACTGACATGCAGCTTACCTCAGGACTGACATGCAGCTTACCTCTGGACTGACATGAAGGTTACCTCAGGACTGACATGCAGCTTACCTCAGGACTGACATGCAGGTTACCTCAGGACTGACATGCAGCTTACCTCAGGACTGACATGCAGGTTACCTCAGGACTGACATGCAGGTTACCTCAGGACTGACATGCAGGTTACCTCAGGACTGACATGCAGCTTACCTCAGGGCTGCTGCTGCCAGCTGCTGAGTCTGCTCGTGCTTGTGCCTGGTGGACATACTCATAGACAGAGCCAGGCTGCTTCAGGCTGTCGGTGCGGTGGTGGCGGGTGGCATCTTTGTGATGTCACATGCAGTGCATCACGTATCGCGGAGGCACAGCGCCCGAGTGACTGTGAGCTAGTGGCGCTTGGAGGGCAACTGAAGCCCTCCATGCGCCGCAATCATGTTTTTTCGGCTTTCGAGCCATCGGTGCCGCGGGTGGGGGAAAGGGGGGGGTGGTGCGCGGCTGGGGGGAGGGGCCTCGGACAACCACTGGCAGGCTGTGCAAGGGGTAAAAAAGATCCTGGCTAGCGCACACAGCACAGATCTTTCTGTGTGGGCCTATTTTGATCGTGGGCCTGGAGCTGCATCAGCCCCATTATTAATCCGTCCCTGCCTAGGTCCTGACTTCCCCTCCATCAGATAGGAACTCCTCAGCGGTGGCCGCCCTCTTCCACTTTCCGTGGCAGCAGCACTTTACCAAAGGGGACGTTCCTTACAGTGGCAGCAGCGGCTGTCTTCTCTCCAGGTTAATTCGCTGGCTTTTCCATGTTGCTGTCCGCAGGGTTCAGTCTTCCTATCCCGCGCAGACTCAGGGCCTGATTCAGAGCCGCTCGTAAGATGCACAACAGAGGCCAGAAGATCTCCCTCAGCCAGCGGAGATCCTGGCCTCTTCCCTCCCCCCTAACGGCGGCGACACGTGCAGGACCCTCTACAGTACGCTTTATGTTATCAGGAAAGCATTTATTCAGTGGTCTCCGGCCCCTCTGCTTTGCCCTCCCTGAGGTGAATATTTACAATTATGTGTAGGATACATTAAAACAAAAGAATTCCCTGATACATTTCTCACTTTGGGTAAATCGTCTCCAGGTCTTTACAAAATAAAATAATAATAATAATTTTCCATCTTTAAAGGTTAAGTGTGTCAGGAGGGTGATCAGTGATATATTGTCTGGGATTTTAGTATTACTTCAGGAAGTACAGTATATTTCTGCAATTAGATTGTGACATTCTGTGGCATTATTAGACTATGGATTTTATGCCATCATCTGAGGGAAATAGATTTCCTGTGTCGCTGCTTCCTTTATCCATAACCAGAGAAAATTGTTCTTCCAGCAGAGGCTGCGTCACTTCTCCAAAGGTCAGAGGACCCTGTAATACAGGGCTCGAAAAAACCTGGGGGCCAGGTCGCCATGGCAACCAGATCTGCAGCAACCCTCTGCTGCTGCTGCACCCGTCGCTAGTGTAGTGCAGACCGCAAGCGCCAGCTGCGGCTGTGTGTTTGTTATAGCAGCCAATGAGAGTCAGAAAGACTCTCATTGGCTGCTGCATCCACGGAGTGAGCCGGTTGGAGCTCACTCATGAGCTCCACCTTCCGGCTCCCCCAGCAGCGGGTGTTGGGAGAGGCGTTATGACGTCTCTCCCATAGTGCAGGAGAAGAGCGGGCCGGATCTCAGAGCGGATAGCGGCGGTCGCGTCAGGAGCGGGGATTAAGGTAAGTTGCATGTTTTGTTTGTGTGTAAGGGGCACTGCATAGGGGAGGGGGTGACCACTACTGGGGGCACTGTATGGGGGGCCATTACTGGGGCACTGTACAGGAGGGGGCGCTACTAGGGGCAATGCATAGTGGGGACTACTATTGGGGCCACTGCATATGGGTACTACTACTGGGGGCACTGTATAGGGGGGCTACTACCATGGGCAATGCATAGGGGGACCACTTCTGGGGGCCCTATATAAGGGGCACTACATGGGGACCACTATTGAGGGTACTGTATATGGGGACCACTACTGGGTGCACTGCATAGGTGGGGTGGCCGCTACTGGGGCACTGTATAAGGGGGGGGGCTACAAGGGGCAATGCATAGTGGGGACTACTGGGGTTTACTGCATAGGGGGGACGACTATTGGGGGCACTGTTAATGGGGCACTACTGGGGGCACTGCATAAAGGACCACTACATGGGGGTTTTACCTGGGGTACCCCGTTAGTGGTGTGGCTATGGGGGTTGGTTGCCTGGGGCGTAGGTGCTCAGTAATGCTGCCCCGGGGAAGGGAGGGTCTGACTCCTACACTTTCATCCTGACTCCTAGATTTTAGAAACATTTTTCAAGCCCTACTGTAATACACCCCAGTGTCTGCAGACATTGGAGACCACTCTACTTAACACCCTCCTCTTCCCTTTCCCAAAAAATACCTTTACACTACTTTATATGCTGCACGTGGGGAAGCATAAGGAGGCGAGAGCCCAGCTGCAATCACCATGCGGACGCCCTATCTCGCAGGCGCAGTTGTCGCATAGAGGCACCGTGTTCCTGGTGATTTCTCTACTGTGCATGCTCAAATCTTCGGGAAAATGGCCGCCATTTTCCTGGTGATATCTGCAGCACTGGTGAGGTAATAAGTATAATGTATGGGCAGTGTGAGCCCCCTGCACCCATTATAAATACACCCATGATGGTGTAGGACTGGTTATAGAGCATTTGAGGCAGGGTATTGTTCAGAGTATGGAGAGATATGACCAATATCAGGTATTGCTAGTGGCGGAACTCCCGGAGACAATGGAGTCATTTGCCGCCGGGCTCCAGCCTTTAAGGGGGCACCTGGCTCCATTGTCCCGCAGGCCATTCTGGGCACTGGTATGGAGATGGAGCGCCGCTGATCGGTGCTCCACCTTCAGCGGCGTCACTACGAGTGCTGCGGTCGCACCCCCTATTTGCCGGGCACTCGCTGAGTGTGTTGCCAGCGGGTGCCAAGCTCCTTCTTCCCCCCCCGGCGGAAGCCGGAGGAACGGAGCTCACTACAGAGCTCCGCTTCCGGGTCCCGCAATGCACTATGGGAGTGACATCATGATGTCACTCCCATAGTTCCGAGGAGCGGGCGCCGGGGACGGAAGGCAGCAGCACTGGAGCGGGGTTTCAGGTAAGTACTGTTTTTTTGGGGGGGGGTTGTATGTGTGTGCGCTCGCAGGGGGGCTCACTACAGGGGGCATTACTGGGGGCTCACTACAGGGGCATTACTGAGGGCTCACTACAGGGGGCATTACTGGGGGCTCACTACAGGGGGCATTACTGGGGACTTTCTACAGGGGGCGTTACTGGGGGCTTACTACTGGGGGCACTACAGGGAGTTTACTACTGGGGGCTTACTACAGGGGGCTTACTACTGGGGCACTGCAAAGGGGGACCACTACTGGAAGTACTGAATAGGGGGACCATTACTGGGGGGCACTACATAGGCGGACCACTACTGGGGGAACTGCATAGGGGGGCGGCAGCTGGGGCTGACATAGGTGCTGGGGGGTGGTACATTTTAATTTGGTGGGGGGGGCACCAACATTTATCTTGCCCCCGGGCACCTTGGATGAAGTTACGCCACTGGGTATTGCACATAATTATTATTGAGAGTTATATAGCGCACACATATTATGTAGCGCTTTACGGAGAATATTTCAGTCAGACCCTGTCCCATGGATCTTATAATCTCTGTTCTCCTCATATTGACACATTACAAACTAGGATAACTTTTTTTTTTTCTCAGAACCCAGTTACCCTACTAGGATGTTTTTGGAATGTGGGAGGAAACCTGAACAAACACTCGGATAACATACAAACTTCACGCCGATGGAGCCTTGGTTAGGAATGGAACTCGTGACCGCAGGGCGGTGTGTGAGGCAGTGATGCTAACCACTATGCCAATCGTGCATGTACTATTAAGGTGTACAGAACATGTAATTCAAGGACACATGAACAGTATTGAGGTAGTTTTACAACACGGGATTCAGGATGGATTGCTACCGGCCTTTGCTAATAAATGGGCCCTGCCAGAACAGGGATACACCAGAGCCTGGGTTAGAGAGGGCATGTAATAGCTTCAGTCTCGCTCATATGGTAGGAAGGCCAGATACCCCTTGTGTCAGTAAATGGCTGTGCCCTCCATTCTATCCTCTATAGAAATTGGCCGTTATCTGTGTGGAGTTTGTATGTCCTACCCGTATTTGTGTGAGTTTCCCCCAAGTTCGCAGATTTCCTCATACAATCCAAAAACACTCTGGTAGGTTAATTGACTTCTGACAAATAATGAACCATAGTGTATATGCATGTGTATTCATGTGGTAGGGAATATAGAGTGTTAGCTCCCCTGGGTCAGGGGCTGATGGGAATGAGTGAAACAGTCTCTGTAAAGCGCTGCAGAATATGTGTGTGTTATATAAATAACTTATTGAATACATGACATTTTAATTAAGAAAATTGGACGTGTTCTATGAACTATCTATTATTATTTCCCTCCAAAACTGTCTGCCTGAGACAGCTGCCTCTGGTTACCCCGTTATCACTCCGCTCCCCTTCACCCACCTCATGTACTGTATGTGGCTATAGGAGATGGTAGAAATCACTTCATAAAAACCGAGTTATCCATTTCCCCAATTAATATAAGATACATCGGCCATAGTACAAGTTAATCCATATTTAACATAAGATAAAGAAAACATTGCACACCCAGAGTCTGCATATTAGCCAGCCCAAATGAACATAGGTATATGAAGCGGGGGGGTGGAAACATGGAGGAGGGAGAACATGAAGTACATGAAGGAGAATGGGTGAGATCTGTAGGAAGATACTTGTGTGTCATTAATTACTCATTTATCCAGCTCTGCACTGGAGCAGGCTCATGGAAGCATTGTACCAAGTGTCACCGCCTGGTGGGTCTATGGGGATATCACAGGATATAGGGCAGCAGCGTATTAATAGAAGAGGGGCGTCTGACTGCAGTCTCCGTCCGCGGGGGCCCCTCCGCTCTAGCATCCGGCGCAGGTCTCCGGGAATATGGCGTCCACGCCATGTTCTGGATTATTTTTCTACTGCACGTCATCAAAATTCCCAGGACAATGATTGCAGCAGCATTTTCTGGGTGAGTTGGGCAGCTCCAAGGCAGGCTTGCCTACCCTCCCGATTTTCGGGTGCCGCTCCCGGTCCCCCGGGAAGGCAGGCAAGCCTCCCGCAAGCCGCCATCCCTCCCTACCCAGCTGTAGAGTTACTAGGGAAACCCCCGCAGCGGGGAGGCCCGGTGACGCGATACGCACTGAATCGCGTCATCGTGTCCCCACCCCCCGCTTTACAATGCCGTTTATTCTGGCATTGTGATGAGGGGGCGGAGCCGCGATGACGCGAACTCGCGGCCACACCCCCGGCCCGCCCTGGCCACGCCCCCACAACGGCGTTATAGTGCGGCCACGCCCCCCCGCTGTAAGCTGACATTCAGCCCCCTCCCGGAAGGAGGGAGCTGAATGTCGGCAAGTATGCTCCAAGGATGACGATGCAGGACTCAGGAGAGATGGGTATTAAACATGGGTGCCGGGTCTGCGGGGTGGGCCCATGTGTGCCGTACACCCTGCGCCTGTTATAGATACGCCACTGCTGTATGGCATATGGCCTATTCACTAATAATAACCAAGGAAGTAGATCGTCTTTTCAATTCGGCAATAAAGTATATCATATTTTTAAGCCAAAATGTACTATGGGCTTGTTTCAGCAAAGATCGCAGATGCTAATATGCACGCAAACGGCCGATTGTTGCGTTCTGTGCCTGCGTATGCAGTGTTATCCTTCTGTCTTTTATTAGTTGCTGCATTGTGTACATGAATGGGGCCCAGGGGCGCTTAACGCACATCAAACCTGACGTCATTGCATGCAACTGCGGGTGCACGCATATCATGGGTAGATTTACTAAAGCAGAGCTGGTGCTTATTGCAACCATTCAGATCTTAGCTATTATTTCTCTGTTGCACTCTAGAAAGTGATCGACATCGTCTGGTTGCTATGGGTAACGCGACCACTTGTCTGTTGTAGAAGCTGTAGCTCATCTACCCCTTAGTGTCTGTTGATCCTATGAGAGCGGCTCCTCTGTGATTGGTCGCCATTATTTTCTTTCTTTTTTTTTCACAGCAGTTAATGGAAGGTCTGTGCTGGTGACCGTCCGGGTATAATCTTGCTCTATTCTGCGTCAGTCATAAGGTACATGAACACACCCTTTGTACTTGGGCCAAGCCAACGGAATCGGTATGAAATACCGCCGGCCGCATGGTTCCATTCCCGGCAGCGGCAGCCCGACACTGGAGCAGATCCCGGCATCGGCTGGCCGACAGCGCTGGAAATCCCGATCGTCCCTAGGTGTGAGGTTCTGAATTTGTTGTGGACCCGGGGTGGTGATAGGAGCAGACACAGGAGCAGACTTAAATGAAAAAGTGGGGTTTTTAATAAGTGACTGAAAAGACATGGGAATGGCAAACAAAAACTCCAGGTATAGCACTAAGGTGCACTTGATAACTGTAGTGAGGGTTAATGAACAAATGTCCAGATAGTGACAGGCAGGAACAGTCCAGTATAGGTATGATGAGCTGTAACAAAATGCAGGTATGATGAGCTGTAACAGAAAACAGGTATGGTGAGCTGTAACTGATGCAGGCAGAGGTAATGAAGTCCAGCTGGGAGTGAAATGAAGCAAGGTGCAGGGAAACAGCAGGTTCAGGTACTCAGGCAGGTAAGAAGGTATATGGAGAGTGCAGGGTAAGTCCAGCAGGTTGGAGCAGGCAAGGTTCAGGCTAGTAGCGTAACAGGCAGGCAGGCAGATAAGGCACAGGTACTCTCTCTCAGCCGCAGCTGAGAAACACGTTGCACTGGCAAAGGAAGGAAGGCTCTGAACCTTCCTAAATACTCAGTGCCGCGCTGTGACTGGCTGGAATGAGCACATGACCTACCAGGATTGGACAGCTGCGATTACATGGCCGCAGGCAAGATGGCGGCGCCCATGCCACCGGAACGGAAACACCGCCAGACCTCACCAGGCCTAGTGACAATGTGCCTGCACAGGACCACGTGCAGCCAATGCCCCTCACCAAACACCAGCACCACTGCCAGAGACACAACGACCTCACAGGTAACGCCCGGTGGGTACCATGCCGAGAAACCCTGGCCGTGACACTAGGTAAGTATTAACTAACCTAATCTACTCCCCTAACCCTCCTTTAGGGGTGCCTAACCTCCCCCCAAGTGCCTAACCCTAATCCCCCCTCTAAGTGCCTAAACCTACCCCCCGCTTCCCCGCTGCCTAAACCTAAGTCCCCCCGGGGGTGCCTAACCCTCCCTCCCCCTAGCCTAACCCTAACCTCCCGGGGGGGTGCCTAAACCCTAAGTCCCCCCCAGGAGCCCTAAACCTAACCCTCCCCCCCGCGGCTGTCCGCTTGCGGCACCTGGCATCCTTTCGATCGGGATGCCAGGCGCCGGTCTCCCGGCGTTGGGGAAATGAGCGGCTTCTACATCTAGATGCAGGGCATTTCACCCTCGCCAGGATATGACAGTCAGGAAGCCGGCTGACGGTATAAGGTCAGCCGGCTGACGGTATAAGGTCAGCCGGCTGACGGTATAAGGTCAGCCGGCTGACGGTATAAGGTCAGCCGGCTTCCCGATTGCATCCCAAGCCAACCTGCCCCTTCTCTCCACTGATCAGCCGCTCTAAGCGCAGGGAGGCGCAACGGGTAACTATGCTTCTACGTGCTGACAGAGACGTATTCCTTTGCACTGTGCATGCACAATAATTAAGAAACGCATTTTGCAGGGGAAAAAAATGGCAAAATGCGTTTGCATCCAACCCTGTCTGAGGCCCATAATGGTGTTGGTGTTGAAGTGAACACCATATTTTAGGCAGATTATTGATAAGGCATAACAGGCGGGACCTAGGGGGCCTTCTTGCCGCCCTTTACCTGCCATTATGTCGAGATGTCCAGATTTCTCCGGCCTCCTACATCTTTAGCACATCGGTTGCTGTGACATCACTGGCTGTATGTACCCTGTGAATTAATCAACCAATCCATACGGTGGATTTGTTCAAAGAAACTCTGCAAAGTGGTCAGTCACAGTCTGCCTGCTCAGCTGGAGAAAAACCTTTGTAGTAACACGGTGACCTCATGCAGAAGAGTGACAGAGAGCGTTGTCTGACATATTAATATGTAACTCTCTGCTTGCCAGCAAAGAATATTCCTCACCTCAGATTCCTGTGGGGGAAGTGGTAACCTGCTGTCTCTGGACCTGCACGTTTAGTTATAAACATGTTGTGTAATGCAGGATCTTCAACGTCACCCGTGCCCAGCCATCAGTGGTACAGTAAGTGGCGGCCAAAAATAAATGAGGGAAAAATATATTTACATTTTCTAAGTTTAAACTAAAGTAGACTTCCCTTAGTTACTTTAGGCAGTACAGTTGCTTGGCCTAAGAGCTGACATTCTGAATTACCACAACACCACATTGCTTCACAGTGCAGCACCCGTCGGCAACGCCGATGCCAACAGTTCCATGTGTTTTCTGTATACCAGGTACCGCTACACCGTTTCCTTTTCAATATGTAACAACCATAGACCTCTGACCGACGTGTCCCAAGGAATATGTGTGTCAGTTTTATATATTCCTGTATTTTAATTCAAGCTTGGTTTAAGAACATATTCTTATTCGCACTGATTCCTCCGTCCTGGCGAGCCCAGCGAGCAGGAGGCGATCTATTTGTGTTGCTGGAGGTCCTGTGAGCCTTCCAAGATGGATGTTACCAGGGCAGGGAAATGTTTCTCAGTAAGCAGACAGAGTATTTCCCCTCTGCAGCCCGAGAAGATCGATGTTCTGCGACAGATTCGCCAGGACGATTATTTTTTAATGAGACACAGGTGAAAGAAATGTGATTTCCTTGTACTCATACATATTTAAGTACTTTTATTGCTTTTGGGGAATTTGCTCACTTTAAGGGACGATGTGTTTTCTTCAAGAAGCATAAAAGTCACCAGACTGAGCCGAGACTTTGTTTTTTTGTTTACAATCTGTAGTTTTGATGCGTTACGTCTCCGAGGCAAAAGTCCAGGAACTAGTTTTATATCTTCTCAAAGACTAAATGCAATGTAAACGAAGAGATTTATTTTAAGGGTATATTTACTAAAGTGCAGGGTTTTTTATAAGTGGAGATGTTGCCCTTAGCAGCCAATCAGATTCTGCTTAACATTTATCTAGCACCTTCTTGAAGGTAATAGCTAGAATCTGATTGGTTGCTATGGGCAACATCTCCACTTCTAAAAACCTTAAAGTCTGTTTGGTTGTTAATGTGATGCAGGATCTGCCATCACCGTACACTATCATCATTGAGCCATCATCATGGCGCAATGTCTCCATGAGCCAATCAGACCTGCAGTGCTATAATATACAGTATATAACCATTCTATAGGCCAGAGTAGGGAGGCCAATCCCGGGATCGGGATCGGTGGGATCCCGGGATTTGGGCTAAAAATGGCCAGGATTGATACCGGCATTGGCCATAATTGTTTTGTTTTTTTGATTCCGGGCAGCGCTGAGCAGTGCTCAGATGCTTCCCGGCTCCCCCTTCCCCCAGCTGGCACTGCGCACAGCTACGCCGGTAAGTAACTATGGGGGCTTGGTAGGGAGCTTCTTTTTTTTTTAAACCAGACCAATCCCGGGTATCCTGGGAATCCCAGTATTGAAAAAAGTCCTCCCTAGGCCAGGGGTTTGCAAAAGACTATGGGGGTTTGGAGCAGTGGCGTAACTAGGGTAATTGGAGCCCAGGGCAAGATGAACCCCCCACCCTATCTGCGCACACCCAAAAGGGGATGTGGTCACATGGGGCATGGTCACTGAATAATGGGGGCGTGTCAACATTACACACTCCCATTTCTCATCACTCTGGGAACTTTCCATTCCATATGCACCTTAATGCTCCCAGTAGTAGTGCCAGTTGGCTGCCGAAACACACACACCGGCACCGGATAGTACACTCATACTACCTGGAGGCGGTGTGTGTGTTTCAGGAGCCAATGACTGTGTAGTGCTGACCGCACTCACTGCGGTCCGCACTGCACTGACTTTACCGGACCGCGCCCAGCGGCGCCACCACCCCGTGTGTGACCAGTGCTGTGTGGGTGTGACCGACACTGCGTGGGTGTGACCAGTGCAGTGTGGGTGTGACCTGCACTGTGTGGGTGTGACTAGCGCTGCGTGGGTGTGACCAGTGCTGTGTGGGTGTGACCAGCGCTGCGTGGGTGTGACCGTGCAGTGTGGGTGTGACTAGCGCTGCGTGGGTGTGACCAGTGCTGTGTGGGTGTGACCAGCGCTGCGTGGGTGTGACCAGTGCAGTGTGGGTGTGACCTGCACTGTGTGGGTGTGACTAGCGATGCGTGGGTGTGACCAGTGCTGTGTGGGTGTGACCAGCGCTGCAATGGTGTGGCCAGCGCTGTGTGGGTGTGACTAGTGCCGTGTGGGTGTGGCCAGCACTGCATGGGTGTGGCCAGTACCATGTACACTATCAGCCCCGATATTTTCCTACATACGTAAAAATATAAGAAAAGCTTAATTTTGTAAGGAAAATAGAATTTAAATTGAATACTTATTATTTATGGCCGACCATGCAGGGTGACTGCTTATCATCATGCTGCCATGATGTCATGTGGAGGCCTGGGGCTGTAGTCCCATCCGCCCCATTGTTACTCTGGCCCTGCATACAGTGTACTTAGAGGTACCAGAACCGGTAATAGGGGAGAGTAAACATCAGTTTTGTTACCAGGCAATGAATAATGTTATTGACATTAATATAACCAACATAAGCATGAATATACTTTGTACTTAGCAGCAGTATATTCCCCTGCGCTGTGCAACCAGAGAATGGTATTCAGAGAAGCTTACAACCTAATTTCTCTACGACATACACATGCTAATGGCAGTAATCAGAAGTCATACTCGGAGAGAGATAAAATTGTGAGAGATAAAGCACTAACCGATCAGCTTCTAACTTATAGGTTACAGGTTGTGTTTGAAAAATGACAGGAGCCGATTGCTTGGTACTTTATCTCTCACAATTTCATCTCTCTCCAAGCTTTGGTAAATACCCCCCTTAACCTGTCAGTTTGGTTTTAGATAACAGGATGAAATCTTTGATAACATGGATAAAACACACACACTACGGGGCTGAGCCGGAGGCACCTGCAGCTGCTGCAGCCTGCTCAGTAGGTTATGCTGATGCCAGTATCCATGTACCCGCATGTGTCTCCCAATAACATCCCCCATCCGCTTTCCTTCAGTATTTAGACACAAAAAAACGGGGCAATTCAATTGTTATAGACGCCCCCTGCTGGGCGTCTATACGAATAGGCGCCCGATGGAGCAATTCAATTGTAGCTTCATTCGTACGCCTAAAGCTGCGGGAACACATTTCTTCTCACAGCCTGCTGAGGTGCGAGAATTTTTTTTTAAAAAAAGTGTCTAAAGTCAAATTTTTGGGGCACCCTAACCACTTCTTTAGACGGGTTTAGCCGCTGTGCGCAGCTAAACCCAGTGCTAATGGCCGCGATATCTACTAATGGAGAAACAATTGAATTTCTCCGTCAGGTGCTTATACATATATTGACGACCAGCAGGGGGCGTCTATACCATTCGAATCGCGTCCAAAACAGTTCAGTTCTAGATGGTGCCCTGATTTACATGATAATCATTAATATTCTTTTACATATGATAGAACATTGGATCATGATTACACCAATGACCTGAGAGCACATTTATAATGAGCCGACATGGGCGCTGCTACTGACGGTAAAATGGGGGTGTGTTATACCTTACAATCATTAGATTAACAAAATAATTCATATTTCAACTGTATAAGCATTGCCGATAATGCAGACTGTACGCCATCCAGCCTTCAGATGAAGAAAACAATTTCTGTCCTTTGTAGTGTTCTGCAACGTGTAAGATTTCTGCAGGAAAACATTATACTGCGGTGATGTCTCCGTTCTGTGCGCTATCCTGTTACTAACAATGGATTCTGGGCAGAAGACGACTGTTCTGCTCCTCCCACCACAATATAATCTATTGCACTTCTTTACACGCTGCTTCCAATCGCTTCATCATAGAATTCTGTGCTAATATAATTGTTCTCCATCTTTTTACTTTTGCCCCCTTTATTCTCAGATCCCATTCTGTTATTCCCCTCCTTTTCAGAGCACAGCGAGTTTTAATCTAGACCGACTCTAAACTGGATGCGAAAATTACAGTCATTTTGCCATTACGCTTTGGATTGCTGCAATATGTACGTATTCAATTGTAAATGGCATCTCGTATGTTGAAAAGAACCAGTTGTATTATTAAAAGTTTAGGAGTAAAAACCAAGAGTATTATACAAAGTGCCAGACGATGAGAACGCTGGGTATTGGTGAGATAGACGAGAAAAGGAACATAATATTAAACTGGCAATGTGGGGGATTTACAATAACAGCCATGCACAATAGATGTGGCTAATGAAAACTTGTTATGTAGTCTTGAGACTGTTATTTTGTGTTTATTGCTCATTAATTGTTTTCCCCCCAATAACGTTACTGCATGCTGCAACTCCCCAACCTCCAATGTGGATTATAAATGTTTAACCACTTTATAAATGAAGAAACTAAGGGGTAGATGTACGGAGAGATAAAGTGGGTGCAGATAAAGTAGCATCAAAACTGTTCCTAACTGTTATTTTTTAAACACAGACTATAAAGTGACAGGAGCTGATTGGATGGTACTATTCATTAAGACATGTTTAAGACTTTGCAACTATATTGCAGACAGCTGAAGCTCCTCCCACATCTTTAGCACATTGGTTGCTGTGACGTCACTGGCTGTGCCCTGTGCATGAATCAACCAATCCCTGCGGTGGATTTGTTCAAAGCAACTCTGCAAAGCTGTCAGTCACAGTCTGCCTGCTCAGCTGGAGAAAAACCTTTGTAGTACCGTGTTTCCCCGAAAATAAGCCCTACCCTTACTTTTGTAACCCGGTCCAAAATAAGCCCTACCCTTACTTTTGTAACCCGGTCCAAAATAAGCCCTACCCTTACTTTTGTAACCCGGTCCAAAATAAGCCCTACCCCGAAAATAAGACCTACCAAAATACCATTTTGAGCAGGGAACGCTTGAGAGGCCAGCGTTCCCAGTCATGCAGTGCGCGGGTGACGTCATGACGTCACCCGCGCTGAGAATCCTGTGAGGCGACGCCTGCTGGATCATGTTAGATCCAGTCAGCGCGCAAGTGAGAGGGACATCCCGGACGGCGGCGAGTCAGGTACCGTACTGTACTGGTGGGTGGGGGATCAATTACAGGGGGGCTTGCACTGCAATAAGGGAGGCTGCATAAGGGACACTGCTACAGGGGGGGAACTGCATAAGGGGCACTTCTACAAGGGGGCCTGCATGAGGGGCACTGCTGTCAATGTTAATTAAAATAAGACCTACCCCGAAAATAAGCCCTATGGTGTTTTTTTGAACAACAAAAAAATAAGACAGTGTCTTATTATCGGGGAAACACGGTAACATGGTGACCTGGTGCAGAAGAGTGACAGAGAGCGTTGTCTGACATATTAATATGTAACTCTCTGCTTGCCAGCGAAGAATATTCCTCACCTCAGATTCCTGTGGGGGAAGTGGTAACCTGCTGTCTCTGGACCTGCACGTTTAGTTATAAACATGTTGTGTAATGCAGGATCTTCAATGTCACCCGTGCCCAGCCATCAGTGGTACAGTAAGTGGAGGCCAAAAATAAATGTGGGGGAAAACATATTTACATTTTCTAAGTTTGCGCTAAAGTAGTCTTCCCTTAGTTACTCTAGGCAGTACAGTCGCTTGGCATAAGAGCTGACATTCTGATGTAGCGAGACTATCAGCATTACCAGCTTTTCTCTCTCTGTTTTGGAATTATTCTCTCAACCATCAGACAAACCACAAGCACCTCAGCGGCCATTTGTGTTGGGTGTGTTAGAGCTAAAGGGGCAACACCCAGCGCCTGATTGGGAGTCAGATGGATCTCTATGCTCAGACGCAAATGGCGCAGACGCCCGTCCTACAGTATTCGGAGTTGGAAGGATCATGGCCGGATCTGTCATTCCATGAAAATTAGCATTTTGGGGCGGCAACTGGGCAGCAGCTCTCAAGTGGGAATTGTGCGGACGTGGAAGGGAAGCCGGTGTCTGATGGAGATCTGGCACATACTGTAGCGGGGGGCTGGTTTCGGACATCAACTGGGCAGTAGCTGTCTTGTAAGAGTTGTGCGTACAGGGATGATACATTAAAATAAACGGGTGGCGTGTCTTGTCCATGCAGACACGCGGACAACCGCATTAGCCCTATGGAATGCCGTATTAACATAAGGTAGTAAGCCATGCTTCCGCCACTGCCGGTAACTACAGACACTGGGGGTCATTCAGACCCGCTCGCGAGCGCAGGACGCTCACAAGTGGGTCGATGTTACCCCACTGCGCATGCACACGACGGAGGGAGCTCCGTCGTGTGCATGCGCAGTGGGGTAACATCGACCCACTTGTGAGCGTCCTGCGCTCGCGAGCGGGTCTGGGTCATGGGAACGCCTCCGTCTGGCAGCCACGCCCCCGGCACGCCCCCTTTGGTGGGCGTGCCGGGGGCGTGGCTGCCAGACGGAGGCGTTCCCATGATAGAGCCAAAATCACTCCAGGGCTTGCGGCATTGAGACCCTACCGCAGGGTCTCCGTCGCAAGCCCGATGGTCGCGATGGTCTTGACCATCGCAACCATCATCATGGACGCTCGCATAAGCTGTGGGTGGTCACCCACAGCTATGCGAGCGTCCAGGAGGACGCTCCATTTTCATGTAGGAGGGCCCTGATTCAGAGCGAGCGCTCTGGTCAGAGCATCCGGCTCTGAATCAGGCCCACTGTGCTTGCGACTGAGAATCAGCCCCTTAGACTGTAAAATCAGTGTTCCCAAAAATAGACACTTCTCTCCAAACCAAGTTTATCTCAGATAGGGTTTTCTCTTCCATCTCCTGTGGGCCTGGTATAGCCCTGATTAGGGTTCTCTTCTCGGATCTCAAGTCCCACTTTTAAACTCTTGGGTCCCATAAACCGATTCACGCATCCCACAAAGACATGGCACATCACAAGGGGCATCACTCTCTTTTACTAGTCCTCAACCATCTTAGTATGTGAATGTCACATAGATGCAATCTATAATACCATTGCTTTATTCTGTAATGTGCACGGCGATCCTTGCTGGGTTGTATCCTGTTCCAGTGTGTACTCAATATCTGAATAAGCATCTATATAATTTTATAGAAGTCTACGGATCTTTATGTCTTACACAATTACATGATGTTAGAAGTATAGATGAGCGGTTCAGCTTTGCAGAAAACTGAACACATCCCCAATTTTGGGTTTCCGAGTAGAGCAGAGTCCCGGCTCTGGTTTTCCCACCAAGTTCGGATCTCAGATCGAGTCAAAAAGTCAAGTGTTTTGGATTGTACATAAGAGTCCCCCCCCCTTGTGATCAGGTGCCATTTCACACAGGAGAATGTAGGGACAGGGTATGAGACTGTAGTTGTTCATCAAATAGACGCCATTAGGATGTCATTAGAGAGAGCTGAAGGTAGATAGGAAGGATGGCTGCAGGTATCTTTGTAACAGTGTCATGTGTTTGTCAGACACGCTAGCTAGCCCATGAAATCCAGTGCAAGAATGTGTGATTTTGAAAGGCAGCGTATATTACTGTACTTACTCTGGGTGTGATGGTGTTCCGGTCAGCTGCACCAGAAGTGATAACTTAAGAAAAAAAAATCTCTATTTTATATTTCAGTTTAAGTCATATTTCAAGAGTTTGTGATTTTGAAAGGTAGCATATATTACTGTACTTACTCTGGGTGTGTTGATGTCCCTGTCAGCTACTACCCAAAATTATTATTGCAAAAAAGGATGATGGTGCTGGGAGAGGACAGGCCCACAGGTTGGGTGGGTTAGATTAAAAGTTGCAATGAGGATGTTGCTGGGAGAGGACAGGCCCACAGGTTGGGTGGGTTAGATTTAAAGTTGCAATGAGGATGTTGCTGGGAGAGGACAGGCCCACAGGTTGGGTAGGTTAGGGTTAGGTTGCCGCTTCAATGACAATGGTGTTGGGTGAGGACAGGCCCACAGACAACAGCAACAGAAAAACTCACTGACAACAGTGTTGGTAGACAGCAGGTGAAGGTGGATCACGGGCAATCAGAGAAGGGGCCGGAGCTTCGTGGGTCACACCAGGTGGCAGATGGAGAGAGAGAGATGGAAGGTTAGGGAAATACTGAGGTTAAAAAACAATCAAAGAAAAAAAAAGCACAATCGCCATCCAGCCAATTACAGGTACATACTATTAAGCGGTATATTTTCTAAAACAGACGAATGGTGGTTTTGCCCATAGCAACCAATCAGATTATGTCTATCATTTTCTAGAATACAATAGAGAAATGATAACTAGAATCTGGTTGCTAGGGGCAACAGCTACACTTTTCATCTAAATCTACTCATTAGTCTCATGTATAGTTTGTAAAAATGAAATCTGGTCATAAATGCAATTAAAAAATATATATATAATAAATTTACCTTGGACTGCTGGAATATTAGAGTTCAGCAGATGATCAGTCATTGGAATCACAGGGCTGTGCCTGGGAGTACCAGCTTTGGTTTGGCAGTCAGAAACATGGCCGCTATCAGCCCGTGT
Organism: Taudactylus pleione; assembly: GCA_031769625.1. Classification (NCBI taxonomy): domain Eukaryota; kingdom Metazoa; phylum Chordata; class Amphibia; order Anura; family Myobatrachidae; genus Taudactylus; species Taudactylus pleione. The sequence goes on along the minus strand of JAUIMM010000433.1, from coordinate 1,219,394 downwards.
GTGGGGTCGGTGCCGGTGACGCTGGCAGAGATCTGGCTGCTCAGTCTGAACCCTGGATGCAGGGCCGAAACTAGGATATCTGTCACCTGGTGCAAGGTAGCAATTTTGCGCCCCCTCCCTTCCTGTACCTGTATTTTGTCCCTGCTCCTCCATAAGGCAGTGCACTAGTAAAATGTCCCTGGTATAGTGACTTACATTAGGCTTCTAATTACTTTAAAATGACCTGCTCGTTGCCAGGGGGTTTCATGCTCGTTGCCAGGGGGATTCATGCTCATTGCCAGGGGGTTTCATGCTCGTTGCCAGGGGGTTTCATGCTCATTGCCAGGGAGTTACATGCTCATTGCCACGGGGTTACATGATCGTTGCCAGGGGATTTCATGCTCGTTGCCAGGGGATTTCATGCTCGTTGCCAGGGGGTTTTAAAGGGCGAAGATGCAGCTTTCAGCATCTTCTCCTGGCACTTGCAGACACTAGAGGTCCAGTAAGTCATCTGTCTCCTCCTTGGCGGCGGCCATTTTTTGGATGGCCATTTCTGACTCTCCAGCCCCCAAGCCACCATGAGTCATCCCTTTTTCACCCCTTGCATTCCGGCACCCGGTGCACGTGCACCTCTAGCCCCCCCCTAGTTGCGGCCCTGCTGGATGTCACCCTATATGGCCACTTATATGTTGTGTCCAGCTGTTTGGCGCTCGGGTGGAGTGTTGGGATTGCACCATCAGTTCTCTATATATACTGTACACCCCATTATTTCGTCTTACCGTGTCTCGCATTTGGAACAGCTTGGGGCCTCATTCAGAGCTGTGCGCTATTGTCAGCCTGTTGCGACTTTGTACACAGTGGCTGTGCAATAATATGCAAATGCTAGAGCAGGTGTCGTGTATAAATAAACGCCTTCTGGCGGCTTCTGCGATCTGCTGCTGCATCCGAGGACGCAGCATCAGGTATCTCTGCGTGACCATTGGTCATCTGAGTAACCTACAGGTCACTCAGGATCAGGGTCGGTTCTAGACTTTGTGACCTGAGGGCGAAAGTTTCCTTTGGCGCCCTGAGCTCATGGGGTGTGGCCTAATTCTTACCTCGCGTAGGCAGACGGGTCACTCCTCCCTGCTGCTCCTCCGTTCTCTCTCTCCGCGGCCGCACCAAGAATGATTCTGGGAGACTGGTACTCCCAGTGGGAGGGAACAAATGTCTCTGCAGCTGTCACAGTTTGTAAATATGGCATACTTGCCTACATCCTCGCTGCTTCCTTCAGGAGGAAGCAGCCAGGTCGGTGTAGCAGGGGGGCAGGGCCTGTATAGAGGGGCGTGGCCGGACACTTTACCAGCATTTAGGGGCGGAGCCACACAATAGTGTCATTTAGGCTCCGCCCCCCCACAACAAAATGCTGATATTTCCGGCATTGCTATGCGGGGGGTGGGGTTATGATGACGCGATTCAGCGTGAATCGCGTCATCAGCCCCTCCGCAGCGGGGATTTAGCACTACATTGCGGGGGGGACTGAAAAACTCGGGAGGCCTGCCTACTTTTCCGGGGGGCCAGGAGTGGCACCCGATTTTCGGGAGGCTCCCGGCCAAATCGGGAGAGTAGGCATGTATGAAATATGGCAGTGGGCAAGATCGGACAGGTGATGTCAGATTAGATGGTGCCGGCAGCCGCACCCTCATGCCGCAGCACTGAGCCGGCCTTAAGCAGTTTGATGCTCTACTCAAGATTTTTGTTGGTGCCCCCTAGCAGATAACCCTACCCCCAAGCTTACACCAAAAAATAACACATTGGTTTATGACATATTTTAAATTGTTAAAAAAACACGCTAAACGCAAAAAATATACAACTATCCAGGCATCCTCCATTATTACGTCCGAGGGCGAAGAGGTGAGCAGCGCAAAATGTGTAAGTCAGACTCATTGGGCACCGCCACTAGTTCTGCCCCTGACCCAGCACCCCTCTCCCTGTCTCACAGCACAGCACCCACAAACACAGATCACAGAGGCAGCCGACAACACCCATCGCCTCTCTCCCGCGCAGCAATCCTCACCCAGCACAGCACCTATCATACAGAACGCTTCTGCCCTCTCCCAGCACAGCACCCATCATACAGACCTCTTCTGCCCTCTCCCAGCACAGCACCCCTCACCCAGCACAGCACCCATCATACAGAACTCATCTGCCCTCTCCCAGCACAGCACCCCTCACCCAGCACAGCACCCATCATACAGAACTCTTCTGCCCTCACCCAGCACAGCACCCATCATACAGAACGCTTTTGCCCTCTCCCAGCACAGTACCCCTCACCCAGCACAGCACCCATCATACAGAACTCATCTGCCCTCTCCCAGCACAGCACCCCTCACCCAGCACAGCACCCATCATACAGAACTCATCTGCCCTCTCCCAGCACAGCACCCATCATACAGAACTCTTCTGCCCTCACCCAGCACAGCACCCATCATACAGAACGCTTCTGCCCTCTCCCAGCACAGCACCCCTCACCCAGCAGCACAGATCACAGCCACACCCAACACCAATCAGTATTAGAATTAGTATTAGAAATGGGAACAGTTACTGCATCGCCTTAGCTGCCACACCCAGCCAGCACCCCTCACAGCAGTCAGCTCAGCGCCTCTCACTACCCAGCCAGCGCCCCTCAAAGCAGTCAGCTCTGCCCCCCTCACTACCCAGCCAGCCCCCCTCTCAGCAGTCAGCTAAGCACCCCTCACTACCCAGCCAGCACCCCTCTCAGCAGTCAGCTCTGCACCCCTCACTACCCAGCCAGCCCCCCTCACAGCAGTCAGCTCAGTGCCCCTCACTACCCAGCCAGCCCCCCTCACAGCAGTCAGCTCAGCGCCCCTCACTACCCAGCCAGCACCCCATTTTAATACTGGCTGTCTGCCTGTGCATCCGCCCCTAATGTTTTGCAGCTCCTACTGAATCCTCCTACCTGCGCCTTGTGGGTGTGGCGCAGGCAGACTGCAGGGGGTCAGATCAGGGTCAGCCTGCTGGACGCCACAATGGCCCATGGGGGGGAGGAGCTACTGCGGCTAGGCATGCGCAGCAGCACTCCTCCAGAGACCAGCGGCCATTTTTGTTGATGCCCAGTGCCCACTGCCCCCACTGTGCTCCAGCCTCCCTGGACTGGCTTGCTCCCACAGCGGCAGCCTGCTGTTGCTGGCTGTGAGCTGTGACCTGTCTGCTGCAGCTGCTGCCCGATCGGAGCTGAGAAAGCCGATCACGGCTGCCTAACCACTAGCAGAGCCCCGCCATCCCGGTGTCCTGCCCCCGTAACCACCGCTACCTGCCCGTCACCTGACAGCTCTGATTGGGCCCAGCAACAGCAAACAGTGGGTGCTGATCAGCGGCAGTAGGTTCTCCATGTCTCAGTGCCTGCCCCAAACCTCTGCCCCATGGCATTCCAAATGCCCCAGGCATTTCCTTAGTTTGCCTATGCACAGGAGCGGCTCTGCTGCAGTTCAAATAATTTGCCCCAGTTGCTAACAGCCCCCGTCTCTTTACATATCAGATCAAAGGCTGCAGTGATTGAATATAAGGACACTGAGTCCTGTTTTAGCCGATGGCTTATTGTTACGTCTCTCCGGCGCTCTCTCACAGCGCATAGAAATACTCAGCTTTTGTCTTGTTTTTTTTTATTGCTTTACTGCAACCCTCATTTCTGAGTAACCCGGGGTAGCGAGCGCTGGGCCGGATTCTCCGCGCTCTTTTGTGTTCATCGTGTCTCTCAGGAGAATAGATCTCTCATCAGTGGGTGTATAGGGATCCTGCTTTTTTTTTTTTAGCTCATTGTGAATAAGTATAGAAAACTTTGTGAATATATTTCTGACAGACCTGAACCCCTGCGCACTGGATACGAGAGCGAGACTTTGGGTTAGCGGAGATGCCGCTATTACGCACCGGCTCACAGTAATCATACATGTAATGTATAGAGTAATAGCAGCACTGTACCTCCATATTGCACTGTTCTGCGGGACATGTCTCTGCCCTGAAATCTAACTCTTACTGATTGCAATAATCTCCAAATAACGGACAATTCTCTGCAGCTCTGGTGGGCAGGTCGCATCCCCCCCACCCCGCTTTCCTTATGTTTAAAGGCTCTGGGCCTGATTCAGAGCCGGACGCTCTGACCAGCGCTCGCTCTGAATCAGGGTCCTCCTACCTCAACTTGGAGCGGCCTCATGGACGCTCGCATAGCATAGCGAGCATCCATGATGATGGTCGCGATGGTCAAGACCATCGCGACCATCGGGCTTGCGACGAGACCCTGCGGTAGGGTCTTGCTGCCGCAAGCCCTGGAGTGATTTTGGCTCTATCAGAGCCAAAATCACTCCCACTGACATCACAAGTGATGTCAGTGGGGCCAGCTTCAGACGGTAGGCGTTCCCATGGGAACGCCTCCGTCTGGCAGCCACGCCCACCAAAGGGGGCATGCTGTCACTCACCATCGACAGCACGCCCCCTTTGGTGCGGGACCCCGAGCGACGGATTCCCCGTCGCTCGCCGGGTCTCGCGCATGTGCACGACAGAGCTCCCTCCGTCATGCGCATGCGCACTTAGGCACCATCGACCCGCTTGCGAGCGTACAGCGCTCGCGAGCGGGTCAGAATCAGGCCCTCTGTTCAGAAATATGCACCCACTGGTTTTCAAGTGGTGTGGAACTACAGTGACCAGCAGGGCCTCACAGCCTCTGCATGCATCAGAGTTACAAAACCAAAGATGCTCAGACTGTTGTGGAACTACAAGTCCCAGCATAAATTCCACCTGTGGCCTAGTCTATACCACTGTACCACCGCTGTTACCAATATACCTTCAAGCCTGGTTAAGGACTTCCTGTGTGAACTAACCTCCATTTTCATATTCTGTTCATACCCTATTGGATCGACCCAGGTTTAGACAATAGGACATATTAATAAAGAGTATAATTGGAATCTTTGATACACCTGAGTTCTATGTTGAGTGGAGTTCCTAGCCTGAGTGGCAGGATATATGCAGAGCTGGGCACAGGAGTCGGGAGATCCTGCCAGCCTGCCATCCACGGACCTTGCTCTACGGAGAAGGTCCGGTGAAGGATACACAGCCAACGCGTATATATGCTGCCTCAGGAGCTTTCCCAGGTGTGCGGCTGGTGTGCTGGCTGGTGCCAGGTGTCTGGTCAACGCGCCCTGCTCTTTGCGAGTAGAGGACGATCAGGCCAAGGGGCCTCTCTCAAGCGTAGCTTTCCCCAGCCCAGGCGGGTAAGTGCGATGCAGTAACTCTTCCCATTTCTAATACTGGAGGGCCCTCTGTTTTATGGACATTGTAGGGTCCTCAAAGTTTGGCTAATACTACTGCCAATTCTGTAAATATAGTGTATATAGGTTGTAGTTGCTGTTCTTACATGACCAGGCCCGCCAAGAGCCGCGGCGGGCCCCGGTAATAGGGGGCGTGGCCTAGTCGCGGGAGGCGTGGCCACACCCCCATGCCGTTATAAAAAAAAAAGATTTGCAGCGCCGCTGCGCGCTGGGGAGGGGGGGCACTCTGAGCCCCCCCAGCCTGGCGCAAAGCCAGGGGGGGGCGCGATCAGTGTGATCGCTCCCCCGCACAGGCATAGGAGACTGCTGTGTGCTGGGCTGCTGTGAGGGGGGGGGAGTGGTGCCGGGCCCCTCAGGAAGCCCGGGCCCGGGTAATCTGTACCCGCTCCCCCCCCTCTCGGCGCCCCTGTACATGACTATAATGTGTGCTGTGTAAAATAAAGTTAACTTCCCTTAAATCACGCTATAATTATAATTGACTATCCCTCTCTCTTCGCTATTTAGGTATCTCATCATCAGCCAAAGAAGAAACTCTTCTTGAATATAACTATGACCCACTGTTAAATCACTTTATTGCCTTCACAAAAGATTGGATAAACTATGAGGTTTCCTGGATGGGCAGAATGGCAGCCGTCTGACTCTCCTTCCTAAACTCCTATATTTATTAGGATCAATCCCTAGGATCCTTCCTTCCTCATGGCTGAACAGATTTTATGCAGTGCTGAATAAATATATTTGCAATGATAAAAGAGCTAGACAAGGAAATACCTTATGATGTCCAGATCGGCTGGGGGCTCGGCTTATCCTAATCTAGCACTATGTCAAACTGCGTGCTTGGTAGATCAGATCAGTGATTGGTCGACGGTCCCTAACCCTAAACCTTGGGTAAAATTGGAAAGCAATATACAGGGTAAATTTCCCCTCTATGACCTACTCTGGATTCCACCCAGTTCTAGAATCTCATTAAAATACATGTCCAAGGCTACACTAGCTTCTCTTAAAGCGTGGGACAGTTTATCTGCCATCCTACAGTTTAATTTGCCATCTCTCAACCTTTCTATTCCAGGTTTATCGTATTTAGGGCCTGATTCAGACCCGCTCGTGAAAAAAATGCAATAAAAATTATTGTTTAAAAACAAAAATAAAGGTAACATTTTACCTTTGCTATTGTATCATTCCTGTGCGATCCAAGGGACTCATAAGGGAACCGGGGCACCGTGCAAGGTGGTGATGGGCGATAGGTGAAAATAACGCACATATAAACCCGGTATCCTCACATTTACAAAAATTGTCACGTAAAGTAGGACGTCAGTGGCGTAAGTCTTGTACTCCATGGGACTTCCTCACATATAAGACTATCTACAACTCTTATCGTACTGCTCTGGACGCTGCCAAACAAACATATTTCCAATCTGTCATCTCTGCCCAAGTCTCTAACCCCAAGTGACTTTTTAATACATTTAAACTGCCTCTTACACAGCCCTTACCCAACCCACCTGCTAACATCTATGCACAAGACCTTGCTTCCTATTTCAAGGCCAAGATTGATAAGATCCAAAATGAAATGGTATCCTCTCCCTCTGCCAGTGACCTTCTCAGTTCCCTACCTGAACCCTCTGGCACATTCTCTTCATTTGACCCCACTAATGAATATGTAGTATCTACACTCTTCTCATCCTCCTACTCTATTACGTCTCCTCTACATCCTATACCCTCACAAATCAGTAAAGCTCTGTCTCCTGTGCTCATCCCAACCCTAACTAAAATCTGTAATCTCTCTCTTTCTACTGGTATCTTTCCATCACTGTTCAAGCATGCAGCGATTACTCCCATTCTGAAAAAACTAAATTCTGACCCTAACACTTTCAAATTACCGTCCTATCTCCCAGCTCCCATGCCCCCCCAAGCCACTGGAGAGACTTGTCTACACCCGCCTCACAAACTTTCTTAACGCACACAACTTATTGGACCCAATTCAGTCCGGCTTCCGTTCCCAACACTCCACAGAGACAGCACTGACTAAGGTAGTAAATGATCTGGTCACTGCCAAGGCTAAAGGCCATTACTCACTTCTGATTCTTCTAGATCTCTCTGCTGCTTTTGACACTGTTGACCACTCTCTTCTCGTACAAACACTACAATCCCTAGGTCTTAAGGACACAGCTCTTTCTTGGTTCTCATCCTACCTATCTGATCACTCTCTTACTATTCGTTTTTCTGATTCTGCCTCCTCTTCGCTACCTCTATCAGTTGGAGTACCGCAAGGCTCTGTCTTAGGTCCTCTGCTTTTCTCAGTCTATACCTCCTCTCTTCGCAAACTAATCCGCTCTTTTGGTTTTCAATATCATCTGTATGCGGATGATACTCAAATCTACCTATCCTCCCCAGATTTGTCACCATGTGTGCTGGTCCGTGTCACTGAATGTCTGTCTGCCATTTCATCTTGGATATCATCTTGTCATCTCAAACTTAATATTTCTACAACAGAATTAATTATATTTCCACTGGCCAATAACAGTTACCAACCTGATCTCTCTATCACTGTTGATAACTCGACAATCCACCCTACCCCACAAGCTCGCTGCCTAGGTGTCATCCTTGACTCTGAATTGTCCTTTGTTCCCCACATTCAATCTGTCTCAAAATCATTTACATACATCTAAAAAACATAGCTAAAATTTGACCATATCTTACACAAGACACTGCAAAAACTGTAGCCCATGCACTCATTATTTCTTGTATTGACTATTGCAATAGTCTCCTTACAGGTCTTCCCAAAAACAGGCTTTCGACACTACAATCCATGTTGAATGCAGCTGTGAGGCTAATCTTCCTCACCAAACGTTCATCGTCTGCTACTCCACTCTGTCAGTCTCTCCATTGGTTGCCGGTTTTCTACTGTATTCAATACAAAATACTTTTACTTACACATAACGCTATTAACCAAGACACAAGTTATATACATCTCTTCACTCATCTCAAAATATCTCCCAACCCGACCTCTCCGCTATGCACAAGATCTGCGTCTCTCATCCCCATGCATTACTTGCTCCCATTCACAGTTACAGAACTTTTTTCGGGCTGCACCCACTCTGTGGAATACCCTCCCATGCACAATAAGACTTTCCTCTAGTCTCCATACCTTCAAGCATTCCCTAAAAACTCACCTCTTCGGACCAGCTTATCTGATTCCAGAACCGCCCATATAACCTTCAAAGCTTCCATATCTAATTACATCCCCTCTCACAATCCACACATAACCTCACACATCGTCTTTCTTTCACATACTCCTGACATTTGGCCGACATTCCTGTGCGACTGGATCCTGCAGCCAACCAAGCAACTCTGCATTCTGGCTGGACCAAAATGCAATATATAGCACCTATCCTTGTGTATCGATGCCTATTTCCCTATAGATTGTAAGCTTGCGAGCAGGGCCTTCCTACCTATATATCTGTCTGTTATTACCCAGTTTTGTTCTATTACTGTTTCCAATTGTGAAGTGCAACAGAATATGCTGCGCTATATAAGAAACTGTTAATAAATAAAATAAATAGCTACCTAATGCCAGGGATCACTGGCACATCTACAACGGGTACAGGGTGTGCGGTGTACAGGGGCCCATCTGCGCAGTAGAGTCTCTGGGAGCATAGTGCGGCGCCATGTTCCAAGAGATTTGCGCATGCACAGTAGGCTCTAGCACAAGTCCACTCCCATTGTCCGTGAGGCCACACCCCTCTATATACCACCAGCACCAGGTGTCACCACAAGGAGGGGCGCCACTGTTGTAGCGACATTTGCATAAAGTCGCAGACCTGCGAAAGACACGGATGCATCCGATTCAGCATTAGGGCCCTTTGTGCTCAGACTGTCATCAGGGCTCGGGGTACAAATGTAATGGGCCAAGACAGATGGGTTGTACCGGCGCCAATGATTGTGATACTATATGCAAACATATATGTATACAGTATAACACATCTGTTTCCATCTTTGCGATGAAGTGCCCCATGTTTCCCAATAATTATTCTCCCTAGAAAGCAGTATCCTCTTGGGGCTTTATTTGGAAATTATGAATATTTCCTTTGGCAGCTGTTGTTGCAGGATCTGCACAAGCTGCAGTTCCCCGGTCCCCATAGCCTGGACTAGTCTCCCCCTGTACGCTTCATACACAACCATTGTTACACAGCAGCAGCAGCACAGCCTGAGAGACGGATGTGATGGATGAGCTGCCAGGGGTCTGCAATGCAAACCTACATTTTATTGTGTGCTGGAAGTCCCGATGTATCTGCTGTAATTGCTGCTGCTGTAGCTGGTGAAGGTGAGAGACATCTATTCTGCTGTTGGAGACAAAGAGCCAAATATCTCATCTCTTGTCCAGCGCAGCGCTCAGGCCTCAGGTTACAATTACTGCGCTGTCTCCTGCAATCTGTACAGCAGGATATATGAATGACAGGGGCTGTACGCACATCACACACCGACACGTCATCCTTTCCTAATAGTGAGGTGTTTCTTACCAGATGCAGTCAGGAAGCTGACGGTCGAAATGCTGACCACCGGGTTCCCAACTGTCTAATCCCGGCAGGGGTCTAATGAGAGGCGTCAAAATCCTGACACCTATCTATATATCTACACCGGGAACCCGATGCCTGGCATACCGAACGAAGGTAAGCAGGGCCAGGGACGAGGACAACCGCGGGGTAGGGGGTTAGGTTAGGGGCTCCTGGGGGGGACTTAGGGTAGGCAACCCCCCGGGAGGGTTAGGCACCCCCAGGGGGAGGTTAGGGTTAGGCACCCCCCCCCCGGGAGAAGTAGGTTTAGGCTGCGGGGACAGGGACGGGGGGTTAGGTTTAGGCACTGGGGGGAGAGGTTAGGGTTAGGCACCCCTAAGGGAGGGTTAGTTTTACTTGCCTAAATCCCCTGTCGGCATCTTCACTGCTGACGGTCTTCCGGCGTCAGGATTTGAACCACGGACGGCGGTCATACATACTGATTCCGTTTCATACCTGTTGTACAATGCCAGGGAGCCTATTTATTAAGGCAGAGAATGTGGGTAATCCCCAGAAAAGGGCTGTTTCCTATCTGCCACAGTTCTGAGCACCGGCGGGGGTGTAACTATCATGTTGGCACACGCGCAGCGACACCAAAATAGGGCTGCTGAGCTTGTGCAGGCAGGGACAATATAAGATAATACCGACTGGTGCGTCCTTATACGAACCTCTATGACGGGTGCAGCAGCTCCATCTGACCAAGGCCTCCACTGTGCGCGGCTGTACGTCTGGGAACGCAGCCGCTTACACTGACACACCCCCAACATTCCCATAACACGCCCACTGAACAGATCCTTATTGCGAGCACTAGTAACCACATCCCATTCACTGCCCAACACTTTTTTAGGCAAATGCAGGGGGGATTCCAGTTGCCTGGAAACCCCCCCAGCCCACACCATGACCACAATAGAAATAGTAATATAATACTGTTGCTAGTGCTACATGTTCTTCTCAATGTCACAAATGAAATAATCAGCACCACCTGTGGATAAATGAACATGTATCAGCCAGTAATAAATACACCTGTGCACCAACTAAGGAGATCTGGAAAACATGAACTGTTAGGGGTGTGCTATAGACCATCAATAGGGCTAATTATTAATGCTGTATAATAATACAGTATCCAGTGCATAAGGAGGCTAATATGTACATATACTGTATGTCCAGGGCAGTGCTATGTTCTTCTGCTGGTCCTCCAGGCTCCCGGATTTGCTTCCATGCTATGGAATGGTGCCCACATGTGAGATAAAAACATTCAGCTCAGGTAGGATGGACCTACTGCCGCATATAATGGCTTAGCGTGATCACTGGTCCTATATATGCCGGTATTATGATACACAATACACTTGTATATTAAAGCTGGATAAGTGCCAATTATGTCCTCTTCATGTACTGGCCTCACTCACTCTGACACCAAGCATTTGGAAACCCAGATCTAGAAAACCTGAGTTCGTGACTGTATCATTGCCCTCCTCCCCCCCCCCCCCCCCTTTAAATGTTGCTATGAGGCTTGGTGTCGGGATGCCTCCTGTCACAATGCCAGCAGCGGTATCCCAGCAGGGGTCGGGTAAGTATCCTTACTCTCCCCCTGACTCTCACTTCTTGTAGCCTAACCCTAACCCTCTCCACCCGCATCCTAACCCTCCCCGTTTGTGCCTAATCCTAAATCTCCCCCCATCGGGCCTAAACCTAACCCTCCCCCCTTAGTGCCTAACTCCAACCCCCCGGTGGTGCCTAACCCTCCCCCATAAGGGTGCCTAACCCTAACCTCCCCCCACAAAACCTGACGCTAACCCCTCTATGTAACCTAAACCTAACCTTCCCCCCCACGGCTAACACTAAGGACACCCCCGGCTTACCTCGTCCAGGCAGGAGTCGTGTCTGTATTCCGGCGTCAGGATTAAGTTAGGCGTCGGTATTTCAAAGCCTATCTTAAGTCCCTTATCGGGCTTAAGCCGTCGTACATCCCGCCTGGTGATGTCATGTACTGTCCCAGGGTCCCATTAAAGTTACAGTACAGCTCATGGGTTCTGTCCATGTTTTCTGGAATGCGACATAAGTCTCATGTCAAGGATGTAACCGATTTGTGGATGCGAATGACGGCGACAATTTATGTCCAATCTAATTACAAAGAGCTTCCCAGTCGGCCACCTCCAGCACCAAAGCTATTTGTATTCTCCATGTGTACGTTCTAGGCCCTGTTTTAATTGGAAAATAGATAAGAACACATTGCTGTGAAATTGCCGGCTCCTTTTTCTGGCTCCGTATCAAAGCAAAGGCAATTGTGCCTCGCAAACAACTTATGGAGAAAGGTTGACGTTACGCTACGAGAGCAGAGGCCGTGCTGAGGTTGTCTGAGCTTATTAGCAGGCTGGATATTCATTAGGCTGGTTGTAGGCTGTGAAAACCCATTGGCTGTGCCCTATGGTAGATCCCAGACATCAGTGATCATTATCTGAGTGCAAAATAAATAAAGGCCTTAGATATATTACTCATTATTCCCCAACAATACTTCTGCAGGTTTGCAGCTGTGTTACTACTAATATACTGTTTTATTATGTTCTGTACAACCAAATACAAAATGATGATGAGTAATATGTTTAGTTAACAGATAGCACAATATGTAGTCACCAAATAAAAGGACGGGCAGTACCTGGCCACACACAGTGTGACACTGCATCATCTACAGTATGAGCCAAACATGACCACGATACACATTAATCTATACTAATATAATAAGAACGTTGTGTCTGTCTGTTTGTTCCAAGCTGGCACAAAAACGACTGATCTGATGTTCATGAAAACTGCTTCATTGTGTGGTGGGAACTCCTAGAAATAACCTTCACTTTGTTTCATCTCCATCTGTCAAGTTAAAGCTGAGCAATAACATAAACAAAACCAGTGGTCACATGAATAGTATAGGCTACATAGCAGTCTGTGCATAGGGCACGCAGTGACATTGGCAGTAGCGCACGCAGGGGGGGTTTCTAAGCACGCCGCCTTCACAACACAGACCTTCCAGAGTGAGCATGGGAGTCTGGAGAGCCTGGGGGAGGATCGCTGCCGCCCAGCAGTCCGGCACCTAGGAGGACGTCCGCAGCTAGCAGCAGAGCCCTGACATCAAAGGCAAAGCTGCTGTGAGTATGCTATGTGTGTGTGTGTTTGTACTTTTGTAAGTATGCTGTGTGTGTATGCTTCAGCATGTGTATGTGTGGTGTGTGGAATCTACAATATGTGTGTATGTACTGAATGCTGTGTGTGTATGCTATGTGTGTGTGTCTCGCATATATACAGTGTTTATGTATATATATATATATATATATATATATATATATATCTATCTACACACACATAAACACGTTGTGTATATTATATATATATATACATATATAATATATATTAGTGTTTGGTGTGAGTGGTGGGTGAATAGGGTAGGCCACATAGCAGTCTGTGCACAGGGCACACAGTGACATTGGCATGAGTGGTGGGTGAATAGGAGAGGTTACATAGCAGTCTGTGCACAGGGCACACAGTGACATTGGTGTGAGAGGTGGGTGAATAGGAGAGGTTACATAGCAGTCTGTGCAGAGGGCACACAGTGACATTGGTGTGAGTGGTGGGTGAATAGGATAGGTTACATAGCAGTCTGTGCACAGGGCACACAGTGACATTGGTGTGAGAGGTGGGTGAATAGGATAGGTTACATAGCAGTCTGTGCACAGGGCACACAGTGACATTGGTGTGAGTGGTGGGTGAATAGGATAGGTTACATAGCAGTCTGTGCACAGGGCACACAGTGACATAGGTGTGAGTGGTGGGTGAATAGGAGAGGTTACATAGCAGTCTGTGCACAGGACACACAGTGACACTGGTGTGAGAGGTGGGTGAATAGGATAGGTTACATAGCAGTCTGTGCACAGGACACACAGTGACATAGGTGTGAGTGGTGGGTGAATAGGAGAGGTTACATAGCAGTCTGTGCACAGGACACACAGTGACATTGGTGTGAGAGGTGGGTGAATAGGATAGGTTACATAGCAGTCTGTGCACAGGGCACACAGTGACATTGGTGTGAGAGGTGGGTGAGTAGGAGAGGCTACATAGCAGTCTGTGCACAGGGCACGCAGTGACACAGGTGTGAGTGGTGGGTGAATAGGAGAGGCTACATAGCTGTCTGTGCACAGGGCACACAGTGACATAGGTGTGAGTGGTGGGTGAGGGTGCTGCTGTCACCAGTCTGTATAGCGATGATGGGCACATGGGTCACTCCTACGACAGGGCCCCTATGCAAAGCAACACAACTAGAACACCTCAAATAAATTGTTGGCAGAAGCGATTTCATGCTGGGCAAAGTCACGGGCAACAAGTTATATAATAAGGTTAGTGGCTTCGGAACAGGGGGGGCAAGGGGGCAGCTCGCCCCTCCCAAACATTTGAGAGGAGCGCCAGACAATGCTTTGGGTGGCCGCCAGGAGGGAGAACACCTCCTTGCTGGGAAGACCTTACTCAGCGCTTAATTGCCATAGCACATCATTTACCAGATAATTGGCAGTAGAAACACTGGGTCCCTCGGGATGTGCTCTGACCAACCAGCAGCCGTCCTGAGCTGTCAATCACTCATTCTCCTTCAGAGAAAAGAGAGGAGACTGTGCTCCTCCTCCCTCCCCTCACCCTCTGCTCAGCACAGGATCTGAGCAGTATGCCTGCTGTGTGGCTGGGGGCTGTCACCAGAGGACTGTACTGGGGTAGCAGACGAGGCAGCATGCGGGAATCTTACCCGTCTAAGACTCCAGAAATAAGTGAAGGTTTACTGGGGGATACACTACGGGTAGCAAAGGTAGTGGGGAAACACTGACTGGTGGTGGGATGCACTAGGGGTGGATACAGGGGCATATCTATAATGGGTGCAGGGTGTACGGTGCACACGGGTGCCGCTCCCGATCCCCCGGCTGCTGCCTGCCCCCCCATCCACTAATAGAAATCCCCACAGTGGCGGGGGGTGATGACGCGATTCACGCTGAATCGCATCATCGCGGCCCCGCCCCCGCTTCACAATGCCTTTAATTATGGCATTGTGAAGAGGGGGCGGGGCCACAATGACGTGATCATGTGGCTCCGCCCCAATCTGTCATCAGTGTCCGGCCACGCCCCCCGCACTATGAAGGCATTCAGCTCCCTCCCCGGAAGGCGGGAGCTGAATGTCGGCAACTATGAGTACTACTGTCCCCGGGAAAACGGCACTAAGCCAGAATCTACACTGCACTGTGGGACCACCGAAGAGAGGAGGGGGTCCCCACTGAGTCTTCACGTGGGCCCCCTCCTCTCTTAAAACGCCCCTTGGTGAATACACTGTGAGGCTGCTGTTGGCAGAAAGAGTAGACACAAGATGGAGGACTACAGAGCAAAACACATACAGGATATGTATCAGTTGTAGGAGAGGACACAAGTCATATATATATATATATCCCCGTGTGCATATATGAACTGTGCCCCTCTCCTACACCAGACCCATACACTGTATGTGTTATGCTACGTGTGTAATGTCAGTGGGAGTAATACAGGTCAAGGAGAGACACACAGGAAGGTCTGAGGGCATGTGAGGGGGATCCAAGAGACATCTGAGAGCACGTGGGGATCTGACGGGGTGATCTGATGCCATGTGGGGAGGTCTGAGGGTATGTGAGGGGGATCCAAGAGACATCTGAGAGCATGTGGGGATCTGACGGGGTGATCTGATGCCATGTGGGGAGGTCTGAGGGACATTTAGGTCTCATAGTATGTGGAGACGTCCGTGGAGCATTTAGAGGACATGTGGATGGTCTTTGGGCATATGGGGGACATCTGACGGACATTTAAGGGGGTGGTGCCATTCAGGAATTTACGGGTGATGAAATAAATTATATATTGCCCCCCACCCCCACCTAAAAACATTCTGATGTCCCCTGAATAAGGCCTATTTGTCAAACAATATTTGTGGGATATCCCCCCAAAACAATGGAGTTTGCCTACGGCAGCTAACGCCATCTTCATATGGCGCTAGTCACAGTAGCCTATGGGCAGAAATGACTGGCAGAGGTGTTGATATGTGTGTACTATTTTGTGATGTACACAGGTGATAAATAGTAGGCACAAGCAGAAAGAGGTATTTGAGGCTCACCAGGCGGATAGACGTACACAGGAGCTTGGGTGTATTGCAGTGTGCAGGTTGTACAGCCATTTCCATGGTAACACCAGTAGGTAGCGGACATGGAGGGGAGCATACAGCGGACCAGCCGGTCATGTATTGATAGTCACCCCAGAGCTGAGTACGACACGTCCGTGCCAATGCCATATGGTAAAGGGGCCGCAGATGCATCTAACTTAGGTGGGGTACACATTAAAGGGTCTATTTACTAAGCAGTGTTTGGAGACAGAGTGAAAAGTGATAAGGTGCCAGCCAATCAGCTCCCAACTGCCATCTCACAGGCTGTGTTTGAAAAATGACAGTTGGCAGCTGATTGGCTGGTACCTTATCACTTTCTTATCACTTTTCAGTCTGTCACCTAACACTGCTTAGTAACTAGACCCCTATGTGATTTATTGGACAATATATCATTCCGCTGTATCGTCCATACGGCTCAGTGTGTACCCTCGATTGCAGTTTCACGTGCGTCATCAGCAATGTCGTCCCATCGGATGTGCTGCACGTCAGATGGAATGGCGCCGCTGACAAGCACATGCAGGTGAACGGGGGATGGAAGGGTATATCGCGCGGTCATACACTGTATCGTGCAGTGTGTACGGCCACCCGATATATCCTTCCATCGGGTGTGTCCACCTATATCCTCTATAGATTGTATTGTGAGAGCAGGGCCCTCTGCCCTTTGTCTCCACATGCCTACCCTATCTGCACACTGTCATTATGTGTCTATGTGAGATTGTGGACTTGTTTGTATCAGTCTGCACTGATGTAACTGGTCGTCTGTTTTATTCTCGCTTGTGTGCGGCTTCAGAACCCTGGTGGGACCTTATAAATAAAACATTAAAGTAATAATTATAATTTGTTCTTCCCCTCTCATTACTTCACAAATGTTACTGTAACGGATCGTATAACGCATGTCTCTAAATTGGGTTTGTAAAGGGTTTCTCCTGTCGGCTGTAAGTGAAGCGTCTGCTGGTGGGAGCGTATTTGCGACATCCATTGTCAGTCACTTCCGCGGAGATCCCTGGAGTGTGAGCGCTCTGTTATTCTAACCGCCTGGCCAGTTGTAACTTCGCAGACACAAATCATCAGTCATATAGCTTAATTAGGTAATTATTTATGGCAAGCCTGCATATGTTCAGCAAATACTGAGCAACACAGAAAACCTGCTTCTACTTCACTATACATTTAAATGTGTTTAAGTGACAAATGTGCAAATATTAAGGTATTTATAGTACAGGGAGCACCGATCGCTAAACTGCAAGCTGCCGTGATGTTGGGTAAAATAATATGTCATTAAGTGTCGCTATATATTTAATTGCTGTGATTCTATTTAAATATTTTATTATAATCATACACCTCCTCTTCAGTATTTAGGGGGTGATTCTACATTGGTCACGACGGCAGAGCGACGTCAGTATAAAGACCCCCACCTTTCTTTTTTAGCACACATAATCTCCAGGAAGTATGTGATTAATCGGTGACATCGAGAGCCATCGGAGCTGCACGCAGCGCTTGAGGTAGACCCTACGCCACCGCAAGCACTGTGATCAGTGCTGGCTATATTACAACCAAGTGATGTGTACAATGACGCCTCTTTGCTAATTATGCACACCCTAAAATGTCGTTTAGACACCCAGACACGCCTGTGTTCGCACATCCACTCCCCCGTTCAGAAGCTCCTTCCCCTGTTACCACCCACAAACGGCGCTGTCACTCAAAGTAGCGTCCAGTCTGTGTACTACGAGCGCACAATTCCCGAGTGCAGTGAGTGACTCGCACATGCATATTGACGCATATGCATGCGCAAACGTGCGATTATCGGCCATAGCGTGCGTTCTCGGCTCAGTGTAGTGAATCAGCTCCTGTGTGCGATCACACAGGACCCGGTCGTCACATGCGCAGATTTCCGATAATCGTGAATCTGCATTCAGCATTCTGAACTAAGAAAATATATATACGCGTAATTACGTTTGGCGCTGAGCAAAAGAGAAAACAAGGATAAAAATAAATGACTGACCAGCAGCTGCTACTGAATGGCTTCCACCACCTATAGCAAGAAGGAATACAGCAGCGCTTTGGACCTCATTCAGAGTCGGTCGAAGCGGCCGCACGGTCGTACGGAAAAAGGGGCCGGATATGCAAATGATTCCCTCGTAAGTTGCGTCCCTAAGTTCGGATCGGTAGCTGGCTGACCAAGGGGAGGAAGCGGTCGGAAGACAAAAAAATACGCCCCCTTCTCGTACGCATTGCACGTCATCTCCGGGCATATAAGGATTAATCGAGACCATCGAGAACCATCGGAACTGGTCGTAGAGCTTAAGGTTGACCATACCCTCTCTTAAGCTCTACGATCATGTCAGTGTAAAAACCTCCCATGTCACATGTGCCATGACGCTACTTTGTTAATTATGCACTCCCATAATCCGTATGCACTCCCATAATCCGTATGCACTCCCACAAAACGCCGTTCGCATAATGAGGCACGCCTGCGTTCAGATCTCTACTCCCCCGTTTTCAAGCACCTTCCCCTGTTACCACCCACAAACGCCTCAATCTGTCACTCAAACTACCGACCTGGCTGTGTTCAAGGAGAGAGAAATTTCTGATCGTAGCGGCTAGATTGCGCACGCGCATTGCGAACTTTACGCATGCGCAGTATAGCGAACATCGGTGGCGTACGACCATGCGGCCGCAACGACCGACTCTGAATGAGGTCCTTAGTCCCCAGTGTGTTAAATACTTTGTCCAGCTGTGAATCAAATTGCAAAAATAAAAAATATAAAAAATAAAACTCACAATCTAATAAAACAAATATAAAATTTTAGGACAATTGCTAACAAGATAAGTATAATCAAATAAAAAACACACACATGTATATATCTATTATCTCTGAGGCAACATCCACAAATTATTAGCACTTCCGCTACATAAAAGTAAAAAAATTCCTCAAATCACGAGAGAGCTTGCAAAGTAAAATTCGCAACAAAGTTCTGTACAGTAATTTGTAAATGTTGGGATTCCGTTGATTAACTGCCGCTTTGATGAAATATTTAGATGGCTCTCATATACATATACATAACACTCTTTATGGTTATATATGTTCAGTATAAAGCCGTCACTGGCACAAGTTTTCAGATAGTATTTCCTTAATTATAAGGGAACTGGCGCAATATTCAATAGTAAAGCCAAATGAATGCTGATGATAGTGGTTAGATAATTAATCAAAAGTTTTGAATAATTCACCAAAATTTCCGTGAACCCGATGTATACTTTGTATTGAGACTCACCCGCCGGTCCGTCCTGTGGATGGCTTCTGTTGATAGCCGCTCTTATAGGATTTAGGGCCTGACTCAGACCCGGTCGCAAGCGCTGAGCGCTCGCAACCGGGTCGATGGTGGCCCACAGCGCATGTGCACGACGGAGCCAGCTCTTTCAGCTGCTGGGGTTGGCAGGTTTTCATACAGCGTCTGCACGCGGATTACACTTATATCAAACCCTACCGATAAGAGTTCCCTGTTATGTTTTTAAATATTTGCAACACATCACTTCACAATTTATAAAAAAACGCCCTAGGGTGAGACGGCAGCTCTTGCAAAGACCCACATCCAGAGGTGTCTCAAACTTCAATCCTTTTGATATGGTGGCCAGCCTCGCTCAGTGCGTATTATGGAGCCAACCGAAATCCACGAGGGTATAGGGTAACAATTGAGTCAGAAATGCTGAAGCTGCACTCGATTTCGTCGTTATTACGGCTCCCCTGACAGACCCGACCTAAAACATATTTACAATCATCCCATTGTGTCTCACACCTTAGATTTATGGGACTTTGCTAATCATAGCTACCACATTGCTCCACATTCGAGCTGTATAGTCCCCATATTTGACAACCCCCTGACTTTCGGCCTAGATGTAGCCTGACTACGTTTATACATTGGCTGTCCGGAGGAATTAAATTTATGAACAATATTACCAGAGATTTAATTCCGCACAGACCAAATTTTCCATCCCCCGCAAATATTTTTTTCAATATTTACAAATTCAATAATTTCATTCAAAGATAAAGTCACAGCTAACGAATAGACTGCCTACTCCCACTGTGTCCTTAATCTTGAGGGGCACGGACAACAAGGACTTATCTCCGCACTGTATGCAGAGCCCCACACTTCCTCGTTCCCAGACAAGAGAGCCACATGAGATGGCCTGGGAGGTCAACCTAGGGGAAACTTTAGATAATGAAGATTGGGAAGACATTTATGCCAACGTGGCACCTAGCTCTATCTGTGTATGCATGAAAGAGAACGCTTATAAACTGTTTAATAGGTGGCACTATGGACCTGATACAGACCCGTTCGCTAGCAAGCAGCCGCTCGTTGCAGATGATGTCCGCATGCCTATAGTTCGTAGTGGGCATGATGCGCAAACTAGTACAAGCGATCGAAGTGTGCCAGGACAGCCCAGTGGAATGAGTGACAGGAGAGGCCGTTTGTGGGTGGTAACAGGGGCAGGGCAGTAGTAACGGGGGAGTGGAGATGCGGACGCAGGCGTGCCAGAGTGTTTCAATGCCGTGTCAGAGGCGTGGATAATTAACAGGCAGCGTCATAGTACACGTCACCTGGTTGATTTTTACACAGAGCTGCTCGCAGTGCTCGCGGTAGGGTACAGTCAACCACAAGCGCTGCTGTCTGATATGATGGATCCCGATGTACCGATGGTTGTATATACTTCCTGGAGATGACGTATGCTGGTGGGCGGCTAAAGACAGGCTGGTGGGAATCTATAAACACAAAGTGATCGCTCGCCAAGACATAGTGGGCGTGCTTATGCCTTGCTGTGTGAGCGGATGCCTTGACGTCACTTAGCTGAATTTCCATACGCTGGGAGCGAGCAGCCGCAACTAGTGAGCGGGTCTGAATCAGGTCCAATGTTCCTTCCAGTCTAAACGAAATGCACCCTGAAATCTCGAATTTGTGCTGGAGATGTGGAACGGACATTGGAACGTCCCAAACATGGGGGAGATCACAGCTACAGTGTGGCAGAAATAGTCCATGGAGTACGTGACCAGCATTCTAAGGGACTCTTCCAAAAGCATTACCAAAACACGGGAGCCTTGCACCCTCTCATTTTCATGTCCCCCAACATTTATCTGAACTCTCTGCGCAGACATGCTGGTACAGGTACGTTAAATGTACCTGCTGAATGAAATGGCATGTGGGTGAATTTTGGAGTACATGTGGAGGTAATTTTATGACAAGGTGGGGATACGAGGGGCATGTGATAGAGTTTCAGAGAAAGTGGGGGTTATATGATATAGGGCAAGTGATGTGGGACATGTGATGAGATTTGTGTGATGAGGGTTGTGTGATGAGGGGCATGTGATGTGATGAGGGTCGTATGATGTGGAACGTGCTGAGGGGCATGTGATGTGATGAGGGTTGTGTGATATGTGATGAGGGGCATGTGATGTGATGAGGGTTGTGTGATGTGGGACATGTGATGAGGGGCATGTGATGTGGAACATGTGATGAGGGTCGTGTGATGGTGGGAATGTGATGTGATGAAGTTTGTTTGATGAGGGGCATATGAGGAGGGTTGTGTGATTAAGGGCAGACTAGATAGACCAAGAGGGTCTTATCTGCTGTTATTTTCTATGTTTCTATGTGTGAAGTGTGATGATGGACATGTGATCAGGAGGATAGTGTGATGAGGTGTGTGTGGTGAGGACAGTGTGATGAGGTGTGTGTGGTGAGGATAGTGTGATGAGAGGCATGTGATGACGGTTGTGTGGGGAGGATAGTGTGATGAGAGGCATGTGATGACAGTTGTGTGATGAGGGTCATGTGACGATGGTTGTGTGATGAGGATCATGTGATGAAGGCATGTGATGACGGTTGTGTGATGAGAGGCATGTGATGATGGATGTGTGATGACGGTTGTGTGATGAGGGTGATGTGATGACGGTTGTGTAATGAGGGGTGTGTGATGAAAGGCATGTGATGACAGTTGTGTGATGAGGGACACGTGATGAGGGACATGTGATGAGGGACACGTGATGAGGGACATGTGATGACGGATGTGTGATGAGGGGCATGTGATGACGGTTGTGTGATGAGGGGCATGTGATGACGGTCGTGTGATGAGGATCATGTGATGATGGTTGTGTGATGAAGGGCATGTGATGACGGTTGTGTGATGAGGGGCATGTGATGACGGTTGTGTGATGGGGGTCATGTGATGACGGTTGTGTGATGAGGGGCATGTGATGACGCTTGTGTGATGACGGTTGTGTGATGAAGGGCATGTGATGAGAGGCATGTGATGACGGTTGTGTGGTGAGGATCATGTGATGAGAGGCATGTGATGACGGTTGTGTGATGAGGGGCATGCGATGATGGTTGCGTGATGAGGGACATGTGATGAGAGGCATGTGATGATGGTTGTGTGATGAGGGACATGTGATGAGAGGCATGTGATGACGGGCATGTGATGAGGGACATGTGATGATGGTTGTGTGATGAGGGGCATGTGATGATGGTTGTGTGATGAGGGACATGTGATGAGAGGCATGTGATGACGGGCATGTGATGAGGGGCATGTGATGAGGGGCATGTGATCATGGTTGTGTGATGAGGGACATGTGATGAGAGGCATGCGATGACGGTTGTGTGATGACGGTTATGTGATGAGGGGCATGTGATGACGGTTGTGTGATGAGGGTAATGTGACGATGGTTGTGTGATGAGGATCATGTGATGAAGGGCATGTGATGACGGTTGTGTGATGAGGGGCATGTGATGACGGTTGTGTGGTGAGGATCATGTGATGAGAGGCATGTGATGACAGTTGTGTGATGAGGGGCATGTGATCATGGTTGTGTGATGAGGGACATGTGATGAGAGGCATGCGATGACGGTTGTCTGGTGAGGATAGTGTGATGAGAGGCATGTGATGACGGTTGTGTGATGAGGGTCCTGTGACGATGGTTGTGTGATGAGGATCAAGTGATGAAGGGCATGTGATGACGGTTGTGTGATGAGAGGCATGTGATGACGGATGTGTGATGACGGTTGTGTGATGAGGGTCATGTGATGACGGTTGTGTAATGAGGGGTGTGTGATGAAAGGCATGTGATGACAGTTGTGTGATGAGGGACATGTGATGAGGGACATGTGATGAGGGACATGTGATGACGGATGTGTGATGAGGGGCATGTGATGACGGTTGTGTGATGAGGGGCATGTGATGATGGTTGTGTGATGAAGGGTATGTGATGACGGTTGTGTGATGACGGTTGAGTGATGAGGGGCATGTGATGACAGTTGTGTGATGACGGTTGTGTGATGGGGGTCATGTGATGACGGTTGTGTGATGAGGGGCATGTGATGACGGTTGTGTGATGACGGTTGTGTGATGAAGGGCATGTGATGAGAGGCATGTGATGACGGTTGTGTGGTGAGGATCATGTGATGAGAGGCATGTGATGATGGTTGTGTGATGAGGGGCATGTGATGATGGTTGCGTGATGAGGGACATGTGATGAGAGGCATGCGATGACGGTTGTGTGATGACGGTTGTGTGATGAGGGGCATGTGATGATGGTTGTGTGATGAGGGACATGTGATGAGAGGCATGTGATGACGGGCATGTGATGAGGGTTGTGTGATGACGGTTGTGTGATGAGAGGCATGTGATGACGATTGTGTGGTGAGGATCATGTGATGAGAGGCATGTGATGACAGATGTGTGATGACGGGCATGTGATGAGGGTTGTGTGATGACGGTTGTGTGATGAGAGGCATGTGATGACGGTTGTGTGGTGAGGATCATGTGATGAGAGGCTTGTGATGACAGATGTGTGATGAGGGGCATGTGATCATGGTTGTGTGATGAGGGACATGTGATGAGAGGCATGTGATGACGGTTGTGTGATGACGGTTGTGTGATGAAGGGCATGTGATGACGGTTGTGTGATGACGGTTGTGTGATGTAGGGCATGTGATGACGGTTGTGTGATGAGGGGCGTGTGATGATGGTTGCGTGATGAGGGACATGTGATGAGAGGCATGTGATGACGGTTGTGTGATGAGGGGCATGTGATGATGGTTGTGTGATGAGGGGCATGTGATGACAGTTGTGTGATGAGGGGCATGTGATCATGGTTGTGTGATGAGGGACATGTGATGAGAGGCATGTGATGACGGTTGTGTGATGAGGGGCATGTGATCATGGTTGTGTGATGAGGGACATGTGATGAGAGGCATGTGATGAAGGTTGTGTGATGAGGGGTGTGTGATGAGAGGCATGTGATGACAGTTGTGCGATGAGGGACACGTGATGAGGGTCATGTGCTGACGGTTGTGTGATGATGGTTGTGTGATGAGGGGCATGTGATGACGGTTGTGTGATGAGGGGCATGTGATGACAGTTGTGTGATGAGATGCATGTGATGACAATTGTGTGATGAGGGGCATGTGATGACGGTTGTGTGATGAAAGGCATGTGATGACGGTTGTGTGATGAAGGGCATGTGATGATGGTTGTGTGATGACGGTTGTGTGATGAAAGGCATGTGATGATGGTTGTGTGATGAGGATCATGTGATGACAGGCATGTGATGATGGTTGTGTGATGACAGTTGTGTGATGAGAGGCATGTGATGACGGTTGTGTAATGACGTTTGTGTGATGAGAGGCATGTGATGACGGTTGTGTGATGAAGGGCATGTGATGATGGTTGTGTGATGAGGATCATGTGATGAGAGGCATGTGATGATGGTTGTGTGATGACGGTTGTGTGATGACAGGCATGTGATGACGGTTGTGTAATGACGATTGTGTGATGAGAGGCATGTGATGACGGTTGTGTGGTGAAGGACATGTGATGATGGTTGTGTGATGAGGATCATGTGATGAGAGGCATGTGATGACGGTTGTGTGATGAGGGGCATGTGATGATGGTTGCATGATGGGACATGTGATGATGGTTGTGTGATGACAGTTGTGTGATGAGAGGCATGTGATGACGGTTGTGTAATGACGATTGTGTGATGAGAGGCATGTGATGACGGTTGTGTGATGAAGGGCATGTGATGATGGTTGTGTGATAAAGGGGCATGTGATGACGGTCATGTGATCATGTTTGTGTGATGAGAGGCATGTGATGACGGTTGTGTGATGAAGGGCATGTGATGATGGTTGTGTGATGAGGATCATGTGATGAGAGGCATGTGATGACGGTTGTGTGATGAGGGGCATGTGATGATGGTTGCGTGATGGGACATGTGATGACGGTTGTGTGATGACGGTTGTGTTATGAGGGTCATGTGATGACTGTTGTGTAATGAGGGGTGTGTGATGAAAGGCATGTTATGACAGTTGTGTGATGAGGGACACATGATGAGGGTCATGTGATCATGGTTGTGTGATGAGGATCATGTGATGAGAGGCATGTGATGACGGTTGTGTGATGAAGGGCATGTGATGATGGTTGTGTGATGACGGTTGTGTGATGAAAGGCATGTGGTGATGGTTGTGTGATGAGGATCATGTGATGAGAGGCATTTGATGATGGTTGTGTGATGAAGGGCATGTGATGACGGTTGTGTGATGATGGTTGTGTAATGACAGTTGTGTGAGGAGAGGCATGTGATGACGATTGTGTGATGACGGTTGTGTGATGACGGTTGTGTGATGAAGGGCATGTGATGACGGTTGTGTGATGAGGGGCATGTGATGACGGTTGTGTGATGAGGGTCATGTGATGATGGTTGTGTGATGAGGGGCATGTGATGACGGTCATGTGATCATGTTTGTGTGATGAGAGGCATGTGATGACGGTTGTGTGATGAAGGGCATGTGATGACGGTTGTTTGATGACGGTTGTGTGATGAAGGGCATGTGATGATGGTTGTGTGATGAAGATCATGTGATGAGAGGCATGTGATGATGGTTGTGTGATGAGGGGCATGTGATGATGGTTGTGTGATGGGACATGTGATGACGGTTGTGTGATGACGGTTGTGCTATGAGGGTCATGTGATGACGGTTGTGTGATGAGAGGCATGTGATGATTGTTGTGTGATGAAGGGCATGTGATGATTGTTGCGTGATGGGACATGTGATGACGGTTGTGTGATGACGGTTGTGTTATGAGGGTCATGTGATGACGGTTGTGTGATGAGGGGCATGTGATGATGGTTGTGTGATGAGGGGCATGTGATGATGGTTGTGTGATGAAGGGCATGTGATGATGGTTGTGTGATGAGAGGCATGTGATGACGGTTGTGTGATGAGAGGCATGTGATGATGATTGTGTGATGAGGGGCATGTGATGATGGTTGTGTGATGAGGGGCATGTGATGATGGTTGTGTGATGAGGGGCATGTGATGATGGTTGTGTGATGAGGGGCATGTGATGAAGGTCGTGTGATGACGGTTGTGTGATGAGGGTCATGTGATGATGGTTGTGTGATGAGGGTCATGTGATGACGGTTGTGTGATGAGGGGCATGTGATGACGGTTGTGTGATGACGGTTGTGTGATGAAGGGCATGTGATGACGGTTGTGTGATGAGGGGCATGTGATGACAGTTGTGTGATGAGGGGCATGTGATCATGGTTGTGTGATGAGGGACATGTGATGAGAGGCATGTGATGACGGTTGTGTGATGAAGGGCATGTGATGACGGTTGTGTGATGACGGTTGTGTGATGAAAGGTATGTGATGATGGTTGTGTGATGAGGGACATGTGATGAGGGGCATGTTATGACGGTTGTGTGATGACGGTTGTGTGATGAAGGGCATGTGATGACAGTTGTGTGATGAGGGTCATGTGATGATGGTTGTGTGATGAGGGTCATGTGATGATGGTTGTGTGATGAGAGGCATGTGATGACGGTTGTGTGATGAAGGGCATGTGATGACGGTTGTGTGATGACAGTTGTGTGATGACAGTTGTGTGATGAAGGGCATGTGATGTTGGTTGTGTGACGAGGATCATGTGATGAGAGGCCTGTGATGACGGTTGTGTGATGAGGGGCATGTGATGATGGTTGCATGATGGGACATGTGATGAGAGGCATGTGATGACGGTTGTGTTATGAGGGTCATGTGATGACGGTTGTGTAATGAGGGGTGTGTGATGAAAGGCATGTTATGACAGTTGTGTGATGAGGGACACATGATGAGGGTCATGTGATCATGGTTGTGTGATGAGGGACATGTGATGAGAGGCATGTGATGACGGTTGTGTGATGAGGGGCATGTGATGATGGTTGTGTGATGACGGTTGTGTGATGAGAGGCATGTGATGACGGTTGTGTGATGAGGGACACGTGATGAGGGTCATGTGATGATGGTTGTGTGATGAGGGGCATGTGCTGACGGTTGTGTGATGACGGTTGTATGATGAGGGATGTGTGATGAGAGGTGTGTGATGAGGGGCATGTGATGAGAGGCGTGTGATGAGGGGCATGTGATTAGGGGTGTGTGATGAGGGGTGTGTGATGAGGGGCATGTGATGAGAGGTGTGTGATGAGGGGCATGTGATGAGAGGTGTGTGATGAGGGGCATGTGATGAGAGGTGTGTGATGAGGGGCATGTGATAAGGGGTGTGTGATGAGGGGCATGTGATAAGGGGTGTGTGATGAGAGGTGTGTGATGAGAGGTGTGTGATGAGGGGCATGCGATGAGGGGCATGCGATGAGGGGCATGCGATGAGGGGAGTGTGATGAGGGTTGTGTGATGAGAGGTGTGGGATGAGGGGTGTGGGATGAGGGGTGTGTGATGAGAGGCGTGTGATGAGGGGCGTGTGATGAGGGGCGTGTGAGGAGAGGTGTGTGATGAGGGGCGTGTGATGAGGGGCGTGTGAGGAGAGGTGTGTGATTAGGGGCATGTGATGAGGGGTGTGTGAAGTGGGGCATGTGATGCAGGGTGTGTGATGAGGGGTGTGTGATGAGGGGTATGTGATGAGGGGTATGTGATGAGGGCCACAAGATGAGGGTCGTATGAGGAGAATATGATGAGGAAAATATGATGAGGGTTGTGTGATGAATGGCATATGATGAGGGACATGTGATGAAGATTGTGTGATGAGGGGCGTGTGGTCATGGTTGTGTGATGAGGATCATGTGATAAAGGGCATGTGATGAGGGTTGTATATTCAGGGGAATGAAGGGTATTCGATGAAGGGCATGTGATGAGGGACATGTGATGAGGGACATGTGATGAGGGACATGTGATGAGGGGTGTGTGATGAGGGGCATTAGATGAGGGACATGTGATGAGGGGTGTGTGATGAGGGGTGTGTGATGAGGGGCATGTAATGAGAGGTGTGTGATGAGGGGCATGTGATGAGAGGTGTGTGATGAGGGGCGTGTGATGAAGGTCACAAAATGAGGGTCATATGAGGAGAATACGATGAGGAGAATAAGATGAGGGTTGTGTGATGAAGATTGTGTGGTGATGGTTGTGTGTTGAAGATCATGTGATAAAGGGCATGTGATATGGGTTGTATGTTCAGGGGAATGAAGGGTATGCGATGAAGGGCATGTGATGAGAGACATGTGATGAGGGGAATGTGCTGAGCGTTGTGTGATGAAGAGCATGTGATGAGGGACATGTGATGAGGGACATGTGATGAGGGGTGTGTGATGAGGGACATGTGATGAGGGACATGTGATGAAGGGCGTGTGATGAGGGGTGTGTGATGAGGGTTGTATGTTCAGGGGAATGTTATGAGGGTTGTGTGGTAAAAGGAATGTGATGAGGGGAACATGATGAGGGTCATGTGATAAAGGGAATGTGCTGAGCATTGTGTGATGAAGAGCATGTGATGAGTATTACATTTGAGAGAGGTACAAATGTGATAAATTACTTTTGCCTAAATTCATGGCCTACATATGGGTCAGTGTGGGCCGATGGGGTGGAACTGGACGATTCCTTTCCGAAAGGATCTGGGCTACAGTAGCCTATAGGTTAATACGGGCTAACCTCATCTTCTGAAGGCTTTAACTGCCAGGGACAAGCCATTCACAAATCCGACAACTTAGCAGCCCCCATACAAAACTATGGAGGCTGCTTTGTGATCGGAAATGGAGGGACCACTGCAGATATTGGATATATCTGATGGGGTCCCTCCTTAAATCCCAGGGATCCTTAATATTTGCAGGTACAGCTGAACTTTTACAACCCAGTTCCGCCTCTATCATTACCTATACTCCAGAGCATGCGCAGTACGAATACATGCAAGATACGCTATGCATCATCATACCGCGCACACGTCCTGATGAAACAAGCAAGAATGTTGTAGATGTTGCTTTGCCGATGTAAGAGAATAAGGGATTGGTAGGTTTCCAATAAAATGTGAAATTGTCCTGGAATTGTGATGCCAACAGGGCACGGAGTCTCCTGCAAGAAACAATTGCCAAGAAAAGCCTCCTATCCAGCAATCATTCTTCGGCCCTGCGGAACGAGTGACTGCGCCCATAGACGGAGCAGAGGAATGTGGACAATAGATCATTGAGTGCAGTCAAGAGGAGGAGGGCAGTCACTGTAGATACAGACCCTATGACCAGCTAAATGTGTCCTGTCTGGTACTTCCCACCAGTGTCCATGGGCCTGGAGGGAACCCCCTGAGAAATGATTGTGGTTTTCTTGACATTCCAAGCTTTGCTAAAAGCCAGCGGCTCTCTGGTTGTTATATATTACAGTACTGAGTGTTACATTTTGGCAGGAGATCACTATAGGCTGTACTGGTCAATTAAATTCACTTGCATTTAAAGTGCCCACAGTGTAGTTACTGAATACATCTGGGTGATGCTGGCTGCTGGGCCAGAGTTTTATGAAGGAACAATTAGACCTGGAACCGTGCATCATTCTCACTATAATTTCCATTTCTTATGGCGGGATGCATTGCATTTTGAACGCATCCCACCACTCATCACAAACATATCAACATTTATTAACAACGTATGCTTTTGTGACAGAAGCTCTCCTTTGTGACAGAAGCTCTCCTTTGTGATAGAAGATGTCCTTTGTGAGAGAAGCTCTCCTTTGTGAGAGAAGCTCTCCTTTGTGATAGAAGATGTCCTTTGTGAGAGAAGCTCTCCTTTGTGATAGAGGCTCTCCTTTGTGATAGAGGCTCTCCTTTGTGATAGAGGCTCTCCTTTGTGACAGAAGCTGTCCTCTGTGATAGAGGCTCTCCTTTGTGACAGAAGCTCTCCTCTGTGATAGAGGCTCTCCTTTGTGACAGAAGCTGTCCTTTGTGATAGAAGCTCTCCTTTGTGATAGAAGCTCTCCTTTGTGATAGAGGCTGTCCTTTGCGATAGAGGCTCTCCTTTGCGATAGAAGCTGTCCTTTGTGATAGAAGCTGTCCTCTGTGACAGAAGCTCTCCTTTGCGTCAGAAGCTGCCCATTGCGATAGAAGCTGTCTTTTGTGATAGAATCTGTCTTTTGCGACAGAGGCTCTCCTTTGCGATAGAGGCTCTCCTTTGTGACAGAAGCTCTTCTCTGTGACAGAAGCTGTCCTTTGTGACAGAAGATCTCCTTTGTGACAGAAGCTCTTCTCTGTGACAGAAGCTCTCCTTTGTGTTAGAAGCTGTCCTTTGTGATAGAAGCTCTCCTTTGTGACAGGAGGACTTCCGGCTTAATGACTCAGAAGTCCTTCTGCGCATGCACCAAGTGACGCACGCACCACGGGTGGTGCTGGGAGGGATCCAATTAGATCCCTCTTAGGGGGAATTGCGAATACAGATGGCGTTGCCCAACACATCCAAGCCCCAGAATGTATCACATTCCAGAGCTTGGTGCATATGCGGTAAGTGGCCAAAACTTCTGAAAACGGTCATTCTTCAATACAGGGCAATTACTTTGTGAGATATAAGAGGATAGAGATAATAGTTTTAGGATTGTCCCCCCCTAGCCAGAGGCATCACCGGGTGTGGTGACACCCGGTGCGCACTCTGACTATCCTTGCACGCTGGAGGTACGCCCGTGCCCGGAAAGGGACATGGTCTAAAACAAAGGGGCGTGGCCTCACGGGGGATCCTGATGACTTCACTCCGGAGGGCAGCCCTGCATCACTGGAGATACTGGGCTACCCCCGGAGACTGGGCTGTCAGCACTGTCAGCTCCTCTTCTATGACAGGAGCCGGGTGCTACGGGAGAATGTCACACTACAGCACCCGGCTCCTGTCACTGCAGAGGAGCCGGCATTTTGGTGTCACAAGGGTGCGGCCTGCACCCCCCTCATGACACCACTGCCCCTAGCACTATAACGTTTCGGCGCTATTCATTCTGCCCCCTCCTTCAATATTATTTTAATGAGTAAAAATAGAGCGTTGTTTTGTTAACCTCACAGAAAGTTGCTGCTTCTGTAGAATACATGTAACGCGATATTTGTTTTATATATTTCCGACTGAATTAACGCTTAACATTAATCCAGCAGGGGTCAATCCTGCCTAAAGGAAATACACGCTGACTATAATAAGGTACATATTCTTAAAAAGACTTATAAAAAAGTTTATACAAAAATAATACTTTTTTTTAATAAAGTGTAACTATGTTCCAACAAAAAACATTTTCTAATGCGTTTTCAGATTCCATTTCCTCTATGTAATTCCCTCCCATTGAGTACAAAGAAAACAGTCACTGTATACAGCACAGACAGGTTTAGAGTGCATCAAAATGCTATAGAAAGATTAAAGAAAGAAGCCTTCTTGCAAGAAGCCATCAACGCGCTGTATGGTCCTCTGGCGCCACCTACTGCACAAGTGTGTGAAGTGAAATGATAATCCAAGTCAGTTCACTTGAGCTATTTAATAGGAGCAGCTTTTACGTTTTGGTTCTTTTGCCTCAGTGTCAGTCTATTACAGACCCATCTCACACAGAAGAAATGTCATTTAACTGCAGGCAAACCTAGTTAATGCATGGGTGATACAGCACAAATACACTGTTGTAACAGATGTAGTTTAAAGATAATAATTATATAGTATAAAACAATTATGTGTTTCAAGAGTAGTTTACAGTATATTGTTTTACTATATTTTACTAAACACAATATCATATTCATAATACTGCCATACAGATCTAAGGCAGCAATGTTTCCTAGTCTAGTAGAATATCTCTTAATCACCACCAGAGGGCAGTCACATCCATCCTAATTCTAGTTTCAAATCTAGGAAAATATAAAATAAATATGACAATAATATTATTATGTGTCATGGTTACTGTATCTCCCATTAATAGCCACCTTCGTGCCTTTTTATGCATTGACATATTTGGAGCCAAACTTTGTTATGTACTGTAGCACAGGCGGGTGCATCAAGTTCAAATCCATCCCTGACACAGAGGGAAATGTGCCTGGGCACTAATGTCATCACAGCTGCGATGCCGTAGGCAGCCGCCGTGCGAATATATACGCAAACGTAGAGGATTGTATTAGAACGCCCGCCTGCGGCTTTGCAAATCCAAACATCTGTGCACAAAGACCCAGCATTGGTCGCTGACCATTCCATTATCTCAGTTCTGAGTAACCTATGGCTACGCAGATGGGTCACGGCGACTGAAACACAGGAGCCACTTTCACTGCGTGCGGGATCACAGACGCAGGCTGCGACACACCTCACTGCCCGTTACCTCCCGCAAACGCTCCCTGACTGTCAATCACACTGCGAGTAAATAGTCGCTGAGAGCGATTACGGTAATGTACCATGACGCATGCGGTACAATCGCTCAACTGTGTAAATATCCCAATCACGCGCATTGTGATAAATTCTCTCAAAGCCGTGCTCAACTTGGAAGATAGTGAAAAGTCATAAAAACCCACAAGAACCCATTCAGAATATTATACACCTTCTATTAGGGTCTTTTCGATAAGCCTTGGAGTGAGCTAATGTGGACGGAGGTAAAGTACCAACCTATCAGCTCCTGCAGTAGCTGTTATTTTTCTAACACAGTAAGTTCCTCTTTCCTCCCCACAGCCCTCCGCTGCCTGTCTCTGCCTTCCACCTCCCGGCCCCCACAGCCCTCCGCTGCCTGAGCCTTCCACCTCCCGACCCCACAGCCCTCCGCTGGGTGGGCATTAAAAAATAAATCTCGCCCTGAGCGCTACTCCACCTGGAATCGGCCTTGGGTGCAAATACAAGTATGACACAAGCGTAAAGGTGTGTACACACTGGGCGATATCACTGTGAGATTGCACGAAGACGACATCGTAATCGTGCAATCCCTCAGTAATGGTGCACAAATCGTGCACTGGAAACGACCAGCAATGCGCGCTCCCGCTGGTCGTTTCCGACATTGTCCATCGCCTGAACATGCCAGCTAACCTACCGATAACGACAGATTGGCCATGTTCAGGAATGATGGAGTGTGCCTGCACTGAATGACTGACCGTTCAGTGTAGGCACTGCAGGGGATTACGATGTCGTAATCGTACTGTCTTTCCTAATCGCCCAGTGTGTACCCACCTTTAGTCTTTATTATGGGCATACTTAGGCTGTATGGAAATGTGTATTTTATGTCCAAAGCACCCCACACCTACGCCCAGCTGTACATGAGCCCCATTATGGGGATAAACAGGTAGACAAGGGGGCAGATCATGTGTTACCTTTATATGGGAATGTCAGCCCCAGATTACATTGGGCGAGTAACTCCTTCTGTCTGCGCTATGTAGTCACGTGATGTTATTTGTTGTACATCTCGTACATTATTCTCAGCTTCCGTTATGTTTGTGCTCGGCCTGGAGATGGAAGTCTGTATACAGGAGATTATACGTATATACAGTATATATATATATATATATATATATATATATATATATATATATATATACATATATATATTGTTTCCATATAAATAACAGTCTCATTCTCTGGGTCAGTGGGGAATTATATGAAAACCTCTTTACAAAAGTAATCAGCATTTCCTGTCTCATGCCAGAAACAGCTGTGAGGTTCCTATCCGTCTCCTTTACCTCCTTCTCCTTTAACCCTCGCCGGGATTAAGCAGTCGGGAAGCCGGCTATTGGGATCAGGTCCGCCGGCTTCCCGACTGCATACTGTGGACTCACCTCCCGTGATCAGGCCACGCCGGCAATAGTAATGAGGCCCGGGCTGGCTGTCTAATCGCTTGCTTACAACTCTGAATCAGGCCCTATGGATAATTCCAAACATCATACTGGGCACCTTGAGGGCTTCTTGCTGGGAACATTACTGCCCCCCTTCTTGGAAATGTTACATCGTACTGGGCATACTACTGGGATTAAAATGTGTTCATAATAAATGATTGCTATTCCACGCATATACACCGTTGTAAAAGTCACCACTTGCATTTATGTCTGCAACCATAGCGCACATGGCGGTCACATATCAGATACTCCCAATGTTTTTAAACCTTTGTTTTGATAGCAAAATACACAGCGATCACTCCCAGAGGAAGACTAATGGAAGCCAAAATGCGTTGGAGCCTAATGCATATAACACAATTCACATCACCTGACCGCGGGCTACCCCGCTAGTCACCTTACTTACAGATCTGGTCCATTCCGGTCATAAGGGAGCATGAGCGCCCTTCTGGGGCGACCGCAAGGATAGAAGAACACAATCTCCTATACCACTGTCTCCTACACCACTGTCTCCTACACCGCTGTCTCCTACACCGCTGTCTCCTACACCGCTGTCTCCTACACCGCTGTCTCCTACACCGCTGTCTCCTACACCGCTGTCTCCTACACCGCTGTCTCCTATACCGCTGTCTCCTATACCGCTGTCTCCTATACCAGTCTCCTATTCCACTGTCTCCTACACCACTGTCTCCTATGCCACTGTCTCCTACGCCACTGTCTCCTACGCCACTGTCTCCTACGCCACTGTCTCCTACGCCACTGTCTTTTACACCACTGTCTCCTACACCACTGTCTCCTACACCACTGTCTCCTATACCACTTACAGCTAGATATCAGGACCAGCCCTGAGCGCACCGATGCAGTGTTGGACTCACCCATGAAGCTGACAACTAGGTGTCGGTGAAACTGGGTCTCGGCCATGGAACGTACTAATCACCAGCACATACAGTACTCGCACCCTCACAAAACAGCACAGAAGCCACCATGATCCTGACGCCCCGGCTGAGGAGGGAGAGCCGCCCATCACCTGGAGACACCAAATGGGACACCCACTACTGGGCCACGCCATCCTTTACATTGCACCTGGACAACTGGTGCCAAGGTATGGCCACTAATCCTACGAAGACCGGGTAAAGCTGTGACGTAGCGGAGGTGCGGCCTACCACCCTCCATATGCAACAACTTACAGGTACAATTCATTTATTGAATCATGGCTCCACCTATAGGAGAGCACAGGGATGGGTACAGAATGCTGGTGTTCGGGATCCAGGTGGTCAGAATCTCGATGCCGGCATCCCGACGTTGGTAGGTATCCTAACCCTCCCCCTCTCCCTAACCTTAATCCTTCCTCCCCAGTGCCTGACCCTAACCTCCCCTTCCCCGCACCCTAAACCTAATCCTCCCCCCTTGGTGCCTAACAATAACCCTCCCCCTAGTGCCTAACCCCTAACCCTCCCCCTAGTGCTTAACCCCTAACACTAACCCTCCCTCTAACCCCGCTATTTACCTTCGGGATTCTGGCGGTCGGGATATTGACCGCATCCCGAGACCACATGAAGGATTCACGTTAGAGAACGTGGACTTTGCGTTACCGTTTCGCTCTTTTGCAGTGTGCTTTTCCACATGCTCTTATCTGAGTCTTATTTGAATTGTCATTAGCTGGCGTAATATATACAAAGAGGCCTAGACACTGGTTACTGGCGGGTGGCCATTGGGGTCCGTTTTACAAAACGGGGGCGTTTCACCCCAGTTTTTCAGGTGCGCTGAGGCTAGGACCTGTCTTTCAGTAGCGCTAGCCGGCGGGCGCATACACAGAGACATCTCATCGTATTTTTTTACGGAGAATATTCTGAGAAGTCTTCGGTGAGGATCAGGCCGGGACATAGCTTTAGCGCCAAGCTTTGTCCTGGCGTGCAGATCTTAGTGCATTTAATGTGATGATTAGAATGATCACATTGCGATAAAAAACTTTATCTTTACTCTAACCGCAATTAAATTGCGGATGTTAATAAATAGGGCCCCTAAATGGGTTGCACACGTGGTGGGATATGAGACCTGTCCACACTCCATTCAAAATGGCGTATGCACGGCACCATACAGTACAAATATTTTGCGCTTACGGGGAAGTCTCAGACTGACAGACTGGCGCCATGTGTCATCTTCTTATATTACAGTTTGGTGACAGTAATAAAACAAGCGTCCGAGTGCTTGTCCGTTAAAGGGTGCTGTAGCCCCCAAAGGGCACTCCAAACAAAATAAAAAAAAAATTTTTTTTGTGTTTGTGAATTGTGTGCGCAGTAGCCGCACGTGCATCAACAAAGTAGTGCCAAGCGTGCGCCTGTGTCATAAGTAAAGGGCCGGCTGGCTTGTCCGTTAAAGGGTGCTGTAACCCCCAAAGTACACTCCAAACAAAATAAAAAAATATTTTCTGTGTTTGTGAATTGTGTGCACTGTGGCTGCACGTGCATCAACGAAGGAGCAGCGTCAAGCGTGCGCCTGTGTCCCATAAGTAAAAGGCCAGCTGGCTTGTCCGTTAAAGGGTGCTGTGACCCCCCAAAGGGCACTCCAAACAAAATAAAAAAATATTTTCTGTGTTTGTGAATTGTGTGGGCTGTAGCTGCACGTGCATCAACGAAGGAGCAGCGTCAAGCGTGCGCCTGTGTCCCATAAGTAAAGGGCCGGCTGGCTCATTTCTTAAAGGGTGGTGTAACCCACAAAGTGCACTAGTCTCCAACAAAAATAAAAAATTATTTTCTGTGTTTGTGTGCGCCTTAGCCGCACGTATATATAAATAGAACATAAATGGAGGACCAAACTTTCTCTGATAAAAATAAATTAGGGAAAGATCAAGAACCACTTCCTCCTAGTGCTGAAGCTGCTGCCACTAGTCATGACATAGACGATAACATGCCATCAACGTCGTCTGCCAAGGCCGTTGCCCAATGTCATAGTAGAGGGCACATACAATCCCAATTGACAAAGTTCAGGAAAATTACCTTGAAAAAAACATTTAAATCATCTGAAGAGAAACGTAAACTTGCCAATATGCCATTTACGACACGGAGTGGCAAGGAATGGCTAAGGTCTTTCCCTATGTTCATGACTAGTGGTTCAGCTTCACATGACGATGGAAGCCCTCCTCCCACTAAAAAAATCAAATGAGTTAAGCTGGCAAAAGCACAGCGAAGAACTGTGCGTTCTAAGAAGATATCACAAATCCCGAAGGAGAGTCCAAGTGTGGTGGTGGTTGCGATGCCTGACCTCCCCAGCACTGGACGGGAAGAGGTGGCTCTTTCCACCATTTGCACGCCCCTGCAGTCCACTTGCTGATATGCAAATTGAAGATGTCACTGTTGAAGTACAACAGGATGAGGATACTGGTGTAGTTGGCGCTGAGGAGGAAGTTGGTGAGGAGGATTCTGATGGTGATGTGGTTTGTTTAAATCAGGCTCCGGGGGAGACAGTTGTTGTCCGTGGGATGAAAAAGCCCATCACGGTCATGCCTGGGCAGGAGACCAAACATTCCACCTCTTTGGTCTGGCAATATTTCTATCCAAATCCGAAAAACAACTGTCTTGCCATATGTACCATATGTAAAGGTGGAATAAGTAGGGGTAGGGACGTTAACCACCTAGGAACATCCTCCCTTATACGGCACCTGCAGCGCGTTCATAAAAAGTTACTGTCAAGTTCAGAAACTTTGGCTAAGACCGTAAGCAGTCCAGGGACACCTAAATCCCGTTGTCCTGTTGTATCCAAGCGCCTGCAAACCACACCGTCAACTCCCTCCTCGTCAATTTCCTCCTTAGTCAGGATCGGAAGTAGTCCTGCAGGCCATGTCACTGGCATGACTGACTCTCCTATCCGGGATTCCTCCGGAGGATCCTGCATTGCTACTCCTCCTGCTGCCGCTGCTGCTGCTGCTGGGAGTCGTTCATCATCCCAGAGAGGAAGTAGGAACACCACTACTTTTACTAAACAATTGACCCTCCAACAGTCCTTAGTGAGGAGGATGAAGTACGACAGCAGTCATCCTGAAGCAAAACGTATAACTGAGGCCTTGACTGCTATGTTGGTGTTAGATGTGCGTCCGGTATCCGCCATTAGTGCAGTGGGATTTAGACAATTGATGGAGGTAGTGTGTCCCCGGTTCCAAATCCCGTCTAGATTCCACTTCACTAGGCAGGCGATACCGAGACTGTACAGAAACGTCAGAAAAAGTGTTCTCAGTGTCCTGAAAAATGCCGTTGTACCCAATGTCCACTTAACCACGGACATGTGGACAAGTGGAACAGGGCAGACTAAGGACTATATGACTGTGACAGCCCACTGGGTAGATGTATCACCTTACGCAGCAACAGCAGCAGCGTCACCAGTAGCAGCATCTCAGAAACGCCAGCTCGTTCCAAGGCAGGCTACGCTGTGTATCACTGGTTTCAGTAAGAGGCACACCGCCGACAACCTCTTAGAGAAACTGAGGGAAATCATCGCCCAGTGGCTTACCCCACTTAGACTCTCCTGGGGATTTGTGAAATCAGACAACGCCACCAGTATTGTGCGGGCATTACATCTGGGCAAATTCCAGCACGTCCCATGTTTTGCTCACACAATAAACTTGGTGGTGCAGAATTTTCTGAAAAGCGACAGGGGCATGCAGGAGACGCTTTGGGTGGCCCAAAAACTTTCTGGCCACTTTTGCCATTCAGCGACTGCGTGCCGAAGACTGGAGCGCCAGCAATCACTCTTGAACCTGCCCCGCCATCACCTGAAGCAAGAGGTTGTGACGCGGTGGAACTCAACCCTCTATATGCTTCAGAGGATGGAGGAGCAGCAAAAGGCCATTCAAGCCTATACATCCACCTATGACATAGGCAAAGGAGGGGGTATGTACCTGACTGAAGCGCAGTGGAGAATGATTTCCGTGTTGTGCAAGGTTCTCCAGCCCTTCGAACTTGCCACACGTGAAGTCAGTTCAGACACTGCCAGCTTGAGTCAGGTCATTCCCCTCATCAGGCTTTGCAGAAGCAGCTGGAGAAAGTGAAGGAGGAGCTAAGACGGAGCAATTCCGCTCGGCATGTGGGACTTGTGGATGAAGCCTTTCATTCGCTTTGCCAGGATTCCAGGGTGGTCAATCTGTTGAAATCAGACCACTACATTTTGGCCACCGTGCTCGATCCTAGGTTTAAAGCGTATGTGGTGTCTCTCTTTCCGGCCGACACAAGCCTGCAGAGGTGCAAAGACCTGCTGGTGAACACACTGTCAGCTGAAGCGGAATGTGACACGTCAACAGCTCCTTCTTCAATTTCTCCCGCAACTGGGGCTGCCAGGAAAAAACTTAGCTATCCTAAGCAACCCGCTGGTGGTGATGCAGGGCAGGCAGGACCAAGTTTGGACATCTGGTCCGGACTGAAGGACCTGGCAACAATTTCTGACATGTCTACTCTCACTACATATGATACTGTCACCATTGACAGAATGGTGGAGGATTACATCGGTGACAGCATCCAAGTAGGCATGTCAGACAGTCCATACCTGTACTGGCAGGAAAAAGAGGCAATTTGGAGGCCCCTGTACAAACTGGCTCTATTTTACCTGAGTTGCCCCCCCTCCAGTGTGTACTCCGAAAGAGTGTTTAGTGCGGCCGGGAACCTTGTCAGCGAAAGGCGTAGGAGGTTGCTTCCACAAAATGTGGAGAAGATGATGTTCATAAAATGAATTATCAACTCTTCCAGCCTCCAGAACGTACAGAGGGACCTGTGGTGGTGGATTCCAGTGGGGACGAGTTAATACTCTGTGAGGATGAGGATGTACACAACACTGAAGAGGGTGAGGAATCGGTGGATGAGGAGGATGAGGACGACATCTTGCCTCCGTAGAGACAGTTTGTGCAGGGACAGATTAATTGCCAGCTTGTTTTGTGGGGGCCCAAACGAACCAATCATTTCAGCCACAGTTGTGTGGCAGACCCTGGCGCTGAAATGATTGCTTTGTTAAAGTGTGCATGTCCTGTTTATACAACATAAGGCTGGGTGGGAGGGCCCAAGGACAATTCCATCTTGCACCTCTTTTTTTTCTTTGCATTATGTACAGTTTGGGGCCTAGTTTTTCAAACTGCCATCCTGTCTGCCACTGCAGTGTCACTCCTAGATGGGTCACGTGTTTGTGCCGCCCACTCGTATCTCTTAGCATAGTCATCCTTCTACCTCGGTGCAACCTTTTGGACATAAAAACACTATTGTGAGGTGTTCAGTGTTCAGAATAGACTGGAAATGAGTGGAAATTAAGGTTATTGAGGTTAATAATAGCATAGGAGCAGAAAAACCAACACATTCTGTGATTTTAGCTGTTTTTATGCCTTTTTAAAAAAAAATACAGATCCAAAACACAAAACCCAGAACCCAAAACACGGAAGGGTGGTTTTGGCAAAACCAATCCAGATCCAAAACACGAAGAAAGATCCAGATCCAAAACACGAAAAGTGGCCGGTGCACACCCCTAATTATTATATTATATAATACTGGTACAGTAATCGCCAAATTAGAGCTTGTAACCTAATAATAAAATAATAAAATTGATGGGTGGCCATCAAGGCTGAACTGGCTCTCAGGGGTACAAGGGAAACCCCACTGCCTAAGCGCTCAACCCCTTCTCTAGGTATCAGTTTCCAGAATTATACATTATATATATGTAACAGGACTATGGTGTATTATTTTCTACAGTGCATTGTTGTTATTAATCTGGTGCACTAGCAGTATTTGCTATATACTGTATGTATATCTTGGACTATATATACATATTATTTAAAGGGGCCCAGACCATGCTCTCTCTAATGGTTAGCCAAGCGGTGACTGGCCACACCCCTAAGTACCCACTACCACTGCATTATCCGGGGGGGGGGGCTTTCATGCCCTTTTCCAACACTGGTGACCATTCATTTTGTGCCTAGGGGCTGTCTGACCCCTAACTTTGCCACCCCCCCACTGTTATGTGTTATGTACTGGGATTGTAAGCACAATATTTTATTTGTTTGCCATGTTGTGTGTTCTGTGTGCTAAATATTGCCCCAGCACAGCAGCATATTCCCCCTGACATAACTGGATTTAAAACCCTTTTGCAAATGGGACAGATCCGTGATCTTTAATCACGCACAGGAGGTGAAATTGCTCTTAGACGACCTGTAAACGAAAGCTACAAAATAATAATCACTATATCAATGTTGTACAGTGCGCTACAGACAATGGGATTATTACAATGATATTTTAGAACTGCTCAGCAGACTTAGCCCCCCCCCCCCATGACCTCATCGTGACCATTGGAAGCCGTCTGACCCCAGTCTGGAGTATGCACCCAGCCGACCATTGTGCAGAGATAATAAACTTTTGCCTTCTGTTTCCTATGCAGAGAGCACAAAGCATGGACGGGGAGAAGGCCTGTATGAATGGACACG
This sequence comes from Taudactylus pleione, assembly GCA_031769625.1. NCBI lineage: Eukaryota > Metazoa > Chordata > Amphibia > Anura > Myobatrachidae > Taudactylus > Taudactylus pleione. The sequence continues at coordinate 1,177,796 of JAUIMM010000433.1, read as the reverse complement.
TTCTAGAATAAAAGAGACCCCCAGACAAACAATTGACAAGGTTATTAGCTCCATGTAAAGTCTGCACAGAAAGTGTTCACAATCCGACCTCTAAAAATAGACAGTTCCAGTTTTACCCCCTCATCCCTCGGCCGTCCTCACTCACAAAGAGAAACCTCCGCCACTTCCTCCGCCTGAGAAGTGTCTTTGTGCTCCCCGGCTTCCTCCCTGTGTGGGAACCTCGCCTCTCCAGCCAACATCTGTACGCCGACTGCCATTTTCTCATATTTGTCAAAACCGACGAGATGGAATTGTGATCAGGCTCCTTGTGGCCGAACAATAAACGCTGAGGTCTCGGCGGTGCACGATTTGTACTCCCCGTGGACACGCGCTGGCTCCGCTTCCTTCATTCACATGCCCTTGTTTCATTCATTCTACACGTGCGGCCGTGCGAGCATTGTTAGGGCAGCCCGGCCTGTTTTCTCCTGTACGGTGGGCCGGGGGAAAAAGTTTGAATTCCGTAGGAAGCCGCTTGCTTTCATTGTGTTTTTAGGATACGTCTCCCCCGAGGGGTCTTTAGTGGCTGCAAGATGTTTATCTTTTGCAATGAACCTTGCACCTGCTGAGAGCCTGGCCCGTAATTCTCAGCGTGTGACCTGTGTTTCTAGGTTGTATTTTCTGGCAGAGAGACTCCCTTATTTCCATGTTTATTGCGATTATAATCTTCTTAGCAGACACAGATCTGTATGGCATCGCACAGCCGCAGGGAAGCGCCTGTGCAATAATGTACAAACAATACACTAATGCAACAGGAGGAGTCTGCTGTAAATAATCGCCTCCTGACTTCATTGCAAATCAGAGTGCTGCATCCTAGGACGCCTCAGCTTGCTTAGAATGACCAGTGGAACTGCTCAGCCGGGGCCAGGAAGCCTGGCTATGCTTAAGAACACCTGTTTTGTAGAACGGTCCCAAACCATACTTGCCTACCCTCCCGATTTGGCCGGGAGCCTCCTGACAATCGGGTGCCACTCCCGCCCCCCCAAAAAGACAGGTAAGCCTCCCGTCAGCCGCCGACCCATCCAGCCACCCCCGTGATTGCAATAAAACCACCGCAGCATGGCGGGGGGTGGTGACGCATTTTGCGCTGAATCACGTCATCGTGGCCCGCCCCCTGCTTCACAATGCCGAAAAATATCGGCATTGTGTAGAGGAGGCTGGGCCAAAATGACGCGATTCCGTGTCCACGCCCCCACCCTGCCCCCATTGCCAGGTAGTAGCCCCAGCCACGCCCCCTCTATCTTGCCACACACCCCTGCTTGTCTTGAAGGGGGCTGGCAGGATGCCGACAAGTCTACAAAGTCATGCTGTGGCTTGGGAGACCTGCACATGCACAGGTGTCTCACAATCTGAGTAGTACGCTGACCATTGAGTATGTGTACTACTCCAAATCATTCCCACTGTCAGAGGATACAGTGCACCCAAAGGGCCTGTTGCTCAGTAGGATGCAAACCCGATGGTCGAGCAATGCTTATTTGACCGGACATGCCTCAAAGTTGGAAAAAAAGTCGCACAAATGGTATATGCGTACATGGTCGCAGGACTGATTGAGACACACAGACTCTGAATTGTGTTGGAAATGTGCTGGGAGGTGGCTACAGAGATGCACGTAGATGGTCCGTACTACAGGCGCATTATGGCAGGGTCACAGGCTTGACGCAGCAGTGGTTGCAGTCTCAGACACACAATTGCGTACATTGGAGGCCAATATCTGATGGAGGTTCTGTGCTCAGCACGGGGCATCCGATGGCAACGTCTAAAGAGGAACCAAACGGGATTTTGGCATCTAAAGATCCTCAAAGTGAGCGTCTCAGTCCTCGCACATGCAGGCACACGGCTGTACACCGGGGAACGGCTCGCATCGGTATTATCATTAAGTTGCAGGCGCTACTGCAGCAAAAAAATGTACACTCGGACGCAGTAGTGTCCGACTCAGAATCCGCTCCATGGTTTGGGCATAAAATGGATTTTATTTAACATTCTGTCTCCTTTTATACTTTTGCCTTGTATTAGTAATGCATCAGTAAGCAGAGGCGGATCTCGGGTTGTATTGACCTTTTTATATATTTTATTGTCAGTAAAACATTTCCCAAAGGATTTTGTTTGTGCCATGGTCGCATTAAGCCGCATGAAAACACCCATAGGGTGGAATCCAATAAGGCGTGTGGTTTGCCCCATGGCTAATTACCCATGCCGGCTGATTCCATGAGCGGGGTTTACCCTGCACGCACAGACCCAGAAGTGGACTTTTCCTCGCAGCTCCTGAAGTCTGGGAGAAAAGGAACCTTTGGGGTTTACTGCGAGGGGGAAACTATTCATTCTGCATTTTACCTGCAAACTATGTGTTAGCGCGGATTAACCCAGGGTTTACCGCACAGGGAAAAGGCAGCTTTTTCCCAGGCGGAAAACCCCGTGGCCAATTGGACTCCCCCCTATATGCTTGTGCGCCTTTCCCTGCCCAGTTCTGCCCCTTTAAGTGTAAGGAGTTGTTGGCACAAGATGAAACTGACTCTTCATAGAGATGGATGCGTAACAATCTTTTGATACCATTCATAGCGCTAAAGTGGATGTAGACAAGAAGGACCCCATTTATGAAGCGCACAGCGCCCACTTTTCCTCCTGCCCGCAGCTGCCTTCTTACATCATTATTTGAATGCGAGAATCTTTTCTGCGTACACCACAAATTTGTCCATCTGCAGGTAGAAGCCCGTCCCGATTACTGGGCCTGATCCAGAGCCGCTCGTAAGCGGCACTGCATAGGGGGCCTACTACTGGAGGCAATGTATAGGGGGGACTACTACTGGGGGCACTGCATAGGGGGCCTACTACTGGGGGCACTACATAGGGGGACTACTACTGGAGGCAATGTATAGGGGGACTACTACTGGGGGCATTGTATATAGGGATGTGCAGGCTCGGATAGGTTCGAGTTTGCACGTGGAGTTCGGATTTTTCCCTCCAAAAAAACGGAACTCAGAACGAGGCAAAACGTCATCTTACATGGACGAACATCATCATTCCTGGTCTTTTGTCCAGGAATGATGATGTTCGTCCATGTAAGATGACGTTTTGCCTCGTTCTGAGTTCCGTTTTTTTGGAGGGAAAAATCCGAACTCCACGTGCAAACTCGAACCTATCCGAACCTGCACATCCCTAATTGTATAGGGGGACTACTACTGGAGGCAATGTATAGGGGGACTACTACTGGGGGCACTGCATAGGGGGGACCACTACTGGGGGCAATGTATAGGGGGACTACTACTGGGGGCACTGCATAGGGGGACCACTACTGGAGGCAATGTATAGGGGGCCTACTACTGGGGGCACTGCATAGGGGGCACCACTGCTGGAGGCAATGTATAGGGGGACTACTACTGGGGGCACTGCATAGGGGGGACTACTACTGGGGGCACTGCATAGGGGGCCTACTACTGGGGGCACTGCATAGGGGGCCTACTACTGGGGGCACTGCATAGGGGGACCACTACTGGAGGCAATGTATAGGAGGGACTACTACTGGGGCACTGCATAGAGGGCCTACTGCTGGGGGCACTGCATAGGGGGACCACTACTGGAGGCAATGTATAGGGGGGACTACTACTGGGGCACTGCATAGGGGGCCTACTGCTGGGGGCACTGCAAAGGGGGACCACTACTGGAGGCAATGTATAGGGGGGACTACTACTGGGGCACTGCATAGGGGGCCTACTACTGGGGGCACTACATAGGGGGACTACTACTGGGGGCACTGCATAGGGGGACCACTACTGGAGGCAATGTATAGGGGGACTACTACTGGGGGCACTGCATAGGGGGCACCACTACTGGAGGCAATGTATAGGAGGACTACTACTGGGGGCACTGCATAGGGGGACTACTACTGGGGGCACTGCATAGGGGGGACTACTACTGGGGGCACTGCATTGGGGGCATACTGCTGGGGGCACTGAACCACTACTGGAGGCAGTGTATAGAGGGGCCTACTACTGGGGGCACTGCATTGGGGGCATACTACTGGGGGCACTGCATAGGGGGCCTACTACTGGGGGCACTGCATAGGGGGACCACTACTGGAGGCAATGTAAAGGGGGACTACTACTGGGGGCACTGCATAGGGGGGACTACTACTGGGGGCACTGCATTGGGGGCATACTGCTGGGGGCACTGCACCACTACTGGAGGCAATGTATAGGGGGGACTACTACTGGGGGCACTGCATAGGGGGACTACTACTGGGGGTACTGCATAGGGAGACTACTACTGGGGCACTGCATAGGGGGGACTACTACTGGGGGCACTGCATAGGGGAACTACTACTGGAGGCAATGTATAGGGGGGACTACTACTGGAGGCACTGCATAGGGGGACTACTACTGGGGCACTGCATAGGGGGGACTACTACTGGAGGCACTGCATAGGGGGGACTACTACTGGGGGCACTGCATAGGAGGGACTATTACTGGGGGTACTGCATAGGGGGACTACTACTGGAGGCAATGTATAGGGGGGACCACTACTGGAGGCAATGTATAGGGGGACCATTACTGGGGGCACTGAATAGGGGGGACCACTACTGGCGGCACTGCATAGGGGGACTACTGCTGGGGGCACTGGATAGGGGGACCACTACTGGAGGCAGTGTATAGAGGGGCCTACTACTGGGGGCACTGCATAGGGGTCCTACTACTGGGGGCACTGCATAGGGGGCCTACTACTGGGGGCACTGCATAGGGGGACCACTACTGGAGGCAATGTATAGGGGGACTACTACTGGGGGCACTGCATAGGGGGGACTACTACTGGGGGCACTGCATTGGGGGCATACTGCTGGGGGCACTGCACCACTACTGGAGGCAATGTATAGGGGGGACTACTACTAGGGGCACTGCATAGGGGGACTACTACTGGGGGCACTGCATAGGGGAACTACTACTGGAGGCAATGTATAGGGGGGACTACTACTGGAGGCACTGCATAGGGGGACTACTACTGGGGCACTGCATAGGGGGGACTACTACTGGAGGCACTGCATAGGGGGGACTACTACTGGAGGCACTGCATAGGGGAGACTACTACTGGAGGCACTGCATAGGGGGGACTATTACTGGGAGCATTGCATAGGTGGACTACTACTGGGGGCACTGCATAGGGGGACTACTACTGGAGGCAATGTATAGGGGGGACTACTACTGGAGACAATGTATAGGTGTACTACTACTGGGGCACTGCGTATGGGGACTACTACTGGAGGCAATGTATGGGGGGGACTACTACTGGGGGCACTGCATAGGGGGACTACTACTGGGGGCACTGCATAGGGGGACTACTACTGGGGGCACTGCATAGGGGGACTACTACTGGGGGCACTGCATAGGGGGACTACTACTGGAGGCAATGCATAGGGGTTACTACTACTGGGGGCACTGCATAGGTGGACTACTACTGGGGGCACTGCATAGGGGGACTACTACTGGGGGCACTGCATAGGGGGGCCCAAAACATATTCTTGCACCTGGGCCCACCACTCTCTAGTTCTGCCACTGAGACGGTTAATAATAAGCTTTGTGACCTGCAATATAGGAAGCAATACAAGGATACATAGGACACAATGTGTTAGTGGAATCCTGACTTATGACTTGTATCTTCCTGTCTTTTTAATCCACCAGAGCAATAGCCCGCGTCGCCTCTCAGCGAACTTCCTGGCAAATACACAGGCAGAGGGAACATTGATCAGTTCTGCGGCAAAGAGAAGCAGGGGGCAATGTACTGTCTTGGAAGTGGACAGCGATAAAGGACCAACCAATCAGCTCCCAACTGTCACTTTAGAGGCTGTATTTGAAAAGTGACAGGAGCTGACTGGTTGGTCCTTTATCGTTCCACTTTATTTCTCTCCAAGGCATAGTACATCTACCCCACAATGTTGATGCTGGGATAAAGTGTTTGCTGGCGTCAGGAGTTAATAACAGGGTCAAGTAGACAAAGTGATAGAAGAATCCTCGAAGACCACGTTTAAGAGGTAACAGCCAGACGCAATAGTAGAGATGAGCGGTTGGGTTTGCTGAAAACCGAACACACCCGAACTCTGGGGTTCCGAGTAGAACTGAGTCCCGGCTCGGATCACTTTGGGGGTTCCGAGTAGAACTGAGTCCCGGCTCGGATCACTTTGGGGGTTCCGAGTAGAACTGAGTCCCAGCTCTGATCACTTTGGGGGTTCAGAGTAGAACTGAGTCCCGGCTCGGATCACTTTGGGGGTTCCGAGTAGAACTGAGTCCCGGCTCGGATCACTTTGGGGGTTCCGAGTAGAACTGAGTCCCGGCTCGGATCACTTTGGGGGTTCCGAGTAGAACTGAGTCCCAGCTCTGATCACTTTGGGGGTTCCGAGTAGAACTGAGTCCCGGCTCGGATCACTTTGGGGGTTCCGAGTAGAACTGAGTCCCAGCTCTGATCACTTTGGGGGTTCCGAGTAGAACTGAGTCCCAGCTTGGATCACTTTGGGGGTTCCGAGTAGAACCGAGTCTCTCATGATTTCAGGTGCTGTGAGGTGGTCAAAATTGACTGAAAATGTTGGGAAATTAATGTTAATGATGTTAATAATAATATAGGAAAAAAACAGGTCTAAGTTACATGATTTTAGCTGTTTTCATAAAATTTTGAGGGTAGTTTTGCCAAAACACAACAATGATTTAGAACCCAAACCAAAACATGGGGGTCTGCGTAATCTCTACACAATAGCTACAGAGCAGTCACTCTCTGGAAATACGAATGTAGGGGATACTAAATGGGCCCATACATCTGCGACTGATTGCCGCAATTCCCCGTTCCTCCCACTCCAAAGTTAGGAAATCAGTGACTTACCGCTGTTTGTTAAATCCAGAAAGAGTGGCATAATTATTGAGCACTAAAGGGGTTATGCTTCCTTGGTAAATGGCGGCCTAAATCTCTTGGCACTCTGGTGGAGATTTATTTATTTTATTTATTAACAGTTTTTTATATAGCGCAGCATATTCCGTTGCGCTTTACAATTGGAAACATTTATAGAACAAAACAGGGTAATAACAGACAGACATAGAGGTAAGAGGGCCCTGCTCGCAAGCTTACAATCTATAGGGAATTAGGCATTGATACACAAGGATAGGTGCTATATATTACAATTTGGTCCAGCCAGAATGCAGAGTTTCTTGGTTGGCTGCATGATCCAGTCACACAGAAATGTCGGCCAAATGTCAGGAGTATGTGAGAGAAAGACGATGTGTGAGGTTATGTGTGGACTGTGAGAGGGGATGTAATTAGACATGGAAGCTATGAACGTTATGTGGTCGGTTCTGGGATCTGATAAGCTTGTCTGAAGAGGTGAGTTTTCAGGGAACGCTTGAAGGATTGGAGACTAGATGTAAGTCTTATTGTGCTTGGTAAGGCATTCCACAGGGAGGGTGCAGCCCGAAAAAAGTCCTGTAACCGTGAATGGGAGCAAGTAATGCGCGGGGATGAGAGACACAGATCTTGTGCTGAACGGAGAGGTCGGGTTGGGAGATATTTTGAGATGAGTGAAGAGATGTATGTTGGTGTGGTTTCGTTCATGGCCTTATGTGTAAGTAACAGTATTTTGTATTGAATACGGTAGAAAACCGGCAGCCAATGGAGGAACTGACAGAGCGGTGCAGCAGACGATGAACGTTTGGCAAGGATAAGCCTCGCAGCTGCATTCATAATGGATTGTAATGGCAATAGCTTGTTTTTGGGAAGACCAGTAAGGAGACTATTGCAATAGTCAATGCGGGAAATAATAAGTACATGGATTAAAGTTTTTGCAGTGTCTTGTCTGAGATATGGTCAAATTTTGGCTATGTTTTTTAGATGTATGTAACATGATTTTGAGACAGATTGAATGTGGGGACCAAAGGACAGTTCAGAGTTAAGGATGACACCAAGGCAGCGAGCTTGTGGAGATTCAACAAAGCTTGGAGAGGGAAAAATTGGAGAGTGATAAACTACCAACCAATCAGCTCCTAACTATCATTCCAAACACATGGCAGTTAGGAGCTGATTGGTTGGAGTACCATATTTTTCATTAAATTAGGCATCTAGGGCCTAGCTGCAATGTGGACGGTATTTTACAGCTGCAGGGCAGCGCAGGGAAGTGATTGCGCAATTTAAATACATGTAAAATGCAGCAGGAGGCAGATGTAGGAAATAGCCACCTCCTGCCTACATCTGCCATCCAAGTGCTGCGTCTGTAGGAAATAGCCGCCTCCTGCCTGCATCTGCCATCCAAGTGCTGCGTCTGTAGGAAATAGCCTCCTCCTGCATGCATCTGCCATCCAAGTGCTGCGTCTGTAGGAAATAGCCTCCTCCTGCATGCATCTGCCATCCAAGTGCTGCGTCTGTAGGAAATAGCCTCCTCCTGCATGCATCTGCCATCCAAGTGCTGCGTCTGTAGGAAATAGCCTCCTCCTGCATGCATCTGCCATCCAAGTGCTGCGTCTGTAGGAAATAGCCTCCTCCTGCATGCATCTGCCATCCAAGTGCTGCGTCTGTAGGAAATAGCCGCCTCCTGCATGCATCTGCCATCCAAGTGCTGCGTCTGTAGGAAATAGCCGCCTCCTGCATGCATCTGCCATCCAAGTGCTGCGTCTGTAGGAAATAGCCGCCTCCTCCTGCCTGCATCTGCCATCCAAGTGCTGCGTCTGTAGGAAATAGCCTCCTCCTGCATGCATCTGCCATCCAAGTGCTGCGTCTGTAGGAAATAGCCGCCTCCTGCATGCATCTGCCATCCAAGTGCTGCGTCTGTAGGAAATAGCCTCCTCCTGCATGCATCTGCCATCCAAGTGCTGCGTCTGTAGGAAATAGCCTCCTCCTGCATGCATCTGCCATCCAAGTGCTGCGTCTGTAGGAAATAGCCTCCTCCTGCATGCATCTGCCATCCAAGTGCTGCGTCTGTAGGAAATAGCCGCCTCCTGCATGCATCTTCCATCCAAGTGCTGCGTCTGTAGGAAATAGCCTCCTCCTGCATGCATCTGCCATCCAAGTGCTGCGTCTGTAGGAAATAGCCGCCTCCTGCATGCATCTGCCATCCAAGTGCTGCGTCTGTAGGAAATAGCCGCCTCCTGCATGCATCTTCCATCCAAGTGCTGCGTCTGTAGGAAATAGCCTCCTCCTGCATGCATCTGCCATCCAAGTGCTGCGTCTGTAGGAAATAGCCTCCTCCTGCCTGCATCTGCCATCTAAGTGCTGCATCTGTAGGAAATAGCCTCCTCCTGCATGCATCTGCCATCCAAGTGCTGCGTCTGTAGGAAATAGCCTCCTCCTGCCTGCATCTGCCATCCAAGTGCTGCGTCTGTAGGAAATAGCCGCCTCCTGCATGCATCTGCCATCCAAGTGCAGCGTCTGTAGGAAATAGCCTCTTCCTGCATGCATCTGCCATCCAAGTGCTGCGTCTGTAGGAAATAGCCGCCTCCTGCCTGCATCTGCCATCCAAGTGCTGCGTCTGTAGGAAATAGCCGCCTCCTGCATGCATCTGCCATCCAAGTGCTGCATCTGTAGGAAATAGCCTCCTCCTGCATGCATCTGTCATCCAAGTGCTGCGTCTGTAGGAAATAGCCACCTCCTGCATGCATCTGCCATCCAAGTGCTGCGTCTGTAGGAAATAGCCTCTTCCTGCATGCATCTGCCATCCAAGTGCTGCGTCTGTAGGAAATAGCCGCCTCCTGCCTGCATCTGCCATCCAAGTGCTGCGTCTGTAGGAAATAGCCTCCTCCTGCATGCATCTGCCATCCAAGTGCTGCGTCTGTAGGAAATAGCCTCCTCCTGCATGCATCTGCCATCTAAGTGCTGCGTCTGTAGGAAATAGCCGCCTCCTGCCTGCATCTGCCATCCAAGTGCTGCGTCTGTAGGAAATAGCTGTCTTCTGCATGCATCTGCCATCCAAGTGCTGCGTCTGTAGGAAATAGCTGTCTTCTGCCTGCATCTGCCATCCAAGTGCTGCATCTGAAGACACCGCATTGGATCGATAGTCACGATAGTCACAGACTGGCCTTCTGAACTTGTCACCCGGGTCCAGGATGTCTGTGTCCAATGATGCAGACCCCGGGCTCGGCACACTTACAACACGGTCCCGGTCTCCGACCCCCAAATGCCGCAGCGTGTCAATCAGGATGCGGTAAGGGGGGACTGAGAGCGATCACGCAGGACCCGTTCTGCACTATACTATAATGTGTCTATGTTACAACGTGCATTGATTGTTAGCGCACAGGATTGCAGTACCCATTCAGACGCACAATGTCTTAAATGTATTACAAATGTATTAGGCGTTCTTGGGCGGGGACAGGGGGGGGCGTAATCAGACGCGCCGAGGAGCAGCATCTTATGGGGTTATTTGTGGGATTGGTTGCTTACAAAAGACGCTTCATTGCTCGCATTGGAGGCCATACTCAGACGGAGAATCTGCAGCTGTTGGGGGCTTTGATGGTGCGACGGATGTTGGCGTCTAAAGACGCTGAAAGGTTCCTCAGTCCTTGCACATTCAGACACCTGGATGCAGTGGCGGCACTGGGCTTGGTACAGGGCATATGTACTAAGCCTTGGAGTGAGATAAAGTACCAACCAATCAGCTCCTCAGTGACATTTAGGAGCTGATTAGTTGGTACTTTATCTCTCTCCACTAGATCACTCTCCAAGGCTTAGTACATCTCTCTCCTAGTAAACCCCCTGTGCACGGTGAAGGTGCACCTGTCCGAAAAAGGGGGTATGGCCTTGCTGTGAAGGGGCGTGGCCTTGCGGCACCACCCCCTCCCGGTTTCATCACCCTGATGGCGTGCCCAGCACTCCCGGAGATGCCGGGCTGCCCCCACAAACTCCCTGCTCTACAGGTTCCTCCTCAGTGACCGGGAGCCGGGTGCTGCATGGTGATGTCAGTGTGCAGCACCTGACTCACTGAGGAGGAGCTGGCATGTTTGTGTCACTCCCTCATAGGGTGGCACCCAGTGCTGTCCACACACCCACTGCAACCCCCTAGTGAAGCCCATACACGGATATAAGCCGGGAAAAGGCTTTGTATTGGCAAAAGACACAGAATCAGCCACTAAAGCGTAAGGCTTTACTTTAGATGCCTGTAAATGTCACCAATAACTCTGTTATACAAGGCAACCTGTATTTTAGGCATAGCAGCTTTTTATGAGGACATTTCCTAGAGAAGTCTAAAGCCTGGAGACTGCCCACCTCCAGTTACTAAGCCTGGGCTGCCCAGTACCAGGAGACAACCTTACCTCACACCTCGTGAACGCCTGAACTCCGGGTCCTGGCAACCTCCGTTACAATATCTGAATGAATAGAAAAGGATCATAGGAAGCACCTGCTGGCCAAGGAAATCCAGGACAACTTTTATTATCCCCGTTCAGTGGTCTATTCAAGACTGCATTAGGGGTTTCCTCTTCCCTCTCTGGGTAATTCATACTGGCTAATAACAATGCCATAAAATTGTCCTCATAAACGATATGCCAAGAAGTATTGCTGAAGGAACACTTGCCAACCTTCTCAGAGATATTGTTCAGGGACAAAAACAGTACTCACGCTATCAATTTCTATTATGTAGCTGATCCAAGTGTTCTCTATTAATGGCACAAGTACCGTAATGTTGTGGGAAAACGATGTAATCTGTAACTGAAGTACAGAGAAGGGAAAACTGCTCGGGGTCAATTCCATTACATATCACAGACCATCTGACTGCCTCCCCCTGCCACCCACTGTAACCCTGTGCCTTCCCCTGCCATCCACTGTAACCCTGTGCCTCCCCCTGCCACCCACTGTAACCCTGTGCCTGCCACCCACTGTAACCCTGTGCCTCCCCCTGCCACCAACTGTAACCCTGTGCCTCCCCCTGCCACCCACTGTAACCCCCCCTGCCACCCACTGTAACCCTCTGCCACCCACTGCAACCCTGTTCCTCCCCCTGCCACCCACTGTAACCCTGTGCCTCCCCCTGCCACCCACTGTAACCCTGTTCCTCCTCCTGCCACCCACTGTAACCCTGTGCCTGCCACCCACTGTAACCCTGTGCCTCCCCCTGCCACCAACTGTAACCCTGTGCCTCCCCCTGCCACCCACTGTAACCCTGTGCCTCCCCCTGCCGCCCACTGCAACCCTCTGCAACCCTGTTCCTCCCCCTGCCACCCACTGTAACCCTGTGCCTCCTCCTGCCACCCACTGTAACCCTGTGCCTCCCCCTGCCACCCACTGCAACCCTCTGCCACCCACTGCAACCCTCTGCCTCCCCCTGCCACCCACTGCAACCCTCTGCCTCCCCCTGCCACCCACTGCAACCCTCTGCCACCCACTGCCACCCACTGCAACCCACTGCCTCCTCGTTGTCACTAGTACACCCTCACACCTACTCTACTCCCACCTATACTACTTGTAGGTACACACTGGTACACCCAGAAAGGCAAAGCAGGGAAAAAAGAACACCTGTAGGTGACAAAGGTAAAAGAAGAAAACAGGTAGAACAGGCTGAGAATGGGGAAAGTAGTGTGGATAAGGGATTACAAGGGGACCCGATGGGCACAGAAATAGAAGAAGAGGAGATGACTAGAGATTTAAGGGTAGAAAGCAGGGATCGCCCTGTTGAGAAAATGATAGTAGTGGAAACACCACACATAGAGGAGGAGGCGATTGATATAGACTCCTCAAGTTCAATAATCAACCCAAGTAGGGTACCTGCAGGTGATCTGTTGTGGTTCCAGGATTGCCTCCCAGGTCCGAGCGCAAACCACCTGATCCTGGATCCTCACAAAGTAAGGGTGACCTGTCCCAAAAAGACAGGCAAAGGTGATGGCATAAGGGTGCCGTTGGAGAGAGGGAAACCTCCCTCAAACCGAAGGAGTCTAGAAGATCTAGGTCTTCAAATAGGGGGTCAGGGAAGGATGTAAAGGAAAAGTGAGCAAGGTCTTGCTTCTATAACCCAAAGAAGCATGGATCCCCAACCCATTCGATGCGCCACCATTAATGTGGCTTCCGTAATTTCCGAACATGCTCGTTTTATGGCCTTTGATTTTTTCAATACAATTGAGATTGATATTTTGTTTTTGCAAGAGACTAGAATAAGTAGGTTGGACATCCTCCACAGGGCGAAGAGTGAGTGGAGGCATAGGCCTTCCTACTGGTCTCTTGCGGCTGAGCTGTACGGTGGGGTGGCAGTACCTATTACTGGTATGGTAACTGTGCACAGGATTATAGAATTACAGGCAGGTAGGTGTATGATTTTAGATATCAACCTGAGGGCACATGACCTGAGACTCATTAACACCTATGGGCCGCAGTCATCATGGGACAGGAAATGTCTCTTCAAGGAGATAAAACCATTATTCCTTTTTACGGCCCAGCAGATTGTCTTTGGAGGTGATTTTAGCACCATTATTAGGCCAAAAGACAGGGGAGGTTCAAAGACAACCCTGGGTCCTGATTCTAATTTTTTAGTTAGTATGGTTAGACAGGCAGTTCTGGTGGATTTTTGTTAAGGGGTCCTCCAAAACCTTGCCTCCAGGGGTAAGGCTAGTGGAGTTCTCCGATCACGCTGGAGATGGTGGGGAAATCTCCCGAGTGAAGGCTCAGATGAAGGAATATCAGTATAACTGGCTGGATTCCCTGGTTCTGGAAAGGGATTTTGGAAAGTACCACTCACCTGATGGAGTGGAAAATCAGTTGAGGTGAAGTAGGTGAGGGGTCTTTATGATGGACAGGGTGTCTTTCGTGAGGATAGGGAGGGCATCTTGAATGTTATTAGATCCTATTACTCCGATCTTTTGTCTGTGCAGCCACTCATCAGGGAAAGGATGGAAGCTTTTCTGAGGGGGACGCTTGGACTTTGGAAACTGGATACCTCTATTGAAACCTTGGGTAGTGATGTGACAGCAGAGGAGGTCAGCAAGGCGATTGATGAGTTAAACTTAAAACAATCTCCAGGCCCAGATGGCTTAACATCTGAGTTTTATAAGGTATTTGCAGACCTCTTGATACCTTGCCTTGTAGAAGTTTTTAATGAGTGCCTGGGTGAGGGAATTCTCCCTCCTTGTATGAGGTTATCTACTCTCATTTATTGTGCAAGGGTAAGGACCCATGTTGTATTGAGAACTGGTGCCCTATTGCCCTTCTCAATACTGATAGAAAGATTTTGGCAAAGGTACTATTTAATAGGTTGTCAGAATTCTCTGAGCAACCCCCCATCTCAGCACTGACGGTAAAGGGCTGAAGCACCATTAGTGCTGTCCTTGGCGTCCGGGAGGCCATAGAGCGGTGCCGTGCTCGGAAGTGGGGAAAGTACTAGTTTTGGCATTGAATCAGGCTAAGGCTTTTGACCGAGTGAACCATGAGTACCTATGGGCCTTGTTTAATAGATATGGTTTTCCAGTGAGGGTGGTGAATTGGCTAACAACAATTTAAGGTCAGACTGAGAGCTTCCCGCTTGTTAATGGGTGGGTGGGTCCTACTTTTGGGGTGAGCTCTGGTGTTCGTCAGGGATGTCCCTTGAGCCCTCTCCTATATGTATTCACGATCGATCCCTTCATCAGAAGGGTAGAGAACAGTGCAGTGGGGGGGTGCAGCTGGGCCCAGAGTTCCCTCTAAAGGTAGTGGCTTATACAGATGATGTCACGATAGCTCTGCCATCGGTGGCAGAGGCATGTGACATGGAAGACTCATCTGTGAATATTCTGAAGCTTTGTGCTCCAGAGTAAACCGTGAAAAGTGTGAAGCTTTCTGGATGGGGGAGGAGGGCGAAGAATTTTGCCTTCTGGATAGCCTCCCCCGGGCCAGTTCACAGATAAAGATTCTAGCATCCGTTTCGACCATGGTGATTATGCCACACTAAATTGGGAGAAGAAACTGGAAAATGCTACCCTAAAAGTAGAGTGCTGGAAAAGATGGAAATTCTCTTTCAGGGAAAGGGTTGATTTTTGCAAAACTTATCTGATCCCAACCTTTTTATATGTCAGCTACGTGTGTTTTTTGCCTCAATTTTTATGGTACAAGCTGAATTCACTGTTTTTCCTGTTATTTTGGAGAAACAGGATGAATTTAATCAAGAGAGGAAGGATGGGGGGTTTTTGTAAATACTTTTCTAAAACTTCACCTTGGAAGCTTTTTGTTAGAGACCCCCCTCGATGGGTAAGGTTAGATGGCGGTCAAGTGAAGAGTCCTCAAATTAGATGTGGGTATCTTCCGATCTACATTATCCAGTGCTTGAAAGTGACAAAGCTTTGGGGACTGGATGTGGGGGAAGTCAAAAATCTTTCCAGGAAGGAGTTGGGGGAGAGGATTTTGCGAACTTACTTTCATGTTCCGCTGTCGCTAAGGGATTACCTGAGCGGTGTCACTTAGGCAGGGTTGGCTCTGATTAATTCAGAGAGAATACCGCTGAAGTTCAGAGATATTGCTTGAATTTCTTTCCATGGGAAGCTTTATGTAAAGGGGAACATGATGTGGAAAAATGCCAGTGATCGTGGTTGTCCACGGGAGGAATGGTAGGGGAGGTGGAGACGATGGACCATTTTTCGATCAAGTGCCCCTTTAACGTAAACATTTATAAGAGAGTTTCAAGAGCTTTATGTATCCCGTGCCTTTCGGGGCTTAGTTGGCCTGAGTGGACTTATAAAGCATTCAAAGCATATGATAGATTTAATTTGACCACTGTTTATTTAGTCAGTTTAGCGGTTAGATATCACACATGGAGTGCACGATGTCAGGTTTCCCTAAGGCGTAAAGTCCTTCCCTGTCACATGGTGGTGGATTTGATTCTGCAAGAGGTGAAAAGGATGATGGTTCTGGATAAGGGGAGGATGGATGCTGTCAAGTGGTCTCGATGGTGGGGTCACCTGAAACCCCCATGAGTGGGTGGCAGAAGCCCTCTTTAAATCTAGCTGGGTAGGTGTGAGGGTGTACCAGTGTGAGTAATATAGGTGGGAGTAGGGTAGGTGTGAGGGTGTATCAGTGTGAGTAGTATAGGTGGGAGTAGGGTAGGTGTGAGGGTGTACCAGTGTGAGTAGTATAGGTGGGAGTAGGGTAGGTGTGAGGGTGTACCAGTGTGAGTAATATAGGTGGGAGTAGGGTAGGTGTGAGGGTGTACCAGTGTGAGTAGTATAGGTGGGAGCAGGGTAGGTGTGAGGATGTACCAGTGTGAGTAATATAGGTGGGAGTAGGGTAGGTGTGAGGGTGTACCAGTGTGGGTAGTATAGGTGGGAGTAGGGTAGGTGTGAGGGTGTACCAGTGTGAGTAGTATAGATAGGAGTAGGGTAGGTGTGAGGGTGTATTAGTGTGAGTAGGGTAGGTGTGAGGGTGTATCAGTGTGAGTAGTATAGGTGGGAGTAGGGTAGGTGTGAGGGTGTACCAGTGTGAGTAATATAGGTGGGAGTAGGGTAGGTGTGAGGGTGTACCAGTGTGAGTAGTATAGGTCATGCTTCGTTTTATTAAAACTTGCAACAAGTATAATAATAAATACATAAAATGTAAATAAATAATTACATAAAATCAAAAACTTAATAAAAAAGGCAAAAAAAAAATACATAATATTACTTCATATTATACTTTTCCTAACCTAATACAAACACTTATCTACCCTACTACCTATATACAATCCACCACCTGCAAGGGAAAACTAAGCAAGGATTTAGAAACCACCTCAAGTAAAAGGAAACTATCTAAATCATACATCAAACCCTAAACTATATTACCCATCACCAACACCTACAGGCAGATGTATGCAAACCTTTCCATAAATAAAACAAAATACTTCAAAAAACCATCTACAAGGGAGTGAAAAAAGAGAAAAGAAAACCCAAAGCTGGAATTCAGAGAGACTGTTTGCCACCCACTCAGGGGGGTTTCAACTGGCCCCACCGACGAGACCAGCCGACAGCATCCAACCCCTCCCTATCCAGATCCATCATCCTTCTCACCTCTTGAAGAATCAAACCCACCACATTCCTATAGGGGAGGACCTTTTTCCTTATGGACACCTGACACCGTGCGCTCCACGTGTGAAATCTAACTGCTAAACTAACTAAATAAATCGTGACTAAATTAAATCCACCGTATCTTCTGACTACCCCATAAACCCACTCAGGGTAACTAAGCCCCGAAAGGCACGGAATACCAATGGCTTTTGACACCTCCTCATAAACCTTTACATTAAAGGGACACTCAAGCAGAAAGTGGTCCATCGTCTCCACCACCCCTGGACACTCCTCCCGTGGGCAACCACGATCATTGACACTCTTCCACCTGAGATTTCCCCAACATAAAGTCTTCCGTGAAAAGAGAACCAAGCAATGTCTCTAAACTTCTGCGGTATCCTCTGTGAATTTAACAGAGCTAACCCGGCCGAAGCGACATCACTCGGACAGTCCCTCAGGGACAGCTGGTCATGGAAGTGAGTCTGCAAAATTCTTCTCTCCAACTCCCTTCTAGAGAAGTTTTTGACTTCACTCACCACCATGCCAAAACGCCTCATCACCTTCAAACTCTGGATGACGTAGATCGGGAGGTAACCACACTGAATCCGAAAGCTTTTCACCTGGCCACCCTCTAGCCACAACCTGAGGAAGGGGAACATCCAGAATCTAAATCCCTCTACCCACCGAGGGGGAGCATCTAAAATCAAACTCCCAAGATTCAATTTTAAAAAGGCTGTTACAAAAAAGACAACGGGGTTTACCATATTTAAACCCCCGTCTTTCCTCGGTCTGTAGGTGATGTTTCTCCTGACAATATTGACCCCATTTCCCCACAAAAGAAGGAAAAACAAGGAATTCAATCTGGACCACATAGATTGAGGCAAAAAACACACATAACTGACATATAAAAAAATCGGAATCAAGTAAGTCTTACACAAGTTAACCCTTTCCCTCAGAGATAACTTCCATCTCTTCCAGCTCTCTACCTTCTTGGTAGCATCTTCCAGCTTCTTATCCCAATTTAGGGAGGCCTAGTCACCATGGTCAAATGTTATGCCTAGAATTTTAATCTGCTGACTGGCCCGAGGGAAGCTGTCCGGAAGGCAAAATTCATCACCCTCCTCCCCCATCCAGAAAACTTCACACTTTTCACGGTTTACCCTGGAGCACGAGGCTTCAGAATATTCACAGATAAGATGTTCCACATCACGGGCCTCCATCCGTGAGGAGAGAACCACCGTGACATCATCTGCGTAGGCCA
This sequence comes from Taudactylus pleione, assembly GCA_031769625.1. Lineage (NCBI taxonomy): Eukaryota > Metazoa > Chordata > Amphibia > Anura > Myobatrachidae > Taudactylus > Taudactylus pleione. Next base: position 1,159,562 of record JAUIMM010000433.1, on the reverse strand, counting down.
CCACCTTTAGCGGAAACTCTGGGCTCAGCTGCACCCCACCCACAGTTCCGCTCTCTACCCTTCTGATGAAGGGGTCAATCGCAAAAACATATAGGAGGGGGCTCAGGGGGCATCCCTGACGAACACCAGAGCCTACCCCAAAAGTGGGACCCACCCAACCATTTACAAGTGGGAAGCTCTCGGCTTGACGATAAATAGCCTGCAGCCAATTCACCACCCGCTCTGGAAGACCATACCTTTTCAGTAGGGCCCAAAGGTACTCATGGTTTACCCGATCAAAAGCCTTAGATTGATCCAATGCCAGTAAATACTTCCCACACTTCTCAGCCCTGCACCGCTCAATGACCTCCCGGACACCTAGGACAGCACTAAAGATGCTACGGCCCTTCACCGTACAGTGCTGAGAGGGGGAAAGCAACAGCTCAGAAAATTCCGATAGCCTATTGAACAGTACCTTTGCCAAAATCTTCCTGTCTGTATTAAGAAGGGCTATGGGGCACCAGTTCTCAATACAGGACGGATCCTTTCCTTTAGACAGTAGTATAAGGGCAGATAACCTCATGGAAGGAGGGAGGACTCCCTCATCCAGGCTCTTATTAAATACTTCCACAAGGCGAGGAATTAAGAGGTCTGAAAAGGTCTTATAGAATTCAGATGTTAAACCATCCGGTCCTGGAGATTTTTTGGAGTTTAACCCCTCTATCGCTATCTTAACTTCCTCTGCCGTTATATCACTCTCCAAAGATTCAGATGAAACAACCTGAGAACCCAAACCTGGTGTCCTCCTCAGAAATTCCTCCATCCTCTCCCTGATGAGTGAATGCTCAGATAAAAGATCTGAATAATAGGACTCAATCACTTCCAGAATGCCCTTCTTATCAATATGAAGAACACCATCCTGCAGTCCCCTGATCTCTTTGGCATCAACTGACCTCCTACAGCTCTGGTAGGGATCTGGCGAGTGGTATGTTCCATAATCCCTCTCCAGAACTAAGGATGCCAGTCGGTTGTACTGAAACTCCTTCATCCGAGCCTTCACCCGGGAGATTTCCCCACTATCTCCCTCCTCAGAGATCAAATGATCCAATTTCTTTCTCAGGCTATGGTAGATGTTACGTCTTAACAAGTTTTTTTTAGCAATAGACCCACGGAAAAACTTCCGTATTCTCTTTTTAATCACCTCCCACCACTCAGATCTACTCCAACCCGCCTCCAAAAGTGTCTCCTGAGATTGGAAGAAGACCCTAAAGGATTGTCTAACGCTCTCTTCTTCCAGAAGCTCTGAGTTCAATCGCCACAGGCCCCGCCCTTTCTGAGGGGTTTCTGAGGCATTCAAAGTCACTGAGAGAAAAGCGTGATCGGAAAACTCCACTAACCTCACCCCTAAAGATGAGGTCTTTGAAGATTCCTTAACAAAAAACCTATCTATTCTAGATCTATGACTACCACTAAAAAAGGTGAAACCTGTGAGGTCTGGGAAATGCCGAATATGCACATCTACCAGACCCGCCTGTCTAATCATGCTAACTAAAAAATTGGAGTCATAGCCCAGAGTTTTCTTTGAGCCTCCCCTATCTTTTGGCCTAATTATGGTATTAAAATCACCACCAAAGATAACTTGCTGGGCCGTAAAAAGAAAAGGTTTTATCTCCATGAAGAGACATTTCCTATCCCACTGTGATTGAGGACCATAAATATTAATTAACCTAAGGTCCTGTCCCTTCATGTTGATATCCAAAATCATACATCTACCTGCTTGCAACTCTATAACCTTGTACACAGTTACCATGTCAGTAAAAAGCACTGCCACCCCACCGTACGGCTCGGCCGCAAGAGACCGGTAAGAAGGACCCCTCCTCCACTCACGCTTCGCTTTGTGGAGGAGATTCAACTTCCTAATCCTAGTCTCCTGCAAAAACAAAAAATCAACCTCAACCGTGTTGAAAAAATCAAAGGCCATTATACGAGCACATTCAGAAACTACGGAAGCCACATTAATCGTGGCACATCGTATGGGTTGGGGATCCATGATGTATAGATTATTAAATGCAAGACCTTGCTTACTTTTACCTTGCACAATTCCCAGCACCAAATCCACCACAAAACTACAAGCTAACCCTACTCGGGCCACCCTTCTCTTCCATAGCGACAACTGTCACTACCCGTTCCTCCCTTACTCCCTGACAATCTACAGGGACCTTCTCCCCCGTACGAGAAGGCCCAGGATCAGGAGGTTTGGGTACAAACTTGATAACCTGATGCTCAGTACCAGGTACCTGTACCTGACTCGGCCCTACACAGGAGCCTTGGGACACACCTTGAGCCACCCTATCCTCCTCCATAACCTGGGTCTCCTCTATCACAGTCACTTCCTCCACCACACTCCCTAAACTGCACATATTTTCCTCTTCCAGCTGAGTTCCAGAAGGGTCACACTCTAATCCCTCCCCATCACCTTCCTCCTGATCTGATCTCTTTCTCCTCCTTTTATTCCTTTCCTCCCCCCCTTTAAATTTATTAACTTTCTTTGTCACTTTCCTTGCTTGCTTGTTATCCTTCCCTGTTACCAAAATCAATTCACCCCCACTCCTCATTACTTCCTCCTCATTAGAGGAAAATACATCAAATTTGTTGCTTAGCACAACTTGCACATCTTCACCTTTCCTCTTTTTCTTATTTCCTCTCCTAACCTCCTGAAAAGGTCCCTCCTCTACCTGTTTCCCTTGCACCTGCTTTACATGTTCATCTACACCTAGTGGTTCTTTTTGTCTCACCACCTCCTCCTCCTTTCTTGGTTCTGGCCTAACCTCCTGCCCACTATTATGGCTGGCCCGAGGACACCTGCTATACGGGTAGCCTTCTTCCCCGCATAAATTACATTTGACCACCCCACATTCTCTGGATACATGGCCGATCTTATTACACAATGAACATTTTATCACGTTACATTCGCTGCTCAGATGCCAGAAATCCCCGCACTTAAAGCAGGTTCTTGGTTGACCCTGGTAGAAGCATTGTACTCGATCCCTGTCAATGTACGCAGCGGATGGTACATGGATGAATCCTCTGTCAGAATGACGCAGCTTTACCAGGGCCTCCCAAGCTCCCCCCCATACCCCCATCGTATATCCAGATTTACTTAGGTCAGACTGTATATCACAATATCTGGACAACCAGTACGCAATATCTTGGACAGGAATGGACTCATTCCTCACTAGAATATGCACCTTCACTTTATCATGCTTTGTAACCAAATTTACTCTGTACATATCATATGGTTTTGACATTTTACATGCCTGCCATTTTGTCCAGAACACTTGTAGTCCCTGGTAGGATAAAAAACTCAAATCAAACTCTGCAGATTTGACCGGGTGTATGCAAGCATATAAATCTGAGGGTTTAAACCCCAGACCAAAAATCATTTTTAAGAAGGTCTCCTTTGTAGGAACTTCCCCCTCTCCTGCCCATCGGAACTGGATTAAATTTCTCCTTTTTCCAACCTGGCCTGCTGCACCCGGCATTTGTGGACCAGCATTATTCACATTCATATTGAAAGCATTGGATCTTGTCACCATTTTAGCATACGATATACTTCCAGGAACAGTCTGTTTGTCCGATACGTTTGTTACCACACTCCCCCCACCCTCTCTCCTTCTTACATCATCACAAATAATTTTGGCAGCCTCTGCAGCCCTGGCTGGTACAAGCATCTTATCTCCATAAACAGTTTCTATTACTTTAATCTGCTCCTCCGGCAGCCCAGTCTTTTCTAATGCAGGCATTCCTTGTGCAAATTGTCTTTCCTTTATGCGACCTCCTAAACCAGTACCATGCGGCAACCTCCTTGTACCTATAACCTTCTCGACCTGCACGTCTCTGGGAACAATCCCCAGAGCCTCCCCAGTAACACGTAATTCACCTGCCACTGCAGATTCACCTGGAGATCCCCCCTCAGTGCCACTTTTCTGTAAAGCTTCCTCAAGCCTTAATTCCACCATAACAACCTCCATTTGAGCCGGGAACACCGCGCCCTCTGTGTTCCTGGCTCCGCCATCTGCCATCACTACAGGTGGAAATAGTTCATGCCGGGCACTGTCAGGCTCAGCCGTCACCGGCCACTTCTTACCTGCCTTACCCCCAGCACCCGGCACACTGTTACTCACCTGCAGGACAGCCGGCTCACCGAAAGCGCCCTTTTCCGCAACATCCTCCACCTCAGGCTCGCAAGACATCTCCACTGTGTCCCCTGCCACGAACTTCTCCTGGGAATCAGCAATCACAGCACCAGACACCACCACCTCTGTCATAACTTTATCCCCCATATTTGCTGCATCTTCAGCTGTATTACACTCAGCTGCTGCCTCCAGCTGCATACACTCTGCCTGGACATCAGCTGGTAGGTTTGTTTCACTTTCAGTTGCAGAAACAGGCTGTGGGGTGCTGCTGCAATCACCAGGTACACTGATAACACCTGTCTCCATGGGTGTCAGCCCTGATTGGACCTTTGCATGAACTGGTAACCCTTTCACTGCTGCTTGCATCTGCTTTTCCTTTTTTTCCAAGCGCTTTTCTTGCAATTTACTTTTAACCCTTCCCAGAGTTACAGAAAGGGTTTCAATCACTTCTTTTAACACTGGTTTCTCCCATTTATAGCAGGTATTTCTTTTTTTCTTCTTATCATTAATTCTGGTCTGTATACGCTTTGCCTCTCTTTGTAATTCCTCAATAGAGAAGCTATCAAATGATTCCTCCTCCTCCTCCTCCTCATCTTCCTCTTCATCCCCAGTATCACCAGGGGATCCAGGAACATTCTCCAAGGCATCAAGGGGCCTCACCCCCCCACATACTTCACTACCCCCTGGGCAGACAGTAGCTGCTGTCACTCCACCCTGTGTTACATCACACAGGGAGCACCCGGGGAGAGTTTGAGGGAATCCGACTTTGGCTCCAGTTTCTTCACTGGGGCCACACCGACAGGGTAGGTAGCTTCCAGCACTGCTCGACCCTTTGTTCCATCACATAGGGGAGCACCCTCAGACATAGGGGGAACTAGCTGTGGTTCCAACTGCACAGAAGCCAGGCTGATGATATTGCCTCCACTGTCACTCATGCTGCTTCCTGATGATCCGGACTGGCCTGCCGCACTAGTTATCCGGACACCAGGAGTCTTTGCTTTGGCTTTTGCTTTAGAGCCCGAGCCACGGGCTGAACGTCGGGAGCACTCTCCCCCAGGAGGATCCATCCCCCTGGGGAAGCCAGCAGGGAGTCTCCCTGCAGACACGGGACACACCTGCAGCAGCTAGAGCTCTCCTCCACACAACCTCCTCACAGCTCAGACAGCACACACTGCAGAGTCTGGGTAGGGTAGGTGTGAGGGTGTATTAGTGTGAGTAGTATAGATGGGAGTAGGGTAGGTGTGACGGTGTATTAGTGTGAGTAGTATAGGTGGGAGTAGTGTAGGAGTGAGGGTGTACCAGTGTGAGTAGTATAGGTAGGAGTAGGGTAGGTGTGAGGGTGTACCAGTGTGAGTAGTATAGGTGGGAGTAGGGTAGGTGTGAGGGTGTATCAGTGGGAGTAGCATACATGGGAGTAGGGTAGGTGTGAGGCTGTATTAGTGTGAGTTGTATAGGTGGGAGGTGCTGTGCTATACTCTGCTGATTAAGTGGCTGTGTCCAGACTTACAAGTGACTGTGCTGGTAAAGTGACTGTGTATAGGGGGTACACTGCACGCTGATGTATGCTGCACTATACTCTGCTGATTATGTGGTGTGTCCAGAGACTCACAAGTGGCTGTGCTGGTAAAGTGACTGTGTATAGGGGGCACACTGCACACTGATGTATGCTGCGCTATACTCTGCTGATTATGTGCTGTGTCCAGAGACTCACAAGTGGCTGTGTTGGTAAAGTGACTGTGTATAGGGGGCACACTGCACGCTGGTGTATGCTGCACTATACTCTGCTGATTAAAGTCCAGACTCACAAGTGGCTGTGTGCACAAGACATGCTGAAGTGCAGGGCCGCCGACAGCAACGCCTAGCCCAGGTGACGGGGTGTGGCCTAATCGGCGCTCTGTGCCCCTCAGCCTGGCGCACAGCCTATGGGGGGCGCGATCTGCGTGATCACTCCCCCCACAGGCATAGTAGACTGCTCCGGCTGCTGCTTTAGTCTCCCAGTGCAGCCCAGCACACAGCAGCGTGTGCTGGGCTGCTGTGATGTAAGAGGGAGGGGGATCGGTGCTGGACTCGGGCCCCCGCCGGGCCCCTCCAGCAAATGCAGGCCCGGGTAATTAGTACCAGCCCCCCCCTCTCGGCACCCCTGCTGAAGTATGCTGCGCTCCAGTGTAAAAAAAAAAGTAAAATAATATTTTTTTAAAAAGTTTTTCAAAAAAACTTGTTTTTTGGAGCTGTACCCCACTGTGTATACAAGCACCATGACTCATTGGTCTGTAGCCCACTGTATATACAATTACTGTGACTCTGTTGGCTGTACCCCACTGTGTATACAAGTACCGTGACTCATTGGTCTGTAGCCCACTGTATATACAATTACTGTGACTCTGTTGGCTGTACCCCACTGTATATACAAGCACTGTGACTCCTTGGGCCATACCCCACTATGTATACAAGCACTGTGACTCATTGGTTCGTAGCCCACTGTGTATACAAGTACCGTGACTCATTGGTCCGTAGCCCTCTGTGTATACAATTACTGTGACTCCTTGGGTCGTACCCCACTGTGTATACAAGCACTGTGACTCATTGGGCCATACCCCACTGTGTATACAAGCACCATGACTCATTGGTTCATAGCCCACTTTGTATACAATTACTGTGACTCATTGGTCCGTAGCCCACTGTGTGTACAATTGCTGTGACTCCTTGGGCCGTACCCCACTGTGTATACAAGCACTGTGACTCCTAGGGCCATAGCCCACTGTGTACACAAGCATTGTGACTCTGCTGGCCGTACCCCACTGGGTATACAAGCACTGTGACTCCTTGGGCCGTAGCCCACTGTGTATACAAGTACTGTGACTCTGCTGGCCATACCCCACTTGGGCCCAAGGACCATTCCATCTTGCACTACCTTTCATTTCTGCCACTGCTGTGTGGCAATGTGTCATAGATGTGCTTTATACTGTGGTGTCTGGTCTGTGCCGCTGCTCTGTCGCTTAGTAACCAGCCAGCTCACTGCAACCGTTGGCCAATAATGGTGAAAATATTATAAGCTGTGAGGTGGTCTACATTGACTGTAAATGAATGTTATTGAGGTTAGTAATACTCTAGGAACAAAAAAAAGATTTTATGTGATTTTAGCTTTTTTTAATTGTCAATTTTTGTAAAAAAAAACAAATCCAAATCCGCACGACGCATCAGAGCCACTTCACTAGGAAGTGGGCGGGATGTGGGAGCTATGCTTACTCTTCCGGGGGTGCGGGGGGTTACCCGAAAAATCGTGAGCCTCCTGGGAGAGTGGCATGTATGGATTAATGATCCTTTAATTTTAAATTTCCAATTTCGCCATAATTTCATAGGTTTCTTTCTGAGTTTGAATCGTAAAAGCGACATGGATCCGTGCCAAGGGCGGTATAATTGTGGAGGCAGAAGTCTTCCGCGGGGTTCTTATCACACTCCATTACTTTCCTATGTGTGCCAGCCAGTATAAACAATCTACAATCCCAGCCAAGGGTTATACTGTCGTGCCCACGCAATCATTGTCTGCGCCCATCAGGGTTGATATTTGGCAAGATAACGGGTGAGGGGGACAATTCAATTAACTGAAGGACTTACCGCTGTCAGTAATTGAATAGCTCCGAGCTCTTTACCCAGGAGCTAAAGCTGGGTACACACTGATAGACATATCGAGCGTTCTGCATCGCCAGGTGTGTACAGCGGATATGTCTGTGAACGACGTTGTTCACAGACATGTGCCATCTGCTGTGCAGCACGTCTGAAAGATATATCGGTCATCTGCTGGTGTGTACGGGCGAGCCGCCGATTGCCCGTACACATGCAGAGGGACCAGGCAGTGATTGACAGCTGAACTGGGCGGGCGATGTAAATGCTCGCCCATTTGAGCTGTCATGCCTGGCACAACGGGCAGATGAATTGGTAAGTGTGTATAGTCACTTACCAATCGTCAGATAGGTCGGCGGTTCCTAGTGTGTACCCAGCTTAAGAGTCTGCTGTAAATCCCGCGGCTAATTCAATTCTCCAAGACTGAAACCAGTGAAGTGGTACTGGGCAGATGATCAGAATATCAGGGGCGGTTTAATGCTCAATGGATTTAAATAATAATGTGTCAATGGGGTTAATTGTGTATGGGAAACCTCCCTTTGCGACAATTTGCGCAAAGCCGACATAAGTATATTCGGCGTAATTGTACTGGGATTGTGTGGTGCACATATATAGGACAGTCAGTATAGGATTAAGGTGCGTATTTACTAGTTATTGCGTTTCAGACCTGATAATTAGAAATTCTTATCGTCGCTATTGGCAGCAATAAGAAATGTACTAAAGTCACATGCAGGACAGGGGATCTCAATGGAGAGCGTCCCTGCTATGTGTCAAGCAATAATTTCCTTTTCAAGTTGGGAGCCAGGGGCAGAACTATGGGAGACAATGGAGGCGCCTGCCGCCGGGTGCCAGGACTGAAGGGGCACCTCCTCCATTGCCCACAATATATTCACCCCAATCAGGGCTGTAAATATGTTCCCGGAGTGTACCGTCACGGCCGCCCAATACATGGCACCCCTTCCCGGCACCTGAGAAGCCACCATAACCATATACTAATGGAGAGCTCCGTTAAACCATCAGATGCCGCTTCTGTCTATCTATAGCCTGTGCCCGCTCATTGCTGTTGCTGCTCCTCAGCAGCTTCTCATGCCAGTGTGACTCTGAGGCCCCCCTCCCCACTCCTCCCTGGTGGCAGCTTTAGCCGTGGACCTGTGCGGTGGGCCCCAGCATAAGCGCGGCTGCAGATCTTCCAGGAGCTGAATGTCAACAAGGATGCACCAGATGGAGCTGTTGGTAAGAGGGCATGGGAGGCTGGGGCCTAGGGCACCAGTGACTGAGTCTGGGGGCAGATATTTGGTGGAGAAACTTCCCGGCATGCGAAGCAGTCGGCAGTAGACTGGGCATTTTGTGATTTGTAGTTCCACCCAGTAGCAGTCTTACAGTATCTTGACTCAAACTCAGTACTCAAAGCCCCCACATCAGGTGATTTTCCCCTCCATCCGGGGTATCAGGAGGACTCCCCACCCCACATCAGATGGCTTTCGCCTCCATCAGGAGCATAGGCGAAACTAGAGGTTTGGTAATGTTTGGTCCCAGTTTTAGTACCATGTCATGGACATGGGGCGTGGTCACTTGGGAAGGGGTATGGCCTCGTGGCCCGAACCCCAGTGGTCTGATGTGTGGGGGGTGCCAGAAGTACGGGTGAGCACTGTCAGGAGTCGAGTGCTGCACCTAATGCTATAGTGCAGTACCTGGCTCCTGTCACCTTGGTGTCACCCCCTCAGCGAGTTTTTGGGGCCCCAGTCAGTTTGAAAGTCTTTTCTTACCTATATGGTGGTTTCTCTGCAACGGGGAACCTCTGAAGAATTTGAGCCTCACTGGGCTGCGTCTTCAGCCAGTATTCACTATTCATGTAGGAGATAACATTGTCTGGAAGATGCCTGTTTACATAGAAATATAACCCATGTCATCATTATAACCAGATAATATATATATACTGTAGTACTGTAAGAGAAGTTTTTGTGCAGGAAAAATGTGAATTTCCCTAATCAAACTTCTGTGTCTCTCCAGGCTCCCCTGTGTTACTCCAGACCCCCCAATGTCTCCATCCCCAGGCCCCCCTGTGGTTCTCCAGCCTTTCTGGGTCTCTTTATCTCCAGGTCTCCATGTCTCTCCAACTCCAGGCTCCCTTGTCTCTCACCAGGAACCCCTGGGCCTCTCCATCCTCAGGATCCCCTGCATCTCTCCATCCTCATTCCCTCGGCCCCATTGTGCACCTCTCTGCCCCATTCCCCCAACCCCAGTGTGCATCTCTCAGCCCCATTCCCCTGGCCCCAGTGTGCGTCTCTCAGTCCCATTCCCCCGGCCCCAGTGTGCGTCTCTCTGCCCGTGTGTCACTCAGCCCCACTTCCCCGGCCCCAGTGTGCATCATTCAACCCCATTCCTTCGGCCCCAGTGTGCATCTCAGCCCTATTCCTCCAGCCCCAGTGTGTCTCTCAGCCCCACTTCCCCAGCTCCAGTGTGTGTCTCTCAGCCCCACTTCCCCGGCTCCAGTGTGTGTCTCTCAGCCCCACTTCCCCGGCTCCAGTGTGTGTCTCTCAGCCCCACTTCCCCAGCTCCAGTGTGTGTCTCTCAGCCCCACTTCCCCAGCTCCAGTGTGTGTCTCTCAGCCCCACTTCCCTGGCTCCAGTGTGTGTGTCTCTCAGCCCCATTTCCCCAGCCCCAGTGTGCGTCTCTTTGCCCCAGTGTGCGTCTCTCTGCCCGATTCCCCCAGTCCCAGTGTATGTCTCTCAGCCCCAATTTTCCTGGCCCCAGTGTGCGTCTCTCAACCCCATTCCTCCGGACCCATTGTGAGTCTCTCAGCCAGATTCCTCTGGCCCCATTGTGCGTCTCTCAGCCCAATTCCCCTGGCCCCAGTGTATGTCTCTCAGTCCCAGTGTGCGTCTCTCAGCCCCATTCCTCTGGCCCCAGTGTGCATCTCTCAGCCCCATTCACCCGGCCCCAGTGTGTATCTCTCAGCCCAATTCCTCCGGACCCAGTGTGCATCTCAGCCCCATTCCCCCGGCCAGCCCCAGTGTGTGTCTCTCGGCCCCAGTGCATCTCACCCCCAGTGTGCATCTCTCTGCCCCAGTGCATCTCTCAGCCCCATTTCCCCAGACCCAGTGTGCGTCGGCATCATTTCCCAGCCAATGTCACCACAGCCCCATGTTAACTCCAACACCCCCAGCCCTGTGCAGTCAGCTTCAACCTTCACCCTAGCAGTCACCTGTGCAGTCAGCTCCAAACCCCTCCCCAGCCCTGTGCAGTCAACTCCAATCCCCCCCTGTGCAGTCAGCTCCAACCTTCCAACCCCCTGTGCAGTCAGCTCCAATCCCCCCCCTCCCCTCTCAACTCCCTGCCGCCGCCAGCACTTACCTGCTGCGTGCTGCTCCATCCTCTGCTTGGCTGCTTGTGGGAAGAGCTGCTGCTGGGCATGCGTAGAAGCTCCCCCGGCGGCCATTTTTTCTTCTAATAGGTAAGCATCTGCGCATGGCCATTGCGCAGAAGCTGTAAACTAGAGCTGCCCAATCGGAGCTCAGCTCCAATCGCGGCAGCGGGTGTGGGAGGGAGCAGGGCGGCTGCCGGCCACTGCCCTGGATGATAGTAGACAGACAGATATGAGATAGACAGACAGATATGAGATAGATAGATATAGATAGATATGAGATACAGGGCCGGATTAAGGGGGGGGCAACAGGGGCTGTCGTCCCTGGGCCCCACACATGGAGGGGCCCCCACTAGCAGCGGTGTGCTGTCTTTACCCGCTGCTAGTGTTCCCTCCGCTAGTATAGTGTAGACCGCGCAGTGAGCGCGGCCACACTACACAGCGACATACACACAGCCGCCGCCGGCACCTGTGTGTATGTTACAGCAGCCGATGAGAGTCACACAGACTCTCATTGGCTGCTTCGTCAGCTGAGGGAGCCGGCTGAAGCTCACTCATAAGCTCCACCTTCCGGCTCCCCCCGCAGCTGGTGATGATGGGAGAGACATCATCACGCTGACGTCTCTCCCATCTGTGCAACAGAAGAGCAGGGACTCGCGTCAGGAGCGGGGATTCAGGTAAGTTGTATTTTTTTTTTGTGTGTGCGTGTGGGGCAGCACTGTCACTGCATAGGTGGGAGCGCTACAGGCATCCCTGTATAGGGAGCCCACTTCATGAGGGCACTGTATAGGGGGGTGTGCTACTAGGGGCAATGCATAGGGGGTGGGAGGAGGCTACTACTGGGGGCACTGTATACCGGGGGACTACTACTGGGGGCAGAGCATGGGGGACTACTATTGGGGGCACTGTATAGGGGACTACTACTACTGGGGGCAATGCTTTCGGGGGAATACTACTGGGGGCACTATATAAAGGACACTGCATAGGGGAGATTACTACTGGGGGCAATGCATAGGGGGGAACTACTACTGAGGGCAATGCATAGGGGGGAACTACTACTGAGGGCAATGCATAGGGGGGACTACTACTGAGGGCAATGCATAGGGGGAACTACTATTAAGGGCAATGCATAGGGGGGAACTACTACTGAGGGCAATGCATAGGGGAAACAACTACTGGGGGCACTGTATAGGGGGGACCACTATAGTGGGCATTATATAAGGGGCACTGCATAGGGAAGACCAATACTGTGGGCACTGCACAGGGAGGACTACTACAAGGGGCACTGCATAGGGAGGACTACTACAGGGGGCACTGCATAGAGAGGACTACTACAGGGGGCACTGCATAGGGAGGACTAATACAGGGGGAACTGCATAGGGAGGACTACTACAGGGGCACTGCATATTAGGGACCATTACTGGGGACATTGCATAAGGGGCACTTCTACAGTGGGCATTGCAAGAGGGGCATTAAGGTGAATAGAAAGAGAAAAAAAATCTTAGGGTGACGAGAAACGGTGGTATATAGGGGCCCCCACAAGTTTGTTGCCCAGGGGCCCCCACAGACCTTAATCCAGCCCTGATGAGATAGATAGATATGAGAGAGATAGATTTGAGATGGATATGAGATAGATATGAGGTAGATAGATAGATATGAGATGGATAGATATGAGATAGATATGAGATAGATAGATAGATAGATAGATAGATAGATAGATAGATATATGATATGAGCGATAGATAGATATGAGATAGTTAGATATGAGAGATAGATAGATATGAGATAGATAGATATGAGATAGATATGAGATAGATGGATAGATATGAGAGATAGATAGATAGATAGATAGATAGATATGAGATAGATGGATAGATATGAGAGATGGATAGATATGAGATAGATAGATATGAGATAGATATGAGATAGATGGATAGATATGAGAGATAGATAGATAGATAGATAGATAGATAGATAGATGGATAGATATGAGAGATGGATAGATATGAGATAGATGGATAGATATGAGAGATAGATAGATGGATAGATATGAGAGATATGAGATAGATAGATATGATATAGATTGATATGAGATAGATGGATAGATATGAGAGATAGCTAAATGGATAGATATTAGATAGATAGATATGAGATAGATAGATAGATAGATATGATATAGATAGATATGAGATAGATATGAGATAGATAGATAGATAGATAGATAGATAGATAGATAGATATGAGAGACAGATAGATGGATAGATATTAGATAGACAGATATGAGATAAATGAGAGATCTGAGATAGATAAGATAGATAGATAGATAGATAGATAGATAGATAGATAGATAGATAGATAGATAGATAGGAGATAGATATATATGAGATAGATAGATAGATAGATATGAGATAGATAGATATGAGATAGATGGATAGATATGAGAGATAGATGGATAGATAGGGGAATCGGTATGATTTAACAGCCAGACCCATGCCCGGCGGTTGGAATCCTGACAGCGGCATCCCGGCAGAGGAGGAAATCCTGATCGTCCAAGGTAAGTATTGTATAACCTAATTCTACCCCCTAACCCTCCCTTAGGGGTGCCTAACCCTAACCTCCCCCCCCCCAGTGCCTAACCCTAATTCCTCTCTAAGAGCTTAAACCTAACCCCCCCCCTTCCCTGCAGCCTAACCCTAAATCCCCCGGGGGTGCCTAACCCTAACCCCCCCTTCCCCTAGCCTAACCCTAATCTCCCAGGGGGGTGCCTAGCCCTAAGTTCCCCCCGGGAACCTTAAACCTTACCCTCCCCCCACGGCTATCCGAAGCCCCGCATCCCTTCGATCGGGATGCCGAGCGCCGGTCTCCCGGCGTCTGTAAAATGACAAGCGTCTAGATCTAGACGCCTGTCATTTAACCCTCGCCGGAATGAAGCAGTCGGGAAACCGGCTGTCGGGATTAGGTCATACCTGCCGACATTCTGGCTGCTCCTTCTGGGAGGGAGCAGCCAGATCGGCAGGACGGGGTGGGCGTGGCCGAGACAAGGGGGAGTGGCCGGCCAGGTGACGTCACTTGTGGGCGTGACGGGGGTGGAGTCACGCGATCGCGTCAGTTTGGCCCCGCCCCCGCTACACAATGCCGATAAAATAGGCATTGTGCAGCAGGGGGCGGGGCCAAAATTACGCTGCGGAGGTTACAGGGGTTATAGCGGGGGGGATAGGAGGGGTGAGCGGCAGCCGGGAGAATTGCCTGCCTTCCCGGGAGGTCGGGAGCGGCACCCGATTTTCGGGAGGCTCCCGACCAAATCGGGAGGGTAGGCAAGTATGGATTAGGTCCGCCGGCTTCCCGACTGCATACCTAGATATGAGATGGATAGATATGAGATAGATAGATAGATAGATAGATAGATAGATAGATAGATAGGTATGAGATAGAGAGATATATATGAGATAGATAGGTATGAGATAGATAGATAGATATGGGATAGAGAGATAGATACATATGAGATAGAGATATATATGATGAGATAGATAGATATGAGATAGATAGAAAGAAAGATAGATATGAGATAGAGAGATATATATGAGATAGATAGGTATGAGATAGATAGATATGGTATAGAGAGATAGATACATATGAGATAGAGATATATATATGAGATAGATAGATATGAGATAGATAGATATGAGATAGATGGATAGATAGATATGAGATTAGATAGATAGATAGATAGATAGATAGATATGAGATGGATAGATCTGAGATAAATAGATATGAGATAGATAGATAGACATATAGATATGAGATAGATATGAAACAGATAGATATTAGATAGATAGATATGTGAGAGATAGATATTAGATAGATAGATAGATAGATAGATAAAACCGGGGAGGGTTCTGGAGGAAAATAGCAGCACATAGGCTATTATAGTGTACTATTGGGACCAAACTCCGGATTGCTTGGTAAATTCGACAGCTTTGCAGCACTCATATCAGTGGCAAACGCAGGATTTCTAGAGGGGGGTTTCCAAATGCTTGATTTTAGAGCGATGTGGCCAGTCCATGAAGAGGGCAGAATTGGTACTCAACCTGTTTTATTATGCGTCATACAAAGTGTATTGTGTATCATCATTCCAGCATATACAGGACCAGCGATCACAATAAGCCATTAGATGTGGCAGTAGGGCCATAATTTCTGAGCTGGATGTTTTTATTTTAGATGTGGGCACCATTCCAGACTATTGGAGCAAGTCCGGGAGCCTGGAGGAGCAGCAGAAGAACCTAGCACTGGCCTGGACATATATGTACCTATTGGGCTCTATAGCAGTGCATGTTTTCCAGATCTGCTAGTTGGTGCACAGGTTATTTATTACTTTCAGATACATGTGAAAAGATCAACAGATGGTGCTAATTATTTCATTTGTGATACTGAGAAGAACATGCAACAATAGCAAAATTCTATTATATTACTATATCTACTGTGGTCATGTGTATGCTGGGGAGGGGGGTTTCCAGGCAGACGGAAACCCCCCTGCATTTGCCTATGCATATAAAAATATGAGGCTGCGGGTGCTGTCAGGACTGCAGCAGATATTGCAGAGATCCAAAATTAATGCCTGAGCACTGCACTACCCTACACCCACCACACTACTCCACAGACTCTCCCTAAGCACACCACACTACACTATACACCAGACTGATCACTGCACTACCCTACACCCACCACACTACTCCACAGACTCTCCCTAAGCGCACCACACTACACTATGCACCAGCCTGAGCACTACACTGCCGTACACCCACCACACTGCTCCACACAATCCCTAAGCACACCACACTACACTACACTATGCACCAGCCTGAGCACTGCACTACCCTACACCCACCACACTACTCCACAGACTCTCCTTAAGCACACCACACTACACTATGCACCAGCCTGAGCACTGCACTGCACTACAACCTCCACACTACTCCACAGACTCTCCCTAAGCACACCACACTACACTATGCACCAGCCTGAGCACTACACTTCCGTACACCCACCACACTGCTCCACACAATCCCTAAGCACACCACACTACACTACACTATGCACCAGCCTGAGCCCTGCACTGTCTTACACCCACACTACTCCACACACTCTCCCTAAGCACACAACACTACACTATGCATCAGCCTGAACCCTGCACTGTCCTACACCCACCACACTACTCCACACACTCTCCCTAAGCACACCACACTACACTATGCACCAGCCTGAGCACTGCACTGTCCTACCCCACCACACTACTCCACAGACTCTCTGTCACAATCCGGCGAAAGTGATCCTCTGTGGAGGATGGTGAGCCGGGGGTTCAGGTGACTATCGGAGTGACTGTGGCTAGGTCTCCTATTTGCGGCCGAACCCAGGTTTGGCTAGACCTGCCCAGAGGCGCGGAGTCTAACTCACTTGGTGGTTTTCTCCAGTGACCCCTCCAATTGGGATTTGGTTTTCCGTTGCACCATGTGAGCAGGTCGCGGCCCTCTGGACAGGTACCTGGGAATGGCAGAAGACCGGAAACTATATTACGTTAAGTTATTGCTAGAACACTGGAGATACACTGGAACACAATTAGAAATCCTGATCACCGGCTTGCATGAGATTACTGAGAATGTACTAAGAATCATTAAGAAATCCAGGAGCTGACTAGCTCAGCAGCTCAGGGAGATGTGGACACAGGCAGGTACTGGAGTTTGCTAAATATGCAGGAAAACACAAACATATACTAGGGATTGCACATACAAGAGTAGAGTGGACTCAAGGAATATATTGGGAATGCTAGAAATGTGGTACTGGACAGAGGCCAAATACTGGGAGAGCTAGAAATGCTGGTACTGGGCAAAGGCAAAATACTGGGAATAATTATATATGCAGGTGCAGATTGCACAGAAACTGGGAATCCCATCTTGGGATGAGGCACTTGAAATCCCCTCCTGGGGTATAACACTGGGAATCCCATCTTGAGGTATAACACTTGGAACCCCATCCTGGGGTGAGACACTTGAGGTCCCATCTTGGAGAATAACACTTGAAATTCTCCCTTGTGGCACAACACTGGGAACCCCATCCTGGGGTGAGGCACTTGAAATCCCCTCCTGGGGTGAGGAAACTGAAACCCCTTCTTGGGGTGCGAGGCTTGAAACCCCCTCCTGGGGTGAAGAACTTGAAATAAGGACTTTCTCTTGAAACATAACAAATGAAATCCCCTCCTGGGGTATAACACTGGAAACCCCATCCTGGGGTAGGATACTTGGGCCGTTGTCCTGGGGTGAAGAACTTGAAACAAGAACTTTCTCTTGAAACGTAACACTGAAAATCCCCTCCTGGAGTATTACACTGGGAACCCCATCCTGGGGTGAGACACTTGAAGTCCCCTCTAGGGGAAGGACACTAGGAACCCTCTCTCTGGGTAAGAGGCTTGAAACCCCCTCCTGGGGTAAAGAACTTGAAATGAGGATTTCCTCTTGGGGTGTGACACTTGAAATCCCTTCTTGGGGTATAACACTAGAAACACCCTCCTGGGGGATAGCATTTGAGGCCCCTTCCTAGGAAACAAGATTTGAAACCTTCTTTTAGGGTGAGAGACTCAAGGCCCCCTCCTGGAGTACAGAACTTGACACTCCCTGTTGGAGTATGGGACCTAAAACCCCCTTCTGGGGAAGCTGACTTGGCTTTTCCTTTCGGGGTACGCAATATGAAACCCCCTTTTGGGATGCAAGAACACAGACTTCCTCCTGGGGTGAGTGGCTCAGAACCCCCTCTTGAGGTATGGAACTTGAGACCCTTTCTTGGGGAGTAACACTTGAAATTACGGTCCGCTCCTGGGCATAACACTCGAAACGAAGGCCTCCCCTTGAGGCATGAAACTCGAAATGAAGGCCCTCTCCTGGGGTGTGAAACTCAAAACGAAGGCCTCCTCTTGAGGCGTGTAACTCGAAACGAAGGCCCCCTCCTGGGGCATAAAACTCGAAACGAAGACCCCTCCCTGGGGTGTGAAACTTGAAATGAAATCCCCCTCTTGGGGTACAACACTTGTAACCCCCTTCTGGGGTGAGAGATTTGAAACCCCTCCTGGGGCATGAAACTTGAAACGAAGGCCCCCTTCTGGGGCGTGGAACTTGAGACCTCCTCTTGGGGTGCGAGACTTGAGACCACCTGCTGGGGTAAGGAAGTTGAGACCCCTCCTGGGGCTACTGACTGGAGTCCCGTATTGGGAAAAGCAGAATCCGGACAGGGACCGGAACAGGCAGAATCCGGGCTGGGACTGATGGAAATGGAATCCGGGCCGTGACCAGTAGAAGTGGAATAAGTAGTGTCCCTGACTTTAGAAGGTTGAAATATCCTCCCAATCTTTCTTAGACGAGGGTTGAAGCATCTTGTAACAGGGCCCCAATCGAAAACTTGAACTTTCTTTTGCTTAGTGGACATCACCTCCTTATCCATAACTGAAGAAACGGGAATCACTGATGGATGATGGGGAGAACTGAAAACGCAGACATTAGGAGTCACACACTTGTCCCCACTTCTCAGTGGGCGCAGAGTACAGTCCTTAAGAAAGTGATCATCATAACCACAATATAAACACAGATGCAGTTCCCGGCGTCGCTGACGTTCAACCTCAGTAAGTTTAGGGCGCAGGTAACTTTGATGCTTTACTTTAGTTTGCTTGGAAAAGCTGTTAGTCAAGTCAGGAGTAGCACTAGAAAGCTTGGAAATAACTTGAAAAATTTTGGGACGGAGATTTTGTAGTTGTTCTAGAAGCCAGTAGAAACTCTTGAAAGGTTCAGGGTCAAGAATATCAGGAAATTGGGGAACCAGAGGACACTTGAGAGGTTCACTAGCTTGCACAGAAAATTTTTCTTCTGTAGGGGTAATTGAAACTTCGGAATGAAACTATGGAGAATTCACTGGCGGAACTTGTGGTGTGTTTGGGGACAAAGCAGTTAGAACTGAATGAATAACCGTCATTTGACTAGAGAGTTCTTGCAGCTGCTGTCTGACGGATTGCAAAACTGTCTCCTGTGCAGACACACGAAAGAGTAAATCCTGAAAACCTGCTTCAACCTGGAACCCGGCGGCTTGCATATTAGGCTGTTCAAACTGTCACAATCCGGTGAAAGTGATCCTCTGTGGAGGATGGTGAGCCGGGGGGTTCAGGTGACTATCGGAGTGACTGTGGCTAGGTCTCCTATTTGCGGCCGAACCCAGGTTTGGCTAGACCTGCCCAGAGGCGCGGAGTCTAACTCACTTGGTGGTTTTCTCCAGTGACCCCTCCAATAGGGATTTGGTTTTCCGCTGCACCAAGTGAGCAGGTCGCGGCCCTCTGGACAGGTACCTGGGAATGGCAGAAGACCGGAAACTATATTACGTTAAGTTATTGCTAGAACACTGGAGATACACTGGAACACAATTAGAAATCCTGATCACCGGCTTGCATGAGATTACTGAGAATGTACTAAGAATCACTAAGAAATCCAGGAGCTGACTAGCTCAGCAGCTCAGGGAGATATGGACACAGGCAGGTACTGGAGTTTGCTAAATATGCAGGAAAACACAAACATATACTAGGGATTGCACATACAAGAGTAGAGTGGACTCAATGAATATATTGGGAATGCTAGAAATGTGGTACTGGACAAAGGCCAAATACTGGGAGAGCTAGAAATGCTGGTACTGGGCAAAGGCAAAATACTGGGAATAATTATATATGCAGGTGCAGATTGCACAGACAAGACATATAGAGAAGATAGGCATACACTGGGAGAGTGCTAACTGCAAGTGCAGATTTGCACTGACAAGACACAGAGCAGATTGACACAGACATGTGCTGGGAGGACCAGCTGTGAGCTAATTAATACCAGCAGGTAATCTGACACTTCAGTGATACAGGGTAATAGCCACAGGAAAGCTGCAATAGAATTAGCAGCACATACACAAAGACACACAGGGAAGGGACATGAAACACTGAAGTACTGTGAGAAAGCTAAAGTCTCAGAGTAAGGTTTAGCATGGAAGCTAATACAGGAAACTGGGAAACTGTGAGCAGGCTGAAGCAACACGCTGAAGGATTTAGCACAGAGCAACAGTGGGAGTAACACAGGCACTTGGAATAACGAAGTTGAACAGCAACTTCCTGGAGTTCTGGAGGCAAATTTATACCCAGGGGTAGCAGATTACTGGAGCACAGCATCAGCTGACTGAAATCATGCTACCATAGGTTAGGAGTACTGTCACATGAGATGAACTGTCATGGCGGCGCCCATGATGGGAACTCCGATTTCCAGCACACACAGCCGACCATGGAAGCTCGCAAAAAGCACCTAAGGCAGAATACTCAGTCCCACATCCATCACTGCACCAGACGTCTGACCGTAAGGAAGTCAGGGGAAGCCGGCAAGGAGGTGAGAGAGGCCGATCCTAGGCTGAACCCTAACAGTACCCCCTCCTTTTAGGGTGGGCACCGAACACCCATAAAGGCTCAACTGGAACTCCTCAGAAAGACACAAAAAATATACTTGAAAAACACAGGAAACTCGAAAATCCGACTTGAAAACATCAACAAAAATAAATAAATCTTGCTTGAAGACACAATAAGAACTGGGTTCCAGCAGACCAGAAAAAATAACTTTTCAGATATCCTCCCAACTTTCGTATCCATTTTTAGAGCCTGGAAGTACTGGAATACTACATAAGGAGGCTTGTTCAAGAAGTAACTGTTTGCTGAAATAAATGTCCACCAATTCAAAAAAATTATCCTCATTAATGACTTTGACCCCCAAATCTTTTGCTTTTGCTCGCCTGGATCTCCCACCATCACGGCCCAAAATAAGATAATTAATTTTACTGCTGAGTTTCTCAAAAACTTTGCCTCCATAAGTTTCTATTAAAGATTTGGCTTCATTATTCTCAACAGATTCTAAGACTCCCGAGATCACAAAAGACAAGTCCTTCAGTCAATTATCTGTTCCCAAAAAATTTTGCTCAGAGATAAGGTCTTTAGTTGAAGAACTGGTTTTATCCACAGAGGAAGGTAGGAGAACTGGTTGTGAGCATGAAATTTCTTTGGTCTTTGATTTAGGGCTTTTCCCTTTTGGAATTGAAGATACCTCAGACACTTTAGTTGAGCATACTGGAATGGACAAAACACAGTTAGGAGTGGACATGGAATTATACTGGAGATCCATCGATTGATAAACAGGAGATGTAATTGGCGTTAATTGATGTTCTTTATCTGCACCAGAATTAAAAAATTTGTTATTCTCAGGGATTATATGGTCAGTACCTACTACGTCATTGGACGAAGAATACATTAATTCAAACAATTGGTTCTCATCGATGACCTTGACACCAAGATTTTCTGCCACTTTCCGCTTAGATTTATCACCGTTGGGGTTCATGATGAGGTAATTGGTTTCTTTACTAAGATTTTCCACAACTCTACCTCCTACTGCCTCAACTAGAGACTTGAGTCCTTTATTCCCCAGAAGCCCAGGGACATCTGAGATCACAAAAGTCACATTTTACAAGTGGTTATCAATCTCCTGGGAAGTCTGTTCAAAAATGCTAGACTCCGATTCAAAAGAGCGTGAGGGTTGTGAAGATCCCCTGAACATAGGAACAGAAGAATTTATAACTGGGATGGACAAATTAGCGGAAGTTGTTCTTTGAAGTATACTACTCGAAATCCCCTCCTGGGGAATGACACTGGGAACCCCATCCTGGAGTGAGACACTTGAAGTCCCCTCTAGGGGAATAACACCACGAACCCCATCTTGGGGCATTACACTGGGAACCCCATCCTGGGGTAAGACACTTGAATTCCCCTCCTGGGGTATAACACTGGGAACCCCATCTTGGGATGAGGCACTTGAATTCCCCTCCTGGGGTATAACACTGGAAACCCCATCTTGGGATGAGGCACTTGAAATCCCCTCCTGGGGCTTAACAGTGGGAATCCCATCTTGGGATGAGGCACTTGAAATCCCCTCCTGGGGTATAACACTGGGAATCCCATCTTGAGGTATAACACTTGGAACCCCATCCTGGGGTGAGACACTTGAGGTCCCATCTTGGAGAATAACACTTGAAATTCTCCCTTGGGGCACAACACTGGGAACCCCATCCTGGGGTGAGGCACTTGAAATCCCCTCCTGGGGTGAGGAAACTGAAACCCCCTCCTGGGGTGAAGAACTTGAAATAAGGACTTTCTCTTGAAATGTAACACTTGAAATCCCCTCCTGGGGTATAACACTGGAATCCCCATCCTGGGGTAGGATACTTGGACCGTTGTCCTGGGGTGAAGAACTTGAAACAAGAACTTTCTCTTGAAACGTAACACTGAAAATACTCTCCTGGAGTATTACACTGGGAACCCCATCCTGGGGTGAGACACTTGAAGTCCCCTCTAGGGGAAGGACACTAGGAACCCTCTCTCTGGGTAAGAGGCTTGAAACCCCCTCCTGGGGTAAAGAACTTGAAATGAGGATTTCCTCTTGGGGTGTGACACTTGAAATCCCTTCTTGGGGTATAACACTAGAAACACCCTCCTGGGGGATAGCATTTGAGGCCCCTTCCTGGGAAACAAGATTTGAAACCTTCTTTTAGGGTGAGAGACTCAAGGCCCCCTCCTGGAGTACAGAACTTGACACTCCCTGTTGGAGTATGGGACCTAAAACCCCCTTCTGGGGAAGCTGACTTGGCTTTTCCTTTCAGGGTACGCAATATGAAACCCCCTTTTGGGATGCAAGAACACAGACTTCCTCCTGGGGTGAATGGCTCAGAACCCCCTCTTGAGGTATGGAACTTGAGACCCTTTCTTGGGGAGTAACACTTGAAATTACGGTCCGCTCCTGGGCATAACACTCGAAACGAAGGCCTCCCCTTGAGGCATGAAACTCGAAATGAAGGCCCTCTCCTGGGGTGTGAAACTCAAAACGAAGGCCTCCTCTTGAGGCGTGTAACTCGAAACGAAGGCCCCCTCCTGGGGCATGAAACTCGAAACGAAGACCCCTCCCTGGGGCGTGAAACTTGAAATGAAATCCCCCTCTTGGGGTACAACACTTGTAACCCCCTTCTGGGGTGAGAGATTTGAAACCCCCTCCTGGGGCATGAAACTTGAAACGAAGGTCCCCTTCTGGGACGTGGAACTTGAGACCTCCTCTTGGGGTGCGAGACTTGAGACCACCTGCTGGGGTAAGGAAGTTGAGACCCCTCCTGGGGCTACTGACTGGAGTCCCGTATTGGGAAAAGCAGAATCCGGACTGGGACCGGAACAGGCAGAATCCGGGCTGGGACTGATGGAAATGGAATCCGGGCCGTGACCAGTAGAAGTGGAATAAGTAGTGTCCCTGACTTTAGAAGGTTGAAATATCCTCCCAATCTTTCTTAGACGAGGGTTGAAGCATCTTGTAACAGGGCCCCAATCGAAAACTTGAACTTTCTTTTGCTTAGTGGACATCACCTCCTTATCCGTAACTGAAGAAATGGGAATCACTGATGGATGATGGGGAGAACTGAAAACGCAGACATTAGGAGTCACACACTTGTCCCCACTTCTCAGTGGGCGCAGAGTACAGTCCTTAAGAAAGTGATCGTCATAACCGCAATATAAACACAGATGCAGTTCCCGGCGTCGCTGACGTTCAACCTCAGTAAGTTTAGGGCGCAGGTAACTTTGAAGCTTTACTTTAGTTTGCTTGGAAAAGCTG
Source organism: Taudactylus pleione (assembly GCA_031769625.1). Lineage (NCBI taxonomy): Eukaryota > Metazoa > Chordata > Amphibia > Anura > Myobatrachidae > Taudactylus > Taudactylus pleione. The sequence continues at coordinate 1,135,653 of JAUIMM010000433.1, read as the reverse complement.
TTAGTCAAGTCAGGAGTAGCACTAGAAAGCTTGGAAATAACTTGAAAATTTTTGGGACGGAGATTTTGTAGTTGTTCTAGAAGCCAGTAGAAACTCTTGAAAGGTTCAGGGTCACGAATATCAGGAAATTGGGGAACCAGAAGACATTTGAGAGGTTCACTAGCTTGCACAGAAAATTTTTCTTCTGTAGGGGTAATTGAAACTTCGGAACGAAACTATGGAGGATTCACTGGCGGAACTTGTGGTGTGTCTGGGGACAAAGAAGCTAGAACTGAATGAATAACCGTCATTTGACTAGAGAGTTCTTGCAGCTGCTGTCTGATGGATTGCAAAGCTTTCTCCTGTGCAGACACACGAAAGAGTAAATCCTGAAAACCTGCTTCAACCTGGAACCCGGCGGCTTGCATATTAGGCTGTTCAAACTGTCACAATCCGGTGAAAGTGATCCTCTGTGGAGGATGGTGAGCCGGGGGGTTCAGGTGACTATCGGAGTGACTGTGGCTAGGTCTCCTATTTGCGGCCGAACCCAGGTTTGGCTAGACCTGCCCAGAGGCGCGGAGTCTAACTCACTTGGTGGTTTTCTCCAGTGACCCCTCCAATAGGGATTTGGTTTTCCGCTGCACCATGTGAGCAGGTCGCGGCCCTCTGGACAGGTACCTGGGAATGGCAGAAGACCGGAAACTATATTACGTTAAGTTATTGCTAGAACACTGGAGATACACTGGAACACAATTAGAAATCCTGATCACCGGCTTGCATGAGATTACTGAGAATGTACTAAGAATCACTAAGAAATCCAGGAGCCGACTAGCTCAGCAGCTCAGGGAGATATGGACACAGGCAGGTACTGGAGTTTGCTAAATATGCAGGAAAACACAAACATATACTAGGGATTGCACATACAAGAGTAGAGTGGACTCAATGAATATATTGGGAATGCTAGAAATGTGGTACTGGACAAAGGCCAAATACTGGGAGAGCTAGAAATGCTGGTACTGGGCAAAGGCAAAATACTGGGAATAATTATATATGCAGGTGCAGTTTGCACAGACAAGACATATAGAGAAGATAGGCATACACTGGGAGAGTGCTAACTGCAAGTGCAGATTTGCACTGACAAGACACAGAGCAGATTGACACAGACATGTGCTGGGAGGACCAGCTGTGAGCTAATTAATAATAGCAGGTAATCTGACACTTCAGTGATACAGGGTAACAGGAAAGCTGCAATAGAATTAGCAGCACATATACAAAGACACACAGGGAAGGGACATGAAACACTGAAGTACTGTGAGAAAGCTAAAGTCTCAGAGTAAGGTTTAGCATGGAAGCTAATACAGGAAACTGGGAAACTGTGAGCAGGCTGAAGCAACACGCTGAAGGATTTAGCACAGAGCAACAATGGGAGAAACACAGGCACTTCGAATAATGAAGTTGAACAGCAACTTCCTGGAGTTCTGGAGGCGGATTTATACCCAGGGGTAGCAGATTAATGGAGCACAGCATCAGCTGACTGAAATCATGCTACCATAGGTTAGGAGTACTGTCACATGAGAGGAACTGTCATGGCGGCACCCATGATGGGAACTCCGATCCCCAGCACACACAGCTGACCATGGAAGCTCGCAAAAAGCACCTAAGGCAGAATACTCAGCCCCACATCCATCACTGCACCAGACGTCTGACCGCAAGTAAATCAGGGGAAGCCGGCAAGGAGGTGAGAGAGGCCGATCCTAGGCTGAACCCTGACACTCTCCCTAAGCACACCACACTACACAATGCACCAGCCTGAGCACTGCACTGCCCTACACCCACCAGACTACTCCACACACTCTCCCTAAGCACACCACACTACACAATGCACCAGCCTGAGCACTGCACTGCCCTACACCCACCACACTACTCCACAGACTCTCCCTAAGCACACCACACTACACTATGCACCAGTCTGAGCACTGCACTGCCCTACACCCACCACACTACTCCACATCCTCTCCCTAAGCACACCACACTAGACTATGCACCAGCCTGAGCACTGCACTGCCCTACACCCACCACACTACTCCACAGCCTCTCCCCAAGCACACCACACTATGCACCAGCCTGAGCACTACACTGCCCTACACCCACCACACTACTCCACAGCCTCTCCCTACGCACACCACACTACACTATGCACCAGCCTGAGCACTGCACTACTCTACACCCACCACACTACACTACTCCAGACACTCTCCCTAAGCACACCACACTACACTATGCACCAGCCTGAGCACTGCACTACTCTACACCCACCACACTACTCCACACACTCTCCCTAAGCACATAAGCACACCACACTACACTATGCACCAGCCTGAGCACTGCCGTACACCCACCATACTGCTCCACACAATCCCTAAGCACACCACACTACACTATGCACCAGCCTGAGCACTGCCGTACACCCACCACACTGCTCCACACAATCCCTAAGCATACCCCACTACACTATGCACCAGCCTGAGCACTGCATTGTCCTACACCCACCACACTACTCCACACACTCTCCCTAAGCAAACCACACTACACTATGCACCAGCCTGAGCCGTGCACTGCCGTACACCCACCACACTACTCCACACACTCTCCCTAAGCACACCACACTACACTATGCACCAGCCTGAGCCGTGCACTGCCCTACACCCACCATACTGCTCCACACTCTCCCTAAGCATACCACACTACACTATGCACCAGCCTGAGCACTGCACTACCCTACATCCACCACACTACTCCACACTCTCCCTAAGCACACCACACTACACTATGCACCAGGCTGAGAACTGCACTGCCCTACACACACCACACTACTCCACAGACTCTCCCTAAGCACACCACACCACACTACACTATGCACCAGTCTGAGCACTACACTGCCCTATACCCACCACACTACTCCACAGCCTCTCCCTAAGCACACCACACTACACTATGCACCATCCTGAGCACTGCACTGCCATACACCCACCACACTACTCCACACACTCTCCCTAAGCACACCACACTACACTATGCACCAGCCTGAGCACTGGACTGCCCTACACCCACCACACTACTCCACAGCCTCTCCCTAAGCACACCACACTACACTATGCACCAGCCTGAGCACTGCACTACTCTACACCCACCACACTACTCCACACACTCTCCCTAAGCACACCACACTACACTATGCACCAGCCTGAGCACTGCACTGCCGTACACCCACCACACTACTCCACAGACTCTCCCTAAGCACACAACACTACACTATGCACCAGCCTGAGCACTGCACTGTCCTACACCCACCACACTACTCCACACATTCTCCCTAAGCACACCACACTACACTATGCACCAGCCTGAGCACTGCACTACCCTACACCCACCACACTACTCCACACACTCTCCCTAAGCACACCACACTACACTATGCACCAGCCTGAGCACTGCACTACCCTACACCCACCACACTACTCCACACACTCTCCCTAAGCACACCACACTACACTATGCACCAGCCTGAGCACACTACCCTACACCCTCCATGCTACTCCACACACTCTCCATACGCACACCACACTACACTATGCACCAGCCTGAGCACTGCACTACCCTACATCCACCACACTACTCCACACACTCTCCCTAAGCACACCACACTACACTATTCACCAGCCTGAGCATTGCACTACTCTACACCCACCACACTACTCCACACACTCTCCCTAAGTACACCACACTACACTATGCACCAGCCTGAGCACTGCACTACCCTACACCCACCACACTACTCCACACACTCTCCCTAAGTACACCACACTACACTATGCACCAGCCTGAGCACTGCACTACCCTACACCCACCACACTACTCCACACACTCTCCCTAAGCACACAACACTACACTATGCACCAGCCTGAGCACTGCACTACCCTACACCCACCACACTACTCCACACACTCTCCCTAAGCACACCACACTACCCTATGCACCAGCCTGAGCACTACACTACTCTACACCCACCACACTACTCCACACACTCTCCCTACGCACAGCACACCACACTATGCACTAGCCTGAGCACTGCACTACCCTACACCCACTACACTACTACACACACTCTCCCTAAGCATACCACACTACACTATGCACCAGCCTGAGCACTGTACTGTCCTACACCCACCACACTACTCCACACACTCTCCATAAGCACACCACACTACACTATGCACCAGCCTGAGCACTGCACTACCCTACACCCACCACACTGCTCCACACACTCTCCCTAAGCACACCACACTACTCTATGCACCAGCCTCAGCACTACACTGCCCTACACCCACCACACTACTCCACACACTCTCCATAAGCACACCACACTACACTATGCACCAGCCTGAGCACTGCACTACCCTACACCCACCACACTACTCCACACACTCTCCTTAAGCACACCACACTACACTATGCATCAGCCTGAGCAGGGCCGAAACTAGGATTTTTATCACCAGGGGCAAGACAGTAATTTGGCGCCCCCCATGTAATTCCCCCTGCTGTAGTGCCCATATTGTAATGCCCCCATAGTAATGCCCATATGTTAATACCCCCATAGTAATGCCCCTGTAGTGCCCACCATACAGTAATGCCCCTGTAGTGCCCATGCTCCCATATTAATGCCCCTGTAGTGCCCATGCTTTCATAGTAATGCCCCTGTAGTGCCCATGCTCTCATAGTTATGCCCCTGTATTGCCCATGCCCCATAGTAATATCCCTGTAGTGCCCTTACAGTAATGCCCCTGTAGTGCTCTTGCCCCCACAGTAATGCCCCTGTGGTAATGCCCCTGTAGTGCCCATGCCCCAATAGTAATGCCCCTGTAGTGCTCATGCCCCATTAGTAATGCCCCTTATTGCCTATGCCCCCATAGTAATGCCCCTGCCCCCATAATAACGCCCCTGTAGTGCAGCTTATTAAAAAAAAAATACTTACCTTGAATCCCGCTCCTGCATCCAGCGTCGCGTCCGGTCCGCCGGCTGCTCCTTGGAACTATGGGGGAGATGTCATGACGTCTCCCCCATAGTGCCCGTGGGGAGAGCCGGAAGCTGGAGTTCGGGAGAGTAGTCCAGCCTCCGGCTCCGGCTACACCGCGTCGCTGCAGAGAAGGAGCCGGGCGCCCGCTGGTAATAAATATTACCAGCGGACGTCCGGCTTGGAGCCTCTCTGCAGCGCCGGGCTGGAGGTCACTGGCACCAGGTACAGCGGCTCACCCGGTGCACGTGCACCTCCAGCCCCCCCCCTAGTTGCGGCCCTGGCCTGAGCACTGCACTACCCTACACCCACCACACTACTCCACACACTCTCCCTAAGCACACCACACTACACTATGCACCAGCCTGAGCACTGCACTACCCTACACCCACCACACTACTCCACACACTCTCTCTAAGCACACCACACTACACTATGCATCATCCTGAGCCCTGCACTACCCTGCACCCACCACACTACTCCACACACTCTCTCTAAGCACACCACACTACACTATGCATCAGCCTGAGCACTGCACTACCCTACACCCACCACACTACTCCACACACTCTCTCTAAGCACACCACACTACACTATGCATCAGCCTGAGCACTGCACTACCCTACACCCATCACACTACTCCACACACTCTCCCTAAACACACCACACTACACTATGCATCAGCCACTACATCCCAGACTCTCCCTACGCACACCACACTACACCACAGCCTGACCCTGAGCACACCACAGTACACAACAGACACACACACCAAATGTTTGGATCATGTCAGCTGTTATATTGCACATGACCACTAGAGGGAGATAAATAACCATATTACTACATCCTTGAACACCACTGAATTTTGTTGCCTTTCCATAAGGCACAGTGAAGTGTCTATAATGAGCGTATATTCGGTGGCCATTGCTCTCCTGGTAAGTTTTGCGAAGTGTAGCCTACAGGCTACAGAGGCTAATGCCATCTTAAGATGGCGTAAGCCAATCTCCGCAATACTATGGGAGTTGTGGCTTCTTTCAGAAATGGAGGGACCATAGCAGATATCGGAAATCTGCTGCGGTTCCTTCATAAAACATCTGCGGGATACTAAATATTTGCAGATACATTCTGCAAATATTTAATGATAAATATTCCCCTTAGTGTCCCAAAATCCTTTTAGTTTTAGCCTTATGCAGGACCGGCACTAGGTCTATTAACGCTCACATTAGCCCCCACAGGAAAAATACACAAACACTGGCCCCCACAGGAAAAATATACACACACTGGCCCCCACAGGAAAAATATACACACACTGGCCCCCACAGGAAAAATACACACACACTGGCCCCCACAGAAAAAAATACACTGGCCTCCACAGAAAAAAAATACTCACACTGGCTTCCACAGAAAAAAATACACTGGCCTCCGCAGAAAAAAAATACTCACACTGGCCTCCACAGAAAAAAATACACTGGCCTCCACAGAAAAAAATACACTGGCCTCCACAGAAAAAAATACTCACACTGGCATCCGCAGAAAAAAATATACACTGGCCTCCACAGAAAAAAATACACTGGCCTCCACAGAAAAAAAATACTAACACTGGCTTCCACAGAAAAAAATACACTGGCCTCCACAGAAAAAAAAATACTCACACTGGCTTCCACAGAAAAAAAATACTCACACTGGCTTCCACAGAGAAAAAATACTCACACTGGCCTCCACAGAAAAAAATACACTGACCTCCACAGACAAAAATACACTAGCCTCCACAGAAAAAAAATACTCACACTGGCCCCCACAGGAAAAATACACACACACATTGGCCTCCACTGAAAAAAAACACACACATTGGCCCCCACAGGAAAAAACACTCACATTGGCTATACCTGCTTACTTTTGCAATCTCGTGACTGGGTGTAGCGCAGAGAGGAGAGGCAGCTGACCACTTTGGGAGCGGTCTCTTTTCACCATTAGGCCCTGTTGCGGCAAGATAAGCAAATTGCGGGTCCATGGGAAGGTGCCAGGGCTAAATTATGCAATTTGCATCTTTTTTGCCCACCCCCTCCCTACGGAACTGCAATTCACCCATTCTGTCCATTTCACTAGGAAATTGGGCCGGATGTGAACCCGATGGGAAAAAATAAAAAAAATAAACATATTGGCCTCCATAGGGAAAAACAAACAAACATATTGGACCGCACAGTAAAAAGAAAAAAAAGGCCACCCACCAAAAAAAACAAAAAAAAAACAAATCACAGCGACCCCCAACAGGAAAATAAAACCTCTATGGGAAAAAAATAAAAAAACGTATTGGCCTCCATAGGAAAAACAGAAAGGCCCCCGACAGTTAAAAAATAAATAAAACACAATGGTCATCAAAGTAAAAAAAACAAGCAGACAGATTGGCCCCCACAGAAAAATAAAATAAAACACACATTAGTTGCCCCCCACAGAAGACTGATCTGTAAGTAGCCCTCAGCCACGGGTGGCACTTATATGTCACTGCATGCAGAGCACTGTGTAACGTAATCCCCGCCCCCATAATTAAGCCCCACCTCCCGAGGATGCCAGTTGTAGGCAAGGAGGAGAGAGGCAGAGACCCAGGCTAGCCGCATCACTGCTAGGGGGTGTGACCTTGCAGCGGACACGCAGCCTCAGCCTATGACATCATAGGCCATGGGATGGGAGGAGCTGTAATTGGTGTGTTCTGGGGGAATGCCCCTGTAATGCATACTTACCAACTTTTATTATCTGCTCCCCGGGAGATGCCCGGAGAGCAGACACAACAGGCCAATTTGGTGGGTGGGGCAGGGTTCCTATGTCATTAGGCCCCGCCCCCATCACAGGAAAGTGTCGCGAATCGTGAGAGTGCGAGGCTATATGTCTAGGGATGGCCATCGGTGGGGTGTCTAACGATGGTTACCATCAATGGGCCCATCAGTGATTACCATCGATGGCAGACAAACCATCTATGGTGAATCATCAACAGTTTGCACCCCCTAGATGGCCACCACTGATGGGGGATGCCGGGCCACGGCCAATCAAAAATGAGGATGGAGCTTAGCGGGCACCGGCAGGCGGGGCTAAGCTCCATCCTGTAAAGAGAATAAAAAAATAAATTTGCTCCCACTAATCCATCGATGGCAGAGAACCATTGGTTCTCTGCCATCAATGGCAAAACATCAATAGTCGATGGCCATCCCAATAAATGGCGCATGTTGATCGTCCAGCCCCACCCCTTCCATACAGAGCCGCGATTCCTGACAATTCTCTCCCCATTCTGCCCAGGTTACCCGTTCACACTGCATCACGAGCCAGGTTACCTGTTCACATGGCATCATGAGCCAGGTTACCTGTTCACACTGCATCACGAGCCAGGTTACCTGTTCACATGGCATCATGAGCCAGGTTACCCGTTCACACTGCATCACGAGCCAGGTTACCCATTCACACTGCATCATGAGCCAGGTTACCTGTTCACATGGCATCACGAGCCAGGTTACCCGTTCACACTGAATCATGACCCAGGTTACCTGTTCACACTGCATCACGAGCCAGGTTACCTGTTCACATGGCATCACGAGCCAGGTTACCTGTTCACACTGCATCACGAGCCAGGTTACCTGTTCACACTGCATCACGAGCCAGGTTACCTGTTCACACGGCATCACGAGCCAGGTTACCTGTTCACACGGCATCACGAGCCAGGTTACCTGTTCACACTGCATCACGAGCCAGGTTACCCGTTCACACGGCATCACGAGCCAGGTTACCCGTTCACACGGCATCACGAGCCAGGTTACCCGTTCACACTGCATCACGAGCCAGGTTACCCGTTCACACTGAATCACGAGCCAGGTTACCCGTTCACATGGCATCACGAGCCAGGTTACCCGTTCACACTGAATCACGACCCAGGTTACCTGTTCACACTGCATCACGAGCCAGGTTACCTGTTCACACTGCATCACGAGCCAGGTTACCCGTTCACACGGCATCACGAGCAAGGTTACCCGTTCACACTGCATCAAGAGCCGGGTTATCTGTTCACACTGCATCACGAGCCAGGTTACTTGTTCACACTGCATCACGAGCCGGGTTACCTGTTCACACTGCATTACGAGCCAGGTTACCTGTTCACACTGCATCACGAGCCAGGTTACTTGTTCACACTGCATTACGAGCCGGGTTACCTGTTCACACTGCATTACAAGCCGGGTTACCTGTTCACACTGCATCACGAGCCAGGTTACTTGTTCACACTGCATCACGAGCTGGGTTACCCGTTCACACTGCATCACGAGCCGGGTTACCCGTTCACACTGCATCACGAGCCAGGGTACCCGTTCACACTGCATCACGAGCCGGGTTACCCGTTCACACTGCATCACGAGCCGGGTTACCCGTTCACACTGCATCACGAGCCAGGTTACTTGTTCACACTGCATCACGAGCTGGGTTACCCGTTCACACTGCATCACGAGCCGGGTTACCCGTTCACACTGCATCACGAGCCAGGTTACCTGTTCACACTGCATCACGAGCCAGGTTACCTGTTCACACTGCATCACGAGCCAGGTTACCCATTCACACTACCTCACTGAGCCGGCCTTGGCCTCATGTCTGTCTTACATTAATCATGAGAGTAACATCACATCAGCACTGTCCTTATTACATGTGGACATTTTTATGCGGCATACTACCAATACCCAATAAATGGGGCTCTTTCTTATCAGGTTATCTCATGTCACGATGTGGACCTGTTGCACCGGAATGCGATACATGCTGGTGCCTCGTCCCGGTGGGTAACGCCATCTTCAGGTGACGTTACCCAATAGAAGCCTACGGGCTTCTTTTTGGGATGCTCTCCCCTGTGAGGGATCCAATCGGATCCCTCTCATCACCCACCTCCCCCCCTCATGTCCCCCATGTGCAGAAGCACGCCAGAGGAACTTCTGTGTGTTAAACCCCGAAGTTCCTCCATCAGGGGGCATGAACGGCACGGGGGAGCTGTCCTTTGCGGTTTTGTAGGTACATACAGCTGTAATCAACCACGGGATGTACTGGAAGAGAGGCGGGTTATACGGCAATGCGGATGTGATGCTTAGTACATCCCACCCTAGTGGCAAATGCAGGATTTCCAGAGGGGGGTTTCCAAATGCTTAATTTTAGAGCGAGTTTGACCAGTCCATGAAGAGGGCAGAATTAGTACTTATCCAGCTTTAATATGCGTCATACAATGTGTATTGTGTGTCATAATTCTAGCATATACAGGATCAAAGTAAGTCATTTGATGCGGCAGTAGGGCCATCCTGCCTGAGCTGAGTGTTTTTATTTTAGATGTGGGCACCATTCCAGAGCATTGGAGCAAGTCCGGGAGCCGAGAGGAGCAGTAGAAGAACCTAGCACTGCCCTGGACATATATGTACATATTGGGCTCTATAGCAGTGCATCCCTAACAGTGCATGTTTTCAAGATCTCCTAGTTGGTGCACAGGTTATTTATTACTGGCTGATACATGTTAAAAGATCCATAGGTGGTGCTATTTATTTCATTTGTGATACTGAGAAGAACATGTAGACTAGTAAAATTATATTATATTACTATTTCTTCTGTGGTCATGGTATGTGCTGGGGAGGGGGGTTTCCAGGCAGATGGAAACCCCCCCTGCGTTTGCCTATGCACCCTGGGACAGTTGCTTATGTTATATGTAAAATGTATAATATTTGAACAAATCCCATCTCTGACTCTGTTATGCAATATAACAATACGTGGATTATTTACAGGAGGACATGGAGGTAATCCTGTGGTACATTTTTATTTCAGTCATATTTAATGTGAGAGCTAATGGTTAATAGTTTCTACATTACAGTTTACTCAGGTAACCAGTCTTTAATAATACAATTATAAATCATCGTTTTGTTGTTTTTGGCCCTGACTTGACAATACGCAACGTGTCCTACTGTATACTGACTCAGAGCCATCGTGTGCCTATAAATCAGAAGACAATGGGGTTACAAGGGTCTGTTTGCACTTCCATACATCAGATGTTCCAAAACTCTGCCATTACCGACAATCCAGGATTTAAGGATACCCATGCCTGAGCCCAGATGGATAAATCAAACTAACTGGGGTACTAATTAAGTCACCTGTGCTCAAACATGGATATCCTTAAAACGTGAACTGTAATGGGTAGTTTGGGAACCTCTGCCTTACGTTGTAAATTCTCCCTGTGTGTACAATGCTGTGTTAGAAGTGGCCACTAGAGGGCGTCACACAACCGCAGAATTACTCTATAGCTGGTACTGTAGCTGGTCATGACTAGACTGCAAATAGATTTCATTTAAGTCACCGATTTTACTTTCACACATGTATCAAAGTATATTAGTATTAAGGAGGAAATTGCTCTTCATGTAGCACAGTTGCTCACATTCTCATCCTGCCATGTAAGAGGCGGCCCCTGTCACAGCCACTAGTTACCAGTGCAATCAATCAATCAATCAGCAATTATCACTGACTGATGGAGGGAAAGCTAAACAGTGAACGCAAATGTCATACTGGTTACTACGGGTTACTGTACACTAGACCGTAGCTAAGGATTGAGCCTAATTTATGGGTAGCAATGGAGGAATTCAGCCAAACAGATCATGTATACATCAGCCTCAAGATAGATAATTATTGGTATGCTTTATGGAGTTAATATGGTGACACCATGATTTCCCTTTATAGCAACTGACTATTACCCCTTTTACACTGGCAGCAATAACCCGGGTAACTGCACGTGAGCACGCAGCAACCCGGGTTACTGAGCAGTGTGAAAGGGCCGGGTTGAAATAAGCCAGGTGGAGTGACCCAGCATTTCAACCCTGGTCACTTGAAGGGTTGAACGCGCGTTCAACCCTGCTCGTGATGCAGTTGAACGGGTAACGCGGCTAGTGATGCAGTGTGAATGGGTAACCTGGGTCGTGATGCAGTGTGAACGGGTAACCTGGGTCGTGATGCAGTGTGAACGGGTAACCCGGCTAGTGATGCAGTGTGAACGGGTAACCCAGCTCGTGAAGCAGTGTGAACGGGTAACCTGGGTCGTGATGCAGTGTGAAAGGGTAACCCGGCTCATGATGCAGTGTGAATGGGTAACCTGGGTCGTGATACAGTGTGAACAGCAACCCGGGTTACTGAGCAGTGTGAAAGGGCCGGGTTGAAATAAGCCAGGTGGAGTGACCCAGCATTTCAACCCTGGTCACTTGAAGGGTTGAACGCGTGTTCAACCCTGCTCGTGATGCAGTTGAACGGGTAACGCGGCTAGTGATGCAGTGTGAATGGGTAACCTGGGTCGTGATGCAGTGTGAACGGGTAACCTGGGTCGTGATGCAGTGTGAACGGGTAACCCGGCTAGTGATGCAGTGTGAACGGGTAACCCAGCTCGTGAAGCAGTGTGAACGGGTAACCTGGGTCGTGATGCAGTGTGAACGGGTAACCCGGCTCATGATGCAGTGTGAACGGGTAACCTGGGTCGTGATACAGTGTGAACCGGTAACCCGGCTCGTGATGCAGTGTGAACGGGTAACCCGGCTCATGATGCAGTGTGAATGGGTAACCTGGCTCGTGATGCAGTGTGAATGGGTAACCTGGCTCGTGATGCAGTGTGAATGGGTAACCTGGCTCGTGATGCAGTGTGAATGGGTAACCTGGCTCGTGAAGCAGTGTGAATGGGTAACCTGGCTCGTGATGCAGTGTGAATGGGTAACCTGGCTCGTGATGCAGTGTGAATGGGTAACCTGGCTCGTGATGCAGTGTGAATGGGTAACCTGGCTCGTGATGCAGTGTGAATGGGTAACCTGGCTCGTGATGCAGTGTGAATGGATAACCTGGCTCGTGATGCAGTGTGAACAGGTAACCTGGCTCGTAAAGCAGTGTGAATGGATAACCTGGCTCGTGATGCAGTGTGAATGGATAACCTGGCTCGTGATGCAATGTGAATGGGTAACCTGGCTCGTGATGCAGTGTGAATGGATAACCTGGCTCGTGATGCAGTGTGAACAGGTAACCTGGCTCGTAAAGCAGTGTGAATGGATAACCTGGCTCGTGATGCAGTGTGAATGGATAACCTGGGTCGTTGCGACCCGGGTCCCGTTCTCTGCATAGGAAGATTCGGCGCTTGGAGTTGAGATCAAATCCAAGCACCGGCTTATCACGTGATCCAGATAACGTCATCGACCAGGCATTAGTGCCGGATCTTGCCGCCTGTCGGTATGGGGGTCTCAGCCGTGTCACGCCCAGGATGGATGCGTGAACATAATTCCGGAAGCGACCTGTCATACTAACGGAAAAGAAGTATAAGAGATGGCCGCTATCGCCACTGCAGGTGCAAATTTGTACGCAGCGAAAACATCAAAATGTCGCACCCACCGGGATTTGTATTGAGATGCCCACCGGCGGATTCCCAAATCTAATCGTCTGCGTACAATGACGCAGCATCGGTCGGAGGTCAGCCGATAATCTGCCTTCCCAGTAACCCTATAGTCATGCAGAATGGCCGCGGGAACTGAGACGCCGGAGCCATTTTTACAGCGCACGGGATTGCAGTCGCAGGCTGGGACAAGCTCAGACACATCTGCGTGCCCCCCCCATTGCTGCCCACAAATGGTCCCTGCCAGTCACTTTGCCAATAAATCTTCACTGCAAACAACAAGGTACTCACACAGGGTATATCATACTGCCACACACGTGTCCGTTTTCCCATATATGCCCTGGGTCCTTGTATGGCTTATCTCCCACAGTGCAACCTTCGTAGTGCGCCCAACATGGCTGCCTCACCTGGATGGGATGAAAAGTACATGGACCTGACTATTGTGGTGGGACCCTACTCCTAGCATTAGGACCCTGCAACCACCCATTTTGTGTCATTTCCTCTAGGCGTAACCTCTTCCACCCAGGGTAATCCTACGCAGTGCGCCCAAGATGGCTGCCTCATCTGGTACCTTTCGTGGGTGGAATATATAACCCATGGAAGTTATTTCCCAAAATGTCTGCACCAACCCCGCAATATGCTCATTGTGCTCTCTAGGTTTCGGTTGATTTTAATTATCTCGGTGTGGTTTCCTATTTTTTGCAACACCAAATCCTTCTGCAATGTACCATGTTTTCTGATGTCTGTTAGCAACTTTGAGTCCTATGGGAGAAAAGCGCTATATAAATAAAATTATTATTATTATCCAGCTCACCGCACTGCTAAGCAAGACTCCCGCTCCCCCCCCACCGTAGGACACTGCGACCCGCAGGTGGGATAGTGTCCAAAAAGCGGGACTATCCTGCCAAATTCAGGATGGTTGGGAGGTATGAGTATATGAATAATTTGTTTATCTTTTCCCCAACAAAATCAATTTTTAAAATTGTATGTATGCCCATCACAATCACGTACAACCACAATCACATACAACCGTAGTCACATACAATCACATACAATTACAGTCACATACAATTGTCTAATACAACTGCAGTCACATACAACCACAATCACATACAATCACATACAACCACAGTCACATACAATCACATACAACCACAGTCACATACAACTGCAGTCACATACAACCACAATCACATGCAATTACAGTCACATACAACCGCAGTCACATACAACCACAATCACATACAACCGCAGTCACATACAATCACATACAATTACAGTCACATACAATTGTCTAATACAACTGCAGTCACATACAACCACAATCACATACAACCACAATCACATACAACCACAATCACATACAATCACATACAACCACAGTCACATACAATCACATACAACCACAGTCACATACAACCACAGTCACATACAACCACAGTCACATACAACCACAGTCACATACAATCACATACAACCACAGTCACATACAACCACAGTCACATACAACCACAATCACATACAACCACAATCACATACAACCACAATCACATACAATCACATACAACCACAGTCACATACAATCACATACAACCACAGTCACATACAACCACAGTCACATACAACCACAGTCACATACAACCACAGTCACATACAACCACAGTCACATACAATCACATACAACCACAGTCACATACAACCACAGTCACATACAACCACAATCACATGCAATTACAGTCACATACAATCGCAATCACATACAACCACAGTCACGCAGTAACATACAACCACAATTTCATACAACCACAGTCATATACAACCGTAGTCACATACAATCACATACAATTACAGTCACATACAATTGTCTAATACAACTGCAGTCACATACAACCACAATCACATACAATCACATACAACCACAGTCACATACAATCACATACAACCACAGTCACATACAACTGCAGTCACATACAACCACAATCACATGCAATTACAGTCACATACAACCGCAGTCACATACAACCACAATCACATACAACCGCAGTCACATACAATCACATACAATTACAGTCACATACAATTGTCTAATACAACTGCAGTCACATACAACCACAATCACATACAACCACAATCACATACAACCACAATCACATACAATCACATACAACCACAGTCACATACAATCACATACAACCACAGTCACATACAACCACAGTCACATACAACCACAGTCACATACAACCACAGTCACATACAATCACATACAACCACAGTCACATACAACCACAGTCACATACAACCACAATCACATACAACCACAATCACATACAACCACAATCACATACAATCACATACAACCACAGTCACATACAATCACATACAACCACAGTCACATACAACCACAGTCACATACAACCACAGTCACATACAACCACAGTCACATACAACCACAGTCACATACAATCACATACAACCACAGTCACATACAACCACAGTCACATACAACCACAATCACATGCAATTACAGTCACATACAATCGCAATCACATACAACCACAGTCACGCAGTAACATACAACCACAATTTCATACAACCACAGTCATATACCGGCGGATTCACAAATCTAATCGGCTGCATACAGTGATGCAGCAACGCACATACAACTATAGTCACATACAAACAATCAAATACAACCTCAGTCACATACAACCACAATCACACAACTGCACTGTCGGGGGAGGTGTAGCTATGTCACCCGCTGCTCTGGACTGTGGATGAAGGCCCCATATGTCACTAATACCTCTTTTACACAAAAAATCCAGGTCTGACCTGGGTTTTCAGAGATGGTTCCAACCCAGGACAGACCCAGGTCAGACACCATTTACACAGCACCATCAATCTGGGTTATTCCCAGGTCAGCCCCGTTCACACTGAACCTGGGTCTGCCCTGCTAAACTTGTGAGGTCATAAAAAGTGGGAGGTGACTGCTCCACAGCCACCAATCAGCTAATTTTAGGCATGACCCAGGTCGGATAACCCGGGTTGCACCGTTTACACTGCAATATTACCCAGGTCCATCCTGGGTCCGACCCTGGTAGCTACCTGGGTTCAATTGCCGGGTCACTTGACCCGGGTTATTTATCAGGGACCCTTTTACACTGAGCTGCGACCTGGGTAGACCCAACAATAACCCAGGTTTTTGCTCTGGTGTAAAAGGGGTATAATTATACTTCCCATTAGCTATGAAATCCCCTGTCCCTCCTTCCCCATAGAACAATCCTCTTTTGGTCATTGTTGTACAATTGATGGTGAGTGTACGGCCATTAGCCTATAGCTCTGGGTGAGGTCCATTCAGGCTCTCATCCCTAACGTAATGTTAGATCTGTGCACATTTGCCCATATCACTCAGGAAGCACAAAGCTCAGAGGAGAGGAGCATTGTAAGATCAGCCTGGTTCCGCCATGTGCCAGGCTTTTCATGTAATGCGATATCTCTGCCAAAACACGTGGGTTTGTGTCCCATGAATGCGGCATTTGGGGCAGAGCGGAGGTCTGCACCATCGCGTTGATGGGCAGAGTGAGTAGGCCCACTGGGGTACCTAGCTATGCAGAGCAGTGCTAACCGCTCCATGGGCCTGATTCTGCATGGGGTCCCCGCAGCCAGCCGCTTGCGTTTAGAGGAAAAGGCCAGGAAATCTCTGTCAGCAGACGGAGATCCGGCTTCTTCCCTCCCCCGCATCGTCGCCCCCTCCCCACCCACAAAAGTCAGACAGTGCCAGTCTGTGAGCGAGTTAGCAGGATCCATTCTGCAAACCTGGAAATCTGCGCTCAGCAGTGCACTTCACAAACCCACGTGCTTTGCTGTGCTGCTTTCTATGTACTGTGCACCTGTTGGGTCATGTCAGCACACGTGTCCTTCTGTGGGTCCCCTGCAGCACAAAAATACTGCAAAGCTTCTGATTGGTGAAAACTGTGGCAATGGACCCAGATCATGGGCAGTAAAGAGCTAGCCCTTTAGTAGAGTACCACCTATGCAGCGCCAGATTAAGGGGCATATTTATTAATTATCAGGACTTGGACCTGATAAATATCATTTTGTTTTTTGCAGCAATAAAGAAATTAAGGATCTCCTGCATTTCCAATTTTCACATCCAGGAACAGAGGGCTTGATTCAGACCCGCCCGTGAGCGCTATGCGGTCACCCACAGCTACACGAGCGGCCTGGAGGCCGCTCTGAAAAACAAGAAGGACGTCCCTGATTCAGAGCGAGCGCTCTGTCAGAGCGTCCGGCTCTGAATCAGGGCCAGAGTGTCTGACTGGAGCCCCCCCCCTCCCCCTCTCCTGCAATGTGTAAATGTACAGTAATCGCTAAATGTGATCACTTCATTTCTGGGTTCCGGACCCAGCCGCGCTACAGTGCATGTGCTGCCATAAGACCACGCATGCAAGAGCGACCATTGCTGGAGATCCCTCTCCCGGTAAATATTGCTATCGCCATCTGGAGGGGCCGAGCTCTGTAATGTGAAGGTAAATTATGCATTTTAGCAGCCCCCAAAGAAATCTATGGTCTGGGATGGTTGGTTGTGCCTGCTCTGCGGATCGCTGGATCTGATATGCGGCGGGGGGCCTGGGAAGACTTGCCCCCAGTGAAACCCCCTCCCTTAATCTTTATCAGACTGCTTCCTGGTGCGCTCAAACCTCTGCACAGCAGGATCTGTCCAGGGCCGGGTTACCGGGGGGCGGCGGGTGACTACGGGACCCCCCTGGCCCTAGGCGGCCACTTAGGTTGCCTAGCGGTAAATTCGGCCCTGCCTATGGTAGCTGCTTTTGCATAAAAAAAATACAGATAATAGGAGAAATCAGAGATATCTGCTGTGGTCCCCCGTACATACACTTAATATTTGCTGTACCCCAGGAATATTTGGGGATAAATATGTCCCTAAGCACCGTATGAGTCTGGAGATGAAAATTGTGATGGCCCATTGCAGGCGGCAGTACCCTGCTGGAAGTGCCGTGGCCAATGCTGCTGGGGGGGACGGGGCTAGTGCCAAGCAACTCCTGCCCATCCTCCATCTGCCTGCATAATCCTCCCCTCCCCCATATGTGTTGTTCACCAGTAATTGTGGAGCATGAAAGGTAAAGAAAAGGAAATATTTGCTCTGTCCCTCTGGCCCGGAAAAGCTCCTGACTGAGGGCCTGATTCAGAGCCGGATGCTCTGACCAGAGCACTCGCTCTGAATCAGGGTCCTCCTACCTAATATTAGAGCGGCCTCCTGGCCACTCGCATAGCTGTGGGTGACCACCCACAGAATATGCGAGCGGCCAAAAAGATGGTCGCGATGGTCAAGACCATCGCGACCATCGGGCTTGCAACTAGACCCTGCGGTAGGGTCTCGCTGCCGCAAGCCCAGGAGTACTTTTGGCTCTATCAGAGCCAAAAACACTCCCACTGACATCACTAGTGATGTCAGTGGGGCCGGACCCAGATGGTAGGCGTCCCCATGGGAACGCCTCCGTCTGTGCAGCAACACCCCCGGCACGCCCACCAAAGGGGGAGTGCTGTCACTCACCATCGACAGCACGCCCCCTTTGGTGCGAGACCCATAACGACGGCTTGGCCATCACTATGCAGGCCTCGCGCATGCTCACTACGGAGCTCCCTCCGTCATGCGCATGCGCACTAGGGCACCATCGACCCGCTTGCCAGCGCTCAGTGCTCACGAGCGGGTCTGAATCAGGCCCTGAGACAGGACAGAAACAACAGTCCCCCAATGTAAGAACTATTCAGCTGGATTGGATTTAAAGGTTTATTAACATTGGCGGGGATGACTGCCACCAATAGCGGCACTATTACAGGCAATAAACACATTGATGTATAAAGTGACAATAACAAAGCTCCCACAATAATAGGACTTTTCACCCTATGATAAATATGCCCCTTCATAACTGAGACCTCTTCAATAAGGAATCCTCACCGGCTGTGAGCTTGATGAATAGAACCCACCATGCATCAAACGTTTACTAAAATGTAAATAAAATCAGATTTTGCATCGCGGCAATCCTCAGGTTCAGCCCCGTGGCGTTAAGGCCCCCATACATCAGAGATTGATTGCAGCAATCGTGCAATTTGCAATCGATTGTGTATACAAATCCCTTTTTCAATCGATTGCAGAATTGCCACAATCGATTGAAAATGGGAGAGATTTTTATAGACAATCGATTGCAAATTGCACGATTGCTGCAATCTATCTCTGATGTATGGGGGTATTTAGTCACAGCAGTGCCTCTGTCCATTCACAGTGCTCCTGAGAAGTAGCCACTAGCGCTGGTCCTGTCTGGTCCTGTCAGAGCTGCAGCAGAAGAGGCAGGAAAGAGGTGAAGAGTGGAAAAGTGACAGAAGGGAGGTAGAGAGGGAAAGGTGCGGGGCAAGCGGGGAATGGAGGGATTGTTGGGTGCTTAGAATAATTGGCAGAAGGAGAGATTGGGGACAGCTGGAATGAGGGGAAAAAGGGACACAAAAACACAATGGGGAAAAAGAAAGAGGCAAACATTAGCAGTGTGAGAGACACATTGGGGGAGGGCAGAGAGAGAAACAAATAGGGAGACAGGAAGACGTTACAGCGATGAGACGTATCAGAGCTTGGAGAGAAAGTACCAACCAATCAGCTTCTAGCTGTCACTTTACAGACTGTGGGTCTCATTTATCAATGAGTGTTGTCAATCACAACGAGAAATAAAACTTGTTGTGTACGACAAATACTGCTCCAGCCAATAAGCTACAAACTGTCATTTTTCAAACAGATGACAGTTGGGAGCTGATTGGCTGGAGCACCATTTATCATACGCAACAAGTTTAATCACTCGATGTGAATGATAACATTCATTGGTAAATGAGGCCCTCAGTTTGAAAAATGGCAGTTAGGAGCTGACTGGTTGGTACTTTATTTCCGTCCACTTTATCTGTCTCCCAGGCTCAGTACTTGGAGCCCTGTGTTTGAAAAATGACAGTTAGGAGATGATCAGTTGGTACATTGGGCCTGATTCAGAGGCGCTCGCAAATAGCAAACGCTCGCTCTGAATCAGGGCGGCCTGTTTTTCTTTTTTTGGCTGGCCTCCAGGCCGCTCGCTAAGCTGTGGGTGACCACCCACAGTTTAGCGGGCGGCCAGGTGATGATCGTGACCATCGGGCTTGCGACGAGACCCTTGTGGTAGGGTCTCGTCCACCGCAAGCCCCAGTGAACTCCTTGCTCTAACAGAGCAGGAAGTTCACTACTGACATCACGTGTGATGTCAGTAGGGCCGCTCACAAACGGCAGGCGTTCCTTCGGGAATGCCTCCATTTGGCCAGCCACCCCCCCCGACCCGCCTACAAAACGGGCGAGCTGTCGATCAATATCGACAGCCACCCCATTTTGCTGCGAGCCCTGAGTGAGTGAAGTTCTCACTCGCTCCGGGGCACGCGCAGTACGCACGCCGCGTGTGCACACTGCCAGGCCATCAACCCACTTGCGAGCGCTATGCGCTCGCGAGCGGGTCTGAATCAGGCCCCTTATCTCTCTCCACTGTAAATTTCTCACCAAGGTTTAAAACGTCTCCCCCACGATCTTCGAATTATAATTTTATTTGGTCACTGGGCTGTAATACTGTCCTGCACAATATATTTGTACATATTGTAGAATTTATAGGCTATGAATAAAGATGGGGGTGACGATCGTTTATTCTACTGTGTGATGTTGTCCCGGTCGGACTGGAAACACATTATACCATATTCCACCAGGGAAACGTGACAAGAAGGTGAAGGTTTCATTGAACAGCTTTGAAAAATGTTGCTCATCTCTAGGCCATGTCTTTTGAATGTAAGCATGTAGAGAGTAAGCCACACAAGCCATTGCATGTAAGGCATTACCCGCTACTGTACACGTTCATTTAATGAGCACATCTGTAGGTTGTAAAGTTCAGTGTGATCCTGTAGGCTCTCTGCACTGCCGGCTCAGTTCATAGAGCCCAACTGTAAACACGGCTGTGGTTTGGCAGACAGGCAAATTACTGGTTGGGCTAATGCACAGCTCTTTCTCCCTTAATCTTTTTATTCTCTAACACCAAATCCCACAAGGCTTTACCTCTTCTGAAACGAGGTGTAATCCCTCTGTGTGATCAATAGCGGGATGTTCAGGTCCTATCTGGGTTTGTAAAAAGACAACGTCCTCCTTCCCAGCTTTTCATCTGACTTGTAAAAAAGTTTACATTGGTCTTAAGCTGCTTTCATGTTAGATCTAGACAGGGGCCGGGGCAAAAGTTGGTGGTTTCGGGAATTAGCTGAGTATCTTCAGGTCTGTGTCATAAAATCAGAACAGGTGGAATCTGCATTAAAACCTCACAGTAATTTCAGGACAGAAGAGCATGGGGAGGAATAGAGGGCCTGATTCAGAGCCGGACGCTCTGACCAGAGCGCTCGCTCTGAATCAGTGCCCTCCTACCTTAAAATGGAGCGGCCTCCTGGCTGCTCGTATAGCTGTGGGTGACCACCCACAGCTATAGCGAGCGGCCATGATGATGGTCGCGATGGTCAAGACCATCGCGACCATCGGACTTGCAACGAGACCCTGCGGTAGGGTCTCGCTGCCGCAAGCCCTGGAGGGATTTTGGCTCTATCAGAGCCAAAATCACTCCCACTGACATCACTACTGATGTCAGTGGGGCCGGACTCAGACGGTAGGCGTTCCCATGGGAACGCCTCCGTCTGGCAGCCACGCCCCCAGCACGCCCACCAAAGGGGGCGTGCTGTCTCTCACCATCAACAGCACGCCGCCTTTGGTGCGAGACCCATAACGACAGCTTGGCTGTCGCTATGCGGGTCTCGCGCATGCGCACGACGGAGCTCCCTCTGTCGTGCGTATGCGCATTAGGGCACCATCGACCCGCTTGCGAGCGTCCAGCGCTTGCGAGCGGGACTGAATTAGGCCCAGAGATTCTAGGGGAGATGTGTCAAGGCGTATTTCTAATGGGTGCAAGGTGTGTGGTGCATACGAGTTCAGGGGACTCCACCCTACACCCAAAGTATACTTCCCTCGCTCTGGCAAGCAGGTCCCTCCTCCTCCGCGGCCCCATCTTCCCAGCGCTGTGTCAGCCTTTGCTCTCTAGTGCGTATGCGCTAACTTCCCGAATATCACGGGAGAGTGGTGCGGAGAAGGTGGAGGGACCCGCTTGTGTAGGAATGTTAGATGCCTGGTTGGGGAGGGCACTGCTCAGGTGAGGGGGCCTGCTGCACACGGGCCCCCTTGGGCATCGATACACCCCTGTACGCAGGGTAGCCCACTTCATATGCACTTTGGCACCATCTGTTCTCTCTGGGCCTGACCTGAGTGGCACGCAAGTCACAAGGCGCGCGGATCTCGCAAACGTCAGCACACAGCAAATGCGCCAAAGATAGAAATCGGCTTCTTCACATGTGTCCGGTTGTGGATGTGACAGTTGGCTTCGTTGCTGGATCGTAGCGTGCAGACGGAGATGTGACATCTCTTTTCAGGCGGATCTTTGGCGCTGCTGTATGCCCCATATAAATGATGACGACAGCGAACTTAATAACAGCGAGCCGGTAGGGTGCAGACGGATGGATTTTTAATATACAAAGTTGGATTCTTAAATTAGCATAAACTAGTATGTAAAGGAAAGAAAGAAATAGTGAAATGGTGCACTGGCCGCCTTTAAATATAACACTTAAGGTCGTATTCAATTAGTTGTGCCATCTGTGGCAAAATCGGCTGATATCAGCCACAAAATTGGACGATTTTCGGCAAAAAAACATGCGAAAAGTTTTCTCCATCTCAGACCAGTAGAAAAAAATGCAAAATCCCTATTTTTGCCTAAAAATGTGGGGATTTCTTTCAGAACCCTGTGGACACCCCCCCCCCCACGCCCTAATGATAAATTACCCAAAAAATTGTGCACTTTGGTGAAAAACGACAAATTTGGGGTGAGAAAAAAGAATAATTGAAAATTATAGAAAGCTGTTTTTTTTTCCAGGAAATTCCTGCTCCTGGTCTGAGATGGAGAAAACTTTTTGCCTGTTTCAGTCTATGCTATTATCATGGGTGCGATAATATCGGCAAAAAAAATCAGCAAAAATCGGCTAATTGAATCCGGCCCTTATTAACCTTTAATGTTAAAATTAATGCATTTTTATATATAAAAAAAATAAATAAATGAATTATGCACAAATAGGTGATATATTCATAATTTGAAATAAAATAAAGATAAGTGTCGGGGACTGTTAAATAGACAGACCAAAAATTATCTCAGTAATGTCCGCTGCCAGTATCTCACTGGGTCTATTCATTATGATAAATTTATGTAAGGTGATACTTTAGGTGTTTATTCTCCATGAATTTTGAGTAAAAAAAAAAATGGAATTCATTAATTTCTTATTACTAAAGTATCACTTCTGAAAAGCTGCTCCTTTTGTAGAGCCAGCTTTTCAGAAGTGTGATACTTTTCACCTAAAACTGCAGTGTCTCCTATGGTGGGGTTATTCCCGGTGAAGCCGCAGACTGGGGCATGCAGAGGACAGGCGAGGTGCCGGGGAGAGGGAGAAGACTGGTAGCTGGGGCAGGCAGTGTTCTACAGACACACCTGCAGACGCCCCCCCCACCTGCCGCTGATGTCCGCCTGCTCCCGCACCTCCTTCCCTCCACCGCCGCTGATGTCCGCCTGCTCCAGCACCTCCTTCCCTTCACTGCCGCTGATGTCTGCCTGCTCCCGCACTTCCTTCCCTCCACCACCGCTGATGTCCGTCCATGGGGCTGACACTTAATTTACACAAAAGTAGGTGAAGATATTAATTTTCACCTGCTTTTGTAGAAATGAAGTGATGATGAATAGACGCCTGTATATTAAATTCTACCACTTTGATACATTTAATCTGTCATTAGTGGTTACATTTTATCATCTTTATTTCTTTTCAACTGGCGACTGTTTCCAAATGGCCAAGGTACTCAGCATCTGTTCTAATTTCCCCAATAAGGGGCATATTCAATTAGCGGCGAAAAGTCGAGTTCTTTTCGCATGCCAGACTTTTCGCCATCATTGCTGGTTATTACATGCGGAAAAGTATCGCGCACGTCCCCGCTTATCCCCGTATTCAATTAAAATTCAACGAAAACGGAACCTGGCGAATTCGGACTTGCCAAAAAGTCCTGTCAAAAATGGGGAAAACAGTCTGTACCCCCCAAAAAGCTGCACTAACATAGGGGATCACTATAGATGAGTCCTAGTACCCCTAATAAAGCTATTCTGGGTACTTAAGTTTTCTCAGTTGCTTGCTATTAGCATCTTTGCATATGTGGTGAAGAATGGCATTAAGCAATATTTTTTCATCAAAATAAGTAGTCCCAGCAAATTTGGGGTACATGAAAATGGGGGCTAGCATATTTAAAAGTTGCTAATGTGAAGTTTTAAAAAACGTAAGTAGTCCACCTGCCGCAAGCACCTGCAATCCCCAAAACACCTGGGGCATACTTGGGGGACCCCCTGGAGTCTATTTCACTAGTTTTTAAGTTTGTCCCCCAGATTTGGTCTTTTTCACCCCCAATATTAAAGTGCTTTTTTGGGGTATTAAGTATTTTTTAAAACTTTTTAGACACAGTTTACCTTTGGGGGTCTGTCTCAAGGGAGCAGGGCGGTTCGCCTGGCGAAATGACGTCACCGGCGATACTTTTTTGGCGAAAACGGCTTTTCGCACCTAATTGAATACGGCCCTAAATTGGTTACTTCTCAAGGTGAACGGTTTACTGCAATTCTTATAATATACCCAGCACTATTCATTCATTTGTTACTTCATTTTGATGGTTTTGTCTTTCCCAATTGAATACTGCTTGAAATATTTGCACTTTTATTCCCTTTCCAAGAACATAAAATTGTATGTTCCATTCAATTCATGAGTCTGTGTGGTTTCAATTAATGAACTCAGATACTGTGTACAGTACCTTGGCCATTTGGAAACAGTCACCAGTTGAAAAGAAACAAAGATGATAGAACCACTGATGACAGATTAAGGGCCTGTTTCAGACCCGCTCGCAAGCGGGTCGATGGCCGGGCAGTGCGCATGCGCGAGCCCCGTAGCGAGTGAATTTTCACTCACTGCGGGACTCACTACAAGACAGGGCCGGTTGTTGATTGTGATTGACAGCTCGCCCCATTTTGTAGGCGTGAAGGGGGAGTGGCTGGACAAATGGAGGCGTTCCTGAAGGAATGCCTGCCGTTTGTGGGCGGCCCTACTGACATCAGTGATGTCAGTAGTGAACTTCCTGCTCTATTAGAGCAGGCAGTTCACTGGGGCTTGCGGTGGACGCAAGCCCGATAGTCGCGATAACCACAGCTTACTGAGCGGCCTGGTGGCCGGTGAAAGAAAAAACGGGCAGCCCTGATTCAGAGCGAGCAAATAGCGAGCGCTTCTGAATCAGGGCCTAAATGTTTCAAAGTGGCAGAACTTAATATACAGTGAGATACTGGCAGCGGACATTACTGAGATCATTTTGGTCTGTCTATTTAACAGTCCCCGACACTTATTTTTATTTTATTTCAAATTCTGAATACTTCACCTATTTGTGCAAAATTATTATTTTTTAATAAAAATGCATTAATTTTACCATTGTGTATCAAAGGTTACGTTTTAAATTTAGAGGCGGCCAGTGCACCATTTCACTATTTCGTTCTTTCCTTTAATATTCATGAATAAATATAGTGGGTAGCACCTCTTCAACCATAAATAATAATTGTATAAAATATGATAGAAGAAGAGAAGGTCGTTAACTGGTGCAGTTGTTTTTCTTCTGATTAGCATTAAATAGTGAGCGGGCTGCTACCGCCATACGAAAGAGCGGCTGGTGATGCGTCCGCCTCTCTTTCTCCAGTGCATGGTTGGGCTGCAGCAGCAGGACCCCCATATTTTGTGCCACTGAGGGTCTTCTCCTTGCTCTCTCACGGCCTCCTGTTGTATATCAGTGCACTGACTGCTACAAGGCTGCAGGAAGCAGTTACTGGACGTGTGGCTGCCAAGTCATTAATTGTGAAGTGTTGTATAAACAAGGAAATAGTAAATATAGTTTTAGTTTATTCAGCAATAGTATTGTGTGTTCATCAATTATTGTAACTATTTTCCTGTTTATACAGCACTTTAACAGCTACACGTTGCCTAGAAGAGGGTTTGGGTTGTGGTTTGTGTCTATCACCTGGGTGTTTGGGTTACTCTCATTGTGGAACCCCAGGATGGAAATGTGGGCACACGGATTACTTAGGTGTAGATGGCACCTTGCCCCAGAGGACCTCCCCTTCTTCTGGCGGGCAACGACTCCACCGGCTGTAAACTTTAACGTTTTTGGACCTTGATTATGGAACTGGCTCCATCTTCATATGACGTTAGTTCCCGCAGCCTCGCTCCTCCTTAATAGGAAAGGTCCCCATTTGAGTGTATGGGAACGATGGACCACATGGTGACTGCAAGGTAAGCAGGAGATATTAGTGATATCATCTCCATTACCATTATAATGTATGAGTCCTTTACGTCATTCCTACAAAAGTAGGAAAAAATTATAATTTCACTTACTTTAAGGAACAATGTACAGACCCCTTGTATGGACATTCGTGGGGGGCATCTGGTTACTGAGATAGGAGTATTCTAAGTTCACTTAAGCCTCTGTATCTGTACTTGATATTGTATACCTTAGCATGTTCTAACCTATACCCAATGCCACACAAGTGTGACGTAGTGCTCCAGCACAATAAAACTTAACATCACTTTCAAAGCATGTGATTACTGTGCTGGGTTCTGGGGGCTCTCCTGTCTCTCTGCCGTGGTAGGAGGAGCCAGGAAGAGGAACGGTCCTGATCCATCCAGCGATCCACGCCCAAGCAGGTTCCAGAAGATCAGCAAGTACGATCCACTCACTGACATCCCACCAAATTAGGGGTGTTACACATTCACTGCAAATATCCATTACTCAACAGTGTGAACATTGTATTAATTGCTCTCATACTTCCAGTGTCAATAGGAAGCTGTGCTCAGGGGTATGACATCATGATTTAAGGGGGGATGTTAGCAAAGCTCCATTCAATGATCAGTAGAAAAAGACTGGAAAGGTGGAGAGGGAATTTCCTGGGCATTCCCGGTTTCCTGGTTGGGTGATGACCCAACTTTCATGATCGCCAGGATCATGCTGCTCAGATTTTCTGTTCTACCACGTGTATGACATTGGCAGTTGTGTGTAATGCTAGACTGAAAGTCCCGGGGCTATGCGGGTCACATAGGAAAACATGCTGGCGCGATGCAAAGGATGTTATGAAAACCTGCTTATGTCAGATATGAAAAATAATGCCGGTTGTATGCTAAGCAGTGGGTGTGCTTTGGCTGAGTGTGAGACTAGTACAATAATAATGAAGTTGAACATATAGACCAGAGGTTCTCAAACTCCGTCCTCAGGACCCCACACAGGTCACGTTTTCCAGGTCACCCAGCAGGAGCACAGGTGTACTCATTACTCACTGACACATTTTAAAAGATCCACAGGTGGCGCTAATTATTTCACTTGCGATTCTATGAGGAGACCTGGAAAACATGCACTGTTTGGGGTCCTGAGGACCGAGTTTGAGAGCCTGTGATATAGAGAATAGGCAGAGTCTAGTGAATATAACATTAATTTATAAGCATTCATTATTAAATGTTACCTATCCCAGTGTTAAGAGACCGCCGGAGGTGGCCATATGCAGTTGCTTATACCCAAATAGTATGGATGCTCCAGAAAATATGTGACCCTCACCATACTAGCGTTCATCCATTACCCCATTACACCAATGTTAATTGGATTATGATGAGTTAGTTCAGGAATTTGATTGGCCACAGATGTTGCAATGTCAGAATAAGTTGGCCATAAATAACTGCACTAGTTGCCCAGATATGCACTTGTGTGGTTTATATGTCCCGCTGATGGCTGGCGCCCGGTATCCGGATGATAGACTGTAATTTGATAGACAGTCAAAAGGCAGACATCAGAAGGTAAACAGTGAATAGGTCGACAGGGTCAAAGGGTCAACAGGGCAATGGTTGGTGGGGTCAAAAAGTCGACAGGTTAATGGCCGACAGGGTCAAAAGGTTGACATGAACATGGTTGACACGTACAAGGTCGATATATGATTTCATGATTTTTAGGGTTAGGCACTTGGCGGAGGGTTAGGGTTAGGCTATGGAAGGGGGCAGTTGGGGTTAGGCAATAGGGAGAGAGTTAGGGTTAGCCACTTGGAGGAGGGTTGGGGTTAGGATTGAGGTTGACGCAACAAAATGGAATGTGTCAACCTATTCTGTGTCGATCATTTGCATGTCGACCTATTGACCCTGACAATCTTTTGACCATGTTCACCTAAGTCCATGTTGACTGTTTACCTTTTGTCCCTGTTGACCATTCACTCACTACCTTCTGGTGTCTATCTATTGAAAGTCTATCTAGTTACTGTCTATATATTAATTCACACCCGGCTGGCCTGTATACTGTTCATGTTAGGCCTCAAAGGCACAATACTATCTGACACTTTGAGAGCCGATAGGTTCATTAATCCTCCTTCTCCCTATTAAAACTAGCCAAGAAAGGGCAGCATCTACTTAATGCGCGGAACAAGGGAACGACAAAAACTGTGGCTTTGGCTCCATTTCCCATAACATCCAACGCCTGAGGTAAGTATCCCTAAACCTAACCTAACCACAGCCTAACCCTAACCCTTGCAGCCTAATCCTAACCCCTAACCCTAAAATCGTTATAATATCAGATATTGAAATCCTGGTGTCAACATTCTGACTATATATATACCTATTTTATCACATGGCCATTTATCGGCAGCTAAATCAACAGTGAAGTCTATAAAAAAAATAAAATAAATAAATACACTAATAAAATGAGAGTGCAGTGTACCAAAACAATAAATATTTTACAAGCTATGTATTATTTTATAATAAAATGAATTGCACAGTTCAAATACTTTTTAATCATGATTTTTTTTTTTTGCAATATATTTAAAATGTAATTTATATAATGTAGTTTTCCTTTAGGGCTATGTTGTACCTATATATAAATATGGTATTATGGAGGCAGTCAATTAGCACATTACTACTGGACCCAGTCACTGTGTATTATGCATAGTTTGCACATCTGTGGCCATCTAGCATGTGTAATAATGGCTATGTTTCAGCGTGATGATATATGGTGACAGCGCATTATTAATGGCTTGCTGATTTTTACCTTTACAACTTTGGGTGAGTTATTTATTATGTCCTATGCATGATATATATGAACAGCATAATAATCTATGTCCGCAGTCCAGGAAAATCTATAGTATTTAGCAAGTACCTAATACATGCACTGTGTATAATGTGACTGGCAATGCATGTTACCACAATTCCATATAATTTGTCATAATTCCTCAAAAATTCCTCAAAAAACTTTTTTTCACATAAAAACATTACCCTAAATATAATCGAGAAAACTTTTTTGTTCATTAATTTTGACCAGTGTCATTTTTTTTCAACGACTATTATGTTGTCATTATTTTTCTATATGATACACTGTGCCGCTTTAGGAAGAACCATGGTATAGGCATTATAAGAACAAGGAGGCGAAACCCTTGGCTAAAGATTGGCTGTCTTTGTAAACTTTGTACTATTTTATTTATTATTTATTTCCTATGTAAAGCATAACCTAATAACCATAATAAGCTAAACATTATCAGGTTATAAAGGTTATAAAATGGCTGGTTGTACTGTCGGAGAGCCATACAGGGTTGTAGGAGGCCGAACAGTCAATTCCAAATGACTCATACTAGAGCTTGGAGCGAATGGTTTACTAAGGGGTATATCCAGTTGGCCGCTAGGTTGTCCCCGCAAAAATGTATGCGGGCATTGCGACCAATTTTCTATTACCATGGGTATGCACGTTCCCGATTCCCGGGGTATTCAATAGAGAAAAATTGGTTACAAAATAATTTTGGGAAAAACCCTGCATGAAATTTGATTAAAAAAAAATGGAAAATAGATGTCCTACTAAGGATAACCTGCGTATCAATGAGTGGACAATGAAAAAGTCATATGTGCCGTGTAACCACCTATATCTCTCCAATGTCAGTCTGTATTCCAAAAGGGAGGTAAACGATGGGGGAGTGGAGATATGTGAGATCTAACGGCGTCCCGTTACTCTCAGTACAGTACAGTACCTGTAGATCAGTCTTTGTGCGCGTTAAGAAGAATCACCCCGGGCAACACGCACATAGACTATCCTTAGTAGGACATCTATTTTTGCCATTGCTTGTATTTATTAATTTGTATATGATCACAATTCCAGTTGATTTATTTAATCAAGGACTGATTAGACCATTTTTTTTTATATTTAGGACCTTGCGACTAGCTACAATAAAACACGATTCTTTTTACTTAATCCCATGTTTTTTGACATCTTATTAGCATACGCCTTTTTAGTATAAGGGTTGTGCGCAGCATCTGGCTTTCTTTCTATATTGCTATCCCTTGGATGAGGTCAGACATCCCCCAGGGCAGCAGCACACCTTTTTCACATTGAAGTCCACATTATTCACGTAAGGTGCGCTAGACCACCATCCCGCTTAATATTAAAAAAAAATGGGTAACAGCCTGTACCCTAAACAAATAAATAAAAATTACCGGGTAACCGTAATAAAGGTTTTTACTGTCCCAAACAAAAAAAATTGTTTTTTTTTAATGCATTAAATGGCTGTTTTGTGCATTTTATTTAAAGTAAAACAATAAAAAAACACCCTAACATTTTTCACTTTATTACAAAGTAATAAAATGATAAATGCAAAAAAAAAAAAGTAGACCAACATTGGAGAGCATAGCGTATGAAAATGTGCTTGGAGGAAATGAGTAACTGTTAGTGCAGGTGCAGTGTGACAGTTGATCCTCTGACTCTCTGCTCTTCCATTGGAGATCTGCTTGCCCCCCACTTGTACACATCAGCCTGTGCCCTCAGATCAGTGCAGTTTTGGGCCCTGGAAGATCCTCAGCGAACTTGCTTAAACCAACTTGATTTGCACTTGGTGGGTACCATGAGACCTCCATGGCCCTGGTCAAACTACACCACCATGACAAATTTGGTGGAGCTAGGTTCATAACTGGCCGTGCATAAAGGACAAACAGACACACACACACACACACACACACACACTTTCTCGCTTATTATATAGATATTATATAATATTACTGATTAATGTGTTACTTTCATATAATAATAAAATAAAAACAATTAGATTATTAGATTCCATCATGCCCAAATGAAATTACAAGAAACTAAATAAGTATTTTTTTTTTCACTTGTGATAATGCTGTAGGGGAGGTGAATAGGCCCCTTGGAAATTCCAAAAATATCTGTATGCATCCGCTTAGATGTATTAGGGCCTGATTAAGCAGCGGATACAAATGCAATCGCCTACGGATCGCAGTTGCTAAAAATATGCTAATTCCTGCCAAAGCACAGCCGACATAGATACGCCTACTGCTGCAGCCATCTTATATCCATCCGATGTCGCTCTGCTGTGGAAACATCGGTCCCATCGTCGTACATCGGGCAGTCACGCAGGATTTACACCAAGTCTGACCAGTTGTAAACACTGCAAGTCTCCTCGCAAGCAGGGAGCTGTATGCAATCACAGTGGCTAATTTATGATCGGCCATGAAACGGCGTTGAAACAGACAAACACCCTCCGTCACCACCCCCAAATGCTGACAGCCTGTCACTCACTTTGCGACGGACTCCTCTGTGCATCTGTAGTCGCAATGCTATCACGGCGCATATGCAGTGCGGCTAATACGCATGGGTGATGACAAACAATCGTTCGATCAGCGTCCATAATCACCATTGTGTACACTGCAGAATCAGGCTCTTAGGGGTATATTTACTGAAGTGCAGGATTTTAGAAGTGGAGATGTTGCCCATAGCAACCAATCAGATTCTACTTATCATTTATCGAACACCTTCTAGAAGATAATAGCTAGATTCTGATTGGTTGCTATGGGCAACATCTCCAATTTTAAAAAACCGCACTTTAGTAAATGTACCCCTTTTGTGAGCTCTCTGCGTCTCCCAAGAAATGTTGTTTTTTATAACCGTGATTATTTTTCATACCTGATTTGTCAGCTATGCGCACTGGGCCTGATTCAGAGTTGTGCACAAAGCTGATGGTTTGTGTACAGCTACAATGGTGGCTGATCTGTGCAGGATCTGTACTATGCACAGATTAAGGTCCACAGGGGCCTGGAGCTGAAATTTATGAAAGGCCTATTGTGTGCTGCTGTAAGAGGTGTGTTCAGCACTGTGGTTGCGGGATGTAGTCAAAACACAGAAGACCGGGATTCCGTCTGTTGAAATCCCGGTGTCGTAATCCCAACCCGGGACTAAACATAGGCGGCTAAATCCCAAAGCCAGCCTGCACATCGACACCGGAATCCTGGCAGACGGCATTCAGATCGAAGGTAAGCGGGGCGCCCTTAGCTGTTAGCCACAGGGGGAAGGGGGGGGGTGAGCTTAGGGTTAGGCACCACTGGGGGGTTTAGCGTTAGGTCCTGGAGATGCGAAGGGAAATTCGAAAAAAGTGCCTGGGCGCGCAGCTGTTTGCCGGCTTAGCATGGCGCTAATAGCTGCGCACCCAGCAGTTTAGTTGGAGAACCGGCATTCTCTGATTTACCTGCTTCCCGACAAGGCACACAGCGCATTGAATTGAATAGCTGCGAGAGCTCCCTCCTGCGGCTATTCATCATCGCGCTGAATTGAATTCCCCCTATACTGAGATGTTAGATCTAGAAACCATAGTGAGATACAAAACAGAGTCACTTGGGCCCTGATTCTGTAGTGCCAATGGTACTGCCCCGTCGCAAGAAACGGAAAGTGGGCGTCTCAGTATTAATGAAATTGGCAAATTGAAATCTTGTCAGTGCCCGTATAACAGTAATCATCCTTCACAGCAGCCAGCAGGCAACAACATTGTTGGCTCGATCAATTAGCAGAAGCCAGACAGCCAGCAATACTAACACCTCAGGAGGATCAGTCACCCAGCCAGGCCACTGTCACAGAGCAGTGGGTGTGCTCACTGGGCAGACATGGCTGCTTCAGGGATTGGTGGTGTGGTGACACCAATGTGACGTCACACACACAGGCATATCTAGGGTTAATGGCGCACAGGGCAAAGAAAAATTATGACGCGCATTGAAATCTGTTTTATAAAATAATCTGATTTCTTATTTTGGCACTCAAAAACACACTGGAAACTTCAATTAGGGACAATTTTCTGCTATATTTAATAAATAAATAAAATTAGTGAAATAAAAGACATATTGGTTCACAAACAAAACAAAATGAGAATAAAAACCTGTTTGCTTTCCTGCACTGTAAATAGTCAGTGTGATGGAATAGTCAGTGTGATGGAATAGTCAGTGTGATGGAATAGCTTGTGTGTTAGGGGTTACTTGTCTCAATGATTCATATTTTTTTATTAAGTTTTATTCTGGCATTGCAAGTTTTTTTTTGTCACAGCTCTCTTTGCAGGACCTTCTATGGAAAGAGGAGGGGGGTAGTTTAAGGTGGGAGATGTCAGTGGGAGATGCTCGGTGATGGGTATGGGATGCCGGCGTTCGGGATCCCAGCGGTCAGAATCCCGACGCCAGCATCCTGAAAGGGTTAGGATACCGACACCTGTCGGTCTGTATCCTAACCCTCTCCCTACCCCTCCTCAGTGTCTGAACCTAACTACCCCTAGTGCCTAAACCTAACCTCCCTGCACACTAAACGTAACCCTTCCCCCTTAGTGCCTAACCCTAACCCTCCCCCTAGTACCTAACCCTCCCCCTAACTCCGCTACTTACCTTCGGGATTCCAGAGGTCGGGTTGCCAGCGCCAGGATTCTGACAGGTGTCGGCATTCCAGCATCGGCATTCTGACCCTGGGAATTCCCGCAGCCAGGATATTGACCGCATCTCCTTGCGGGATGGTAACAGGATGCCGGCGCTCGGGATTCTGCACCCCATTGCTTGTGCTGTGTGTAATGCTGCCCATCCACTACAAGATGCGGGGACGATGGCACGATTATGACATCATAATCGTGTCGTCGTCTCCACGCGGATGAAGTGCATATACTGAACGTTCAGACGTTCAGGGTATGCAGATCAGTCATCCCTGAACATGGCAACCTGACGGCGGTCGTCAGGTTGACCGTCATGTTTGGGCGATGATTGATGTTAAAAATGACCAGCGGGCGCACGCATCGCTGGTCGTTTTTAACCTTTTACTGCCCGATTTGAAAGCGATTACCGAGCATTTGCACGATAACGACGTCGTTATCGTGCAATCGCCTGTCAAAATTGCCTAGTGGATGGGCAGCATAACACTGTGTATGCCCTGGACTGACATCAAAGGCTATTATACAATAGACCCTTAATTTAGAGGGAAAAAGGCCTGTATCTTACATAGTAATTCACACAATGTAAACTAAAGGTAGTTGACTGCACCTCTCAATTCTCTAATATATATATAATATATATATATATATATACACTGTATATATATATATATATATATATATATGTATGTATTGGTAGTCAAACCTGGCATCACACACATTATGTATATATATATATATATATATATATATATATATATATAAAATTATAGATAGATATGTGTGTATAATTACAGTGTAGACATACATAGAGAGATAGATAGATAGTGTACCTCATGTTATTTTTTTTTACTGTTCAACTATACAGTATAATAAACTCAAAATAATATTAAATATATAAAAAACAAACAAACATAAAATAGATATCCTAAAACTGCATGTTTCATTGTATCCTTAGGTGACAGTTTATGTGATGTTAAACAGGCCTCCCCACCTCCCCAGTATTTCCATTCTTGTCTCTCTCCTAGCATGTTCATCTGTTGGGTGTGTGCGCAGCTGGCAACGCAGTGCTGCGATGTCAGTCTGGCATAGGAGATCCCGGGAGTAATTCGTGATGACCAGACAGACTGTTGACACTGCCCGCCGAGCCATGCTCCAGCCTTGATTCCCCCCTTCTCTGGTGTGAACCGCAGCAGGGGGAGGGGTGGAGCATCTGACAGCCACTGAAGGCGGCCACTCGCAGCCTGCTGGGGGGGAATGGGGGGAGTGCCCTGATGCCCCCTTCCTGGTGTGATCTGCCGCGGGGGGAGGGGCATCAGATGGGACAGCCACGCGAAGCCTGCTTGGGGGGGGCGCTCGCGGCCCGCGATTAGGGGGTGGGGCATCGGACGCCTACTCGCAGCCTGCTGTGGCAGGTAAAAAAAATCCTGGCTACAACAGTCAACAGCACAAGATGCTGTGGGCCTGTTTTGACAAGGGGGCCTGGAGCTGTAGCTCCATCCGCCCCATTGTTAATCCGGCCCTGACTATGCATGCAGGGCTGGCGCTAGGTTTCTCAGCGCCCAGGGCCGTCCTGTGCTGCGCTATCGCCCTCCCCCCCGCGCTGCCCCCCCCTCTTGAGCAGATACCAATAACGCCAGCGGGTGGGTGGAGAGCGGGTTTTTTAATGTTCAGGCAGGGCTGCGCCTCTTCAGGCTATGGCGCTCCGGATGACGTCCCTGCTAGCCCGTGCCTTCAGCCAGCACTGCGTGCATGTGCTGATAAGTGTCTGTGCAATCACTCACAGTGCCCCCTAAGCCGCTGCCCGATTGAGATGCTACAGCCGTTTGAGGGTAGGGTAGGGTTGGCAATGGCCAGAATCCCAGAAAAAGGGGGCATGTCGACCACATTTTCTTGGCGTGTCGATGCCAATGTCTGCGTCTTCCGATGCTGCTTCACTGGCCCCGGCTGCGAGAAAACACTGGACATCCTGAGTAGCCTGAAGGTTACGCAGATGGACGATATTTGCGCAAATAATCCGATGGCGGTGTCCTCAGATGCCGCAGCTGATCACAGAAGCCGTCAGGAGGTGTCTAGCACACAAGGCGTCTCCTGCGGCATTAGCTGTTAGCATCACTGCTGTCTCCAATTCTCTGAATCAGTCCCATAGTTCCTTTTCTTATGTATATTGGATTAAATATTAGGGGTCAATTGTTATCAATGCCGGTGACTTAGTGCGCCTATGCCGGTAGCCCATAGATTGCGTTTTTAATATGCATCACAATGGCAGTACAAACTAAAATAGAAGTTGCTGCAAATTGGAGCGATTCGGTGTGCCACTGCGGGTGCTCTAACACCGTTACAACTGCATATCACCGGACTTGCCGGCAATTCGCCCTTAAAATTAATTTACCCCCTAGTGTCTATTTATATATGGGCAGCAAGTACATTTTATAAGTTCTCAGCCCCTGTTCTTATACTGTACATGTGAACATTTCAGTTACCTCTCACCATATAAAACACATTCTGCGGGTAAACTTGGATTTAACATTTAACATCAGGAGCATACAAGTTTTAGATCACTTTCATTTTGACTATAAAAGGGGGGAGATGTACTAAGACTTGGCGAGAGAAAAAGCGGACGGAGATTAAAGTACCAACCGATCATCTTCCACTTTGTTGGAAAAATGACAGTTAGGAGCTGATTGGTGGTACTTTATCTCCGGCCACTTTATCTCTATCCAAGACTTAGTACATAGACCCCTGAATTTAAAAAAATGACAGGAGCTGATTGCTTGGTACTTTATCTCTCCCCAAGCTTTGATACATCCCCCCCTTAAGGTTACTTTAGGCGTTTTTTTCTGATTTTGGAGTTAATGTGTTTTTAATAAATCTGAATTTATTAACATAGTTTTCTTTCTAACTCAGAAACGTCTCAGTTTGTAATTCAGTGTTTAATCCCAACGTGAAACCCAATCTCTTTTTGTCTTGTATTATTATTTGTACTTTGTTCTCCATTCTGCTAATTAGAAAAGCAATCAGGTTTGTGTCTCCCTTGTAGGGCTGAGGCAGGAGCTGTGTAGTACGAGGCCCTGGAAATCTCTTATTATCGCTCAGAAGTTTGTAATGTGATAAAAGAGACAGGAAGCTCAATGATTTCAGGCCTAAATTACACTCATTTAAGCAGTGGATTAATGGGCTGTCTCTTTGGCGTGCCAGCTGCAGAGATCCACCCACGCACTGCCAGTGTGGTATATAGGAGTCCTGCTCTTCCCCTGGGTGGAGAGTGGGCGTCAGAATCCATTAAGTAACAAGACCTTTGTTTAAGATACACTAAGAAACCAGCTGCACTTATAGGCGCCTGTCACTTACGGATAGTGACTTAGTGTTGCGGGACAAAGCGAATGTCAGGGAAAAATTATTATAATGTGACCACAAAAGCCCCCGACATTATTTCAGCACAGGGAGACACGGCCAGGAGTCCGCAGAGACGCCCTTTGATGTACGTCTGCCTTCCAAATTTGATCACGGTATTGCACTAGTTAGCACTTATCCGCCGCTTTCATAAATCTTGCCAGAATTCGCTTGGCGCAGGGGAATAGTACAAGAGCCAATTTGTTTAACGTGGCAGGGGCCAGGCGGGTGGGTTGGGGATGCGCTAAAGATCTTAGACCAAACAATGTGGTGGCTACCGGGCAAGTGTGATCTGAAGAAAAAAAAGTGATGCCGTAATCTAAACAGCATGCAACTAAAAAAAAAAAAAAAAAAATCTAAAAAAAAAATTTAATTTGAGAGGTAATATATTATATAACCTCGGGATTGTGAATTTTTGGGATGACTTGAGATTAAGGGGGAGGGCGGTCAAACTAAAGGTCTATGTTGCAACCTCTGTGAAACATATTGTATTGGATATAAATCACCAAAGTAACACGGAATTCCTTGTCCCAACTCTTTTATCTATGAAGTTGCAATTCTAGAGCAATTTCCATCAATCATTTTTTATTTTTTTATTTTTATTTTTTTTAAAAATGTGAATTCACAAGCCATGCTTAATCATCTCAAATTAAATTATTATTATTTTTTTAATATATAATTAATACAGTTCTCCCTAATCCATGTGAATATGGGACTGATCAATATCTTGCTGGAAGATGCAATAAATGTTTTACCACTTAACTGACGATTTTTTATTTTCTTTTTCAAATCCGTACAGTAATTGTCGTCCTTTTTCTTGATTATTTAATTAAGTTTAAAAAAGTACTTTTTAAAATATATTGAATTATTTTAATTAAAAAAATATATCTAGGGGATGATTTGCATCCCCCCCCAACTCCCCCTGTTCATAGCCCCCAGAGTCAAAAGATCCCCTGCAATAACAAGCCCCATCCTCCTAGTTATAATAGGTACCTGAGTAGAGACCTCACTCTCATCCCCAGGGACAATGGGTGCCCAATTTAGCCCCCCCCCCCCCACATGTGCCAAAATATATACATGTTAAAACATTTTTTTGATAACCCCACCCCCCAGCCAAAAAAATATTTTAGTGGCCTGCACCCCCCTCCGCCAGGGCCAAAAGATACCCCCGTTATCCCCCCTCCCTCTGTGACTTAGCCCCGCCCCCTCACATTTGCAGAGCGCAGCGGAGCGTTGGGCAGGGGGGACTGATCATCTCCTCTGCTAAAGCCGGGGGACAGAGCGGGCTGGTGTGGTCGCATGTAGCATGTAATGCAACCTTGCCAGATGAAGTGGTTAAATCCGCGCCACTGAAATCTTTGCATTCTCTTGTACAAGATAAAAGGACTCTTCACATCCATATTATTTCCCATATCTATATATGCTGTAAGGGCATGATTCCATGGTGCACGCTATTGCAGCTGCGACTGCCAGTTTTATGCTAATGCTGCAGCCAATGGGATTAGTACAGAT
The DNA here is from genome assembly GCA_031769625.1 of Taudactylus pleione. NCBI lineage: Eukaryota > Metazoa > Chordata > Amphibia > Anura > Myobatrachidae > Taudactylus > Taudactylus pleione. The sequence continues at coordinate 1,096,334 of JAUIMM010000433.1, read as the reverse complement.
GCATCATGCATCAACACTATGGGCCTGATTCAGAGCCGGTCGCTATTTGCGCTCGCTCGTCCCGAAAATAGGGGTGGCTATTCAAATGAACCGTTCGCTGTTTGCGGTATGTTCACGCCTCTAGGTCTGAACGAGCGAACAAAACTTGCGGTCGTTTTTTGGGAAACTACGCCCCCTGGCCGCTCGCATCCTACGTCATGTCCGCTATTTATTAGATTAATCGAGTACATCGAACAGGGTATGAACTGCTCGCTATTCTTGTGGTTGGTTTTTGCTACCACAATTTTGCGAGCAGTTCAGGCTCAAAAATAACCCAGTGACGTGGTCAATGACGCTGCTGTTTTAATTATGCACACCCATAAAACGCCCGTTTTGACCTTTAAGCATGCCTGCGATCGGATCTCCACTCCCCGTTTTCAAGCACCTTCCCCTGTTACCACCCACATACGCCTCATCCTGTCACTCAAAATAGCAGGCATTCGCTATTTTGCGAGCACATGAATTTCGGCCGCACTGACTGGTTCGCGCATGCGTATAACGATCCGTACGCATGCGCAGATGTGCGAACATCGGTCAGAACGAACGAGCGGCCGCTTACGAGTGGCTCTGAATCAGGCCCTATGTCAGGTGCAATTTCTCTATCTTGACATGGCTGCCGGGGTCAGAGCAGCGGCGTCTTAAGATGCAGACACTGACCGTGAGACGCCCGTGACATGCCCGCATCACCCGTGTTATCACCCAGGGATGCCCGCAGAAATTGCCTCTCTCTGTGTCCAAATTCATTCAGCGTCTTTCAACGGCAAACATTGGGACTGGGATATGCAGTGCAATGTGGACGTATGCGCATATTGAAAACACCGGCCACTTGCGTGCATCTTCGACATAGTGTGAACTTTTGTATCAGGCCCTAAATCAGAATACAGTGGATATAAAAAGTCTGCACACCCTGATTGACATGGCAGTTTTTTTGTCATGTAGATCTTTTTCTACCCTTTATGTGACCTTGAAACCAACAAAATGCAAGCGGGAGACAAACAGATATTATTTTTGCAAAAATAAGTTAAATACAAAACCAACAGTACGCTGATTGCATAAGTGTGCACACCCTTTCATAATGGGTTGTAGCTGTGTTTAGAGTTTACCTCCTGTTTGGATTTAATTAGCAGCATACACAAGGCAGCAGCAATGCCAGCAAGAGCAGATTGGGATGGAATACCAACCTGGGAAATTTATGGAAGCAGTCCTAATGGGGGGCGGGGTCCATTGAGGGGGCGTGGTCTGTCAAGGGGACGGGATCCCTCCTCTTAGGGTCTGATTCTGAGTAGGATGCAGTTGTGGCATTTTGCTGCAGTTGTCCCTGCAACTTTATGCCAGTGCCGCTACAATGCCCTTCCCTGGTGTACATCCGTATGCCCTAATGCGCAAGGACTAAGATGCTTTGTGCATCTTTAGACGCTACCATCGGTCACTTTAATAACTTTCGCCCACTCTATGCTAGGTGCAGATCATCCATCTGTGTATGGCCTCCAATGTGAGCAATTCAACATCTCTATACGTAAACACTTTCAGCAACACACCCGTGTCACTCCTGTAACATGGGCGTGTCACTCCTGTAACACGGCCGTGTCACTCCTGTAACACAACCGTGTCACTCCTGTAACACGCCCCTGTCACTAATGTAATGTTTCTATACATATTTGGTAACAAAACCGTGAAATTATTCTTAAATTTCTTTAATGGCTCCAGTCCTCCTATGGTCACTCACCCTTTCAAAACACCTCAAGGCTCTTTTACTTCTACAAACGCTGAAGCGGCAGAATTAATGAGATCCTTCTATTCTATTCTTAACTCGGATACCCCTTCCTCCTTTGTCAGATTTGGCGCCCCAGTTGTTGTAGAACTGTACATCCCAGCATGCCCTACCACAGTGGTGAGTTTTATAAAATTATTCTACCTAGAATAGGAGACCCTGGTTGTGGTCCTTAATTCTCTTCTCAAGTTTACTAACTTACCTCCTCACTTCAACTCAGCAATTTTGGACATTTTACCAAAACCTGGCAGAGACCTTTCTCTTCCTGGTTCCTGTCGTCCCATATTGCTCCTAAATCTGGACTACAAATTGCTCAACAAAGTTCTTGCAGACCGTTTGAAAGTTCTATTAAACACTATAATCCACTCAGACCACACAGAATTTATCTGGGGATGCCACTCTGAAGTTAATGTGTGAAGGGTAATTTCAGCTATCCATACATCTACCTCCACTTCCACCTCCCAAGATATTTTAATACTTTCTCTCGATCCCGAAAAGGCATTTCACCAGGTGGTTTGGAATCACTTATTCCAGACTCTTCCATATTTTGGCTTTCCAAATTATTTGTCAATATTTTAAAAGTATTGATACTCCTCACCACAGACCCAAGTCACTTGTAATGGTTTTCTTTCATCCCCGATCATTATATAAAAATGGACAAGGCAGGGTTGTGCACTTTCTTCACTTCGTAGCGATGGAGCCTCTGGCTATTGCGCTACGAGCTTCCAATGTTTTTAAAAGAATCAGAATTGGTGACGTTGATTTAAAAATTGCTCAGTTCAAGGATGACATGCTGTTATTCGTATCTGATCTCCATTCCTGAAATTCTACGGGTAATTGATTCTTTCAGGATGAGAGCAGGGGGGTTCTGGGCTATAGCAAGACAGTAATTGGTTAGACAATGTCTAGACAGACACCAGATGTTAGACAGTTAATAGTTAGACAAGGATAAAAGTTCGACACAGACAAAAGTCAGACAAACTAAAGTTAGACATGTAAAAAGTTCAACAGGTACAAAAGATTGACCGGGTCAAAAGTTTGAGATGAAAAAGATCGACACAAAAATGGTCGACACATTTTGTTTTTGTTTTTTAGGATTAGGGTTAGGTGTAGGGTTAGGCACTTACTGGAGGGTTTGGGTTAGGCACTTACCCCCACGGTTAGGGTTAGGCACTTACCCAGACGGTTAGGGATAGGAACTTACCCAGACGGTTAGGGTCAGGCACCAGGATGGAGGATTAGGCACCAAGGGGAGGGTTAGGGTGAAGATTAGGGCTAAAAAACAAAATAAAATAATTGTCGACCATGTTTGTGTCGACCATTTTCATGTCGAACTTTTGACTGTCGACCTTTTGTACCCGTAAAACTTTTTACATGTCTAACTTTAATGTGTCTGACTTTTGTTTGTGTCTAACTTTTTTCCCTGTCTAACTATTGATTGTTTAACATCTGGTGTCTATCTAGACATTGTCTAACTAATAACTGTCTATCTCTTATACCACACCCAGAGCAGGGTATCGAATAAACATTACCAAGTCTGAACTACTATCTCTCTATAAATATCGGTCAATTACCACTCCGATTGCCTCTTTTCCGTGCTCATTTCGGATTGCCCCCACCAAGATCTCTTATCTTGGGGTACAAATCCCTGCAGATCTTTCCAGATTATACAAAAAAAATTTTACATCCATGATTTCTAAAATCACTACCATGCTAGATAATTGGAAGCTCCTGCCTCTCTCCATTCTAGGCTGGGTTGCGGTGCTTAAAAGTATTATATTCACAAAAAAACGTTTTACTTAATATGCATGTTACCGATTTAGTCTTTCCAAAAAGAATATCACATGCCTTAGACAGTTAATGACATGTTTCATTTGGAAATTAAAAAAACCCTCTATAGCCTTGAACAAACTATTTGCTTCTAGACGGGTGGGAGGCATAGGAGTTCCTGATAATGCCGCCTATTCACTTTCATTATTTTTCAAAAATGTTGTGGATTGGCTACTAGACAGTGATGTGTTTACAGATTCCAAACTAGATGAAGCTTTGTTCTTCCCGTATTCTCCAGGCGCTCTTTCACATTGTAGGCCCTCCGATATCCCCCTCAAATCCTTTAAAATCCTCTGTTCCATGACACATTTTATGATTGGTTTTCCCTGAATTAGAAATGTAAAAGAAATCACTTATCAACTTCTCATATTCCTCTTTGGGGTAATCCTGCCTTTCTCCTATCCCTTTCAAACATTCACTTTAGTATTTGGAGAGATAAAGGATTATCAAACTCTTCAAAAGTTTTAGACACTGGAGGTAGACTTTATCAATTTTCTGAACTTAAAGAGACCTATAATCTTTCCCATTCTCATTTCTATATGTTCCTACAGGTACGACACTGTTTATCCTCCCTGCCCACTACTGGTTTCCCACCCCCCCTACAGATCCTGACCCGTTGCAGAATATACTCACTCTACATATCGCATTAGGTACCTTTATTCAGTACTCGTTGACATTTTATCTAAACCTAGCTGGGATAAACTGATTCTACAATGGCATAAATACATACCAATTCTCTCTGATACGTCACAACATAATCTTCAAGAAGTCCATTTACGCACACTTCAAAGGCCTACTGTACATCTCCCCAGCACAACATGCACAACATCCTACTAACTCTGGTGAATGTAATAAATGTCACATTAGCACTACTTCCTTTCTCCACTGTATGTGGGAGTGTGGGAAAATTAGGTATTTCTGGAATAAAGTTATTGCCTTCATCAATGACCTCTTTTCCATCAGGGTATCTCCAGATTCTTTAGTGTGTTTATGCGCTAATTTCTCTGAATGGGACTTGGGACCTGCTCGAAATGTCCTGATCCCAATCCTCACTATGTTAATTAGTAGTGTATGTCCCATTGGCCACGAGGGGGGGTAGTTTAGGTCTAGGACAAGAGGGCAGAATATACTCATATGCTGCTGCTCCTGTCACCTGGAAGTGGAGACAAACCCGCAAATCCTGGAAGCGTGGTGGCCAAGGCTAGGGTAAGGTAACTAGGGTGGTGCGGCCGGTGCCACCACACGGAGCGCAGGTGCCCCGTAGGCGGAACTGGCTGCCACCACCACCATGGTACAGTAAGTGCCCCCACTGCCTAGCGCCCACTGCAATGCATAGTAGTGGTGCACCCAGCTCCTTCACTGCCGGGCGCACCGCTATTAATATGTATTGGAGCGGGTGGTGCCTGTGACAGAATCGGTCTTCTGTAAAAGTCTCCCACAGTGTCTGCAGGGAGAGACGGAGAGATGTCATGATGTCGCGTCTCTCCTGCAGAAAAGCCGCGGGCTGGCGTCAGGTGGGTAACCAGGCAGCTGAAGGTAAGTCACTTGTTAGGGTTGGAAGAGACACTGGGGCTGGAATAAATGTAATCATGATTTACTAAAAGAAGTATAGGGAGGGGATTGGAGGGCGGTGATAATTTGTGCTATAATGTGTAAAGGGCATTACTGGGTGGCATAATGTGTTAGGGGCATTAGGCATAATGTGTATAAGGGCACTACTAATGTGTGGCATAATGTGTATAAGGGCACTACTAATGTGTGGCATAATGTGTATAAGGGCACTACTAATGTGCGGAATAATGTGTAAGGGGCATTATGGTGTGGCATAATATGTGAGGGGCAATACTGTGGCATAATGTGCACAAGCACTACTGTGTGGCATAATGTGTAAGGGGCACTACTGTATGGCAAAGTGTATAAGTGGCTCTTCTGTGTGGCGTAATCTGAATAAAGGACACTACTGTGCGGTGTAATGTGTAAGGGGCACTACTGTATGGCATAATGTGTATAAGGGGCTTTACTGTGTGGTGTAATGTGAATAAGGGACACTATTGTGTGGTGTAATGTGTAAGAGGCACTACTGTCCCCTGAATTACAGTAATTGCTTTCAGGAGTCAGTTCTTTCAGAACATCTACAGGATCTCATTGTTTAGGAGAGAAAGTTTATGGTCCTAGCACTGGTATGCAATAATGTGTCAACCACCTTATAATGGTACCACACAGTACACACATGGGGTGCTCCCAGAAGCAAACTAATTCAGATAAGAAAATACAGAAGAATGTGCACAGTATTTTTTATATTGAGGCACACACGGCACCAAAACCTAAAAAAAATAAAAAAATTAAACCTACCCTACACCTAAGACAGACAAACACAGATAAAAGGGAGATTTAGTATGTACTATGTAGTAAGTCTCAATTATATGTCTATTATAATAAACTCAATATAACCTGGGTTTAATTGCCCATAGCCGATGGATGGGAATGCACAATAGGACTCCTGGGTCATATATCCAGAAGTCTTCTCATCGCGGGGGGCATCTCTTATCAGTAAAACTGTGCCCGGGAGGTAAGTATTCCTGCATACCGGTGATCAAAACTGCAGAATTGCAGGCGAATGAGGGCTGGATGTATGGGAATTGTCTTGTGAACATTGATATTGATACCAATATTGCAATTAGTGCCATTGAGATCATTTGGAAGCTTGTACCTAGAAATGAATGATCTGTCCTTTCTATCAAGGTCTTGCATATAACCTTTGCAAAATAGTGTATTGCCTTAATCCCAGTGCATCATTTCCTGGTTAGCTCATAACTTCCTGTTATGCAGCAAACACATGAATGAGTATTACAGCTGCTGCCGAGACTTAGTCACTCACCGGTTTCAAGGGACTCATGGAAATACCATGGGCATGAGGCACAGATAGACCCATCCTTCCAGGTATGAATTGTCTGTTTGCTGTATTTATGAGGCCATGATTTGGGCTCTCATCCAATTCTGCTCCACATGCTTTCTCCGTCTCCTGCGTCCTATTCACCTTCTTTTCGTGTCTCCCCTGGGATTTTTTTAGAGAGGAGGGATGGAAATCTTGCTTCAACTTGTCTTTAGGTTTGTCCTTGTGACCAAGCGCTGGTTACCCGATACAATTTAATAAAGGTTATCCCCCATTGTCCTTATGTAGCCACGGGCAGTGTATTGTAATACACGTACAATGATGAAATATAAAAATGTTGGAGAAATATTGTAATAACTTCCAGCGAGAGATCTACAATCACACTGTCACACCTTCCCTTGAATTTTGTATCCTTTTATCCTGGTCTAACCACTACCCGTGTACTTGCCATTGTACCACCTTTGAGGGTGATCACCCAGTCTCTCGAGGGACCAATGCCATGGGAAGTCGTAGGTAGAGAGAGAGTCCAGCCTATGGCTTTTAAAATAATGGGTTATCCTGACGATGGAGCCAAATCCTCCACACCTTAAAATAGTCATGGGCCATGGTTCCCTATATAGAAACATAGAATTTGACAGCAGATAAGAACCACTTGGCCCATCTAGTCTGCCCCTTTTTTACCTTTAGGTAACCTCAACTCTATGTCTTTCTCGTCACTGCTTGGATCCACTGTCTGACAGCTTAGCGAGCCAGCCAAATCAGGGGACCTAGGAGGGACTAGGTAGAGACAAAGTTCCTTTACCAGACCGTAAGATAGGGGCAACCTATTCACAAAATCATGTTCTCCGAGTGCTCAAGCGTAAGAACTGGGGTAAACATTAGAAATGATGACCAGTTGGACGGAGGTGACCATTTCCCATTGGACTGTCATCGCTGATAGGGGGTAAGGGGCGAGATGTATCAAGCCTTGGAGAAAGATAGAGTGGAGTAGCTATCCAAAGCAACCAGTCATCTTCTAACAGTCATTTCAAAGGTATCTGGTCGACTGCCAGAATGTCGACAGGTTCTGAATGTAGACAGTCAGAATGTCAGCATAGTCATTAGGTCAATAATCAATATGTATATGTCATGCATTTAGGTCGACGTGGTTAAAATGTCGACACATTCACAATGGCGACATTTAACATTTCAACATTACAATGTTGACTTATTTTGATGATTTTTAGGGATAGGGCATAGAGTTGGGGTAAGATAAAAAAAAAATGTAGACATCTTGGTGTCGACAGGTTAAATGTCGACATTCTGAACGTGTTGACATTTTAACCCTGTTGACCATAATACTTTTAGACATTCAAAACCTGATAACATTCTGGTGTTGACCTTCTGAATGACGGCAAGTCGTACCACGCCCATTTCACAGACTGCGCTAGATATATGCCAATCAGAATTGAAGCTGTTTGCAACTCCCCCAATAAATTAAACTGTTGTTCGTTAGTAAATATACCTCTTTGTTTCAATTTCTTTTTTTGTGCTTACAGGTGAAAAATGTTAATAACATCGTTTATGAAAACATGCAGACACACAACATACTGGAAAAAAGTACAAAATAGATTTCAGGTTTTATGGAGGCTTAAAACACAGCTCTGTCCTCCATTTTCCGCTCAGATTTTTTTCACTGTAGCTTAATGTCAACAAAATATTTTGCCAATCCCGAGCTCTCCTGAGCCCAGTGACTCAGAACAACAGGAAGCAATCACAATGCATGTTATTAACAATTCTGGTGGGTGATCAAGGTCGTAGCTATAGGAAATACTTAACACTTCCAATTATGGTTAATGTCCCATCCTCTATGCCATAAGTAAGCCGCCAAACTTTTATTTTACTGCTGACGCGTAATAAGACACACTCGGGATGTACGGTTTGCAATATTGTTGTGTATTTTCCATAAAAGATATTGCTGTACGAAAAGACAAAATAACACTTCATAGGAAATATCCACCACTACTGAATTTTCATTATAAAATTCCTCGCCCCATCTAGCACAAGAGCCTGATATCCGAGACCCTTGTGCCTCCATGCCCTCTAATAGCCATTTATTTTGCTGCAGATGGTAGGAAATATTTGTAATTAATTCAGGCGATCATAGGTTTGAGTGCTGCTAGTCTGCCCAACGCAAGAGGGGGCAGCAATGCAGAAATTCTAGCAGCTGCAACCATGAAGTTAGCACCTACAGAATTTTGAGGGCCCTGGTCATCTGACCCTTACGCTCCTACTAGTTAGACAGAAAGAGATAGACAGAAAGAGATATACCATTAAATACGTAACATAGGTAACCATTTTTTTTTTTTTTTATTAGTAGGTACCTATTTGTCTTTACCTCTAATGCCATCTCGTTGCAATTGTTGGAATACATCAATAGCCTCTACTTAATGTTTACTGAGAAGCTAACTGGAGGGACTGCAGGGGGCGCTGTTACTAACCTGTTACTGCATACCCGCTCTATGTTGTAATAATCTTTATTATTAAAATGTTTTGCACTCCTCTATTCAGGGGCGGATCCATGGAGGGGGCGGGGCAAACACCCCCATCTCCCTTAATACGTTGTTTCGGCCCACTACTGCTGGGCAGGAGAGAAGTTTTAGAGGTTGGGGAGGCCTGATCGCCCCACCCTCTGGGTCCGGCACTGCCTCCATGGTGGTCTCAAGTTAAGTTTAGGGATAGCAATCGATGGGTTAACCATCGATGGTCAGCGGTTTCTAACCATCAGGAGGAAGCTATTGATAATGAAACCATGCACAGACCATGGGCCTGTTTCAGAGCCACTCGTAAGTGGCAGCTCGTTCGCTCCGAGTGATGTTTGCCCAACTGCGCATGCGTACGGATCGTTATACGCATGCGCGAACCAGTCAGTGCGGCCGAAATTCATGTGCTCGCAAAATAGCGAATGCCTGCTAATTTGAGTGACAGGATGAGGCGTATGTGGGTGGTAACAGGGGAAGGTGCTTGAAAACGGAGAGTGGAGATCCGATCGCAGGCGTGCTTAAAGGTCAAAACGGGCGTTTTATGGGTGTGCATATTTAAAACAGCAGCGTCATTGACCACGTCACTGGGTTATTTTATAGCCAGAACTGCTCGCAAAATTGTGGTAGCAAAAACCAACCACAAGAATAGCGAGCAGCTCATACCCTGTTCGATGTACTCGATTAATCTAATAAATAGCGGACATGACGTAGGATGCGAGCGGCCAGGGGGCGTAGTTTCCCAAAAAACGACCGCAAGTTTTGTTCGCTCGTTCAGACCTAGAGGCGTGAACAGACCGCAAACAGCGAACGGTTCATTTGAATAGCCACCCCTATTTTCTGGACGAGCGAGCGCAAATAGCGACCGGCTCTGAATCAGGCCCCATGTCTACTCATGTGCAGAACATCGCTGCCATCTGACATCGGACCTCCGTGGCCGATGTTCACCATAGGTAAAAATCCATCGATGGTAAAACTTTACCATTGGTGTCAGACCATTGATCGTTACTAACCATTGATGGCCAACCCTAGTTATGTTATGTATGCAATGACTGCACTGCTCGTACTAAATTTATTCTACATACATTATTTCTGTGTGTTTGATGACCGGAAGCACATTCTGCAACAGTAATCTGTGGAAGGCGTCTCATGGTTCTAAGGCAAAATGGCTGACAGGATTGGTGGGGTTCTCAGACATGTGTCTTGTGCAATGATGGCAGACAGGACAGTGATAAATTTTTCCTCATGGTCCCGATGCAGTATGTCCATAGTTGTTACTATCCCCAAACTAAGAAGATGACGGGGATGTGACTGTTGCCCTCTTCTTTCAAAACACTTTACTCTTACAACAAAATTCCAATTGGGCACCCTGGGAACTATAACACACATAAGAGCCCCCTTAATAAATGGTCTAAAGGTATAACTGCATCCTACACACTAACATTCCAGACAGGATAACTGGACGTCTGACACAAACCAGCTAGGATACAAACAAGGAACAAGACAGGAAACTCAGTAAAGAAACTTGGTTAAAACTTTTTTGGTTAAATAGTCCTGGGTTTATTGGTTAAAGATGTCTGCTCCACACCGTTCTGAAACGAGTTAAGGTGTGAGTAAAAGTATACGTACATACTGTGACCAGGGCTGGTTCCAGACTTTGCGGAGCTCAGGGCGAAAGTTTTCTTTGGCGCCCTGAGGTCAGGGGGCGTGACCTGATAGGGGCGTGGCCATGGGCACAAAAAAAAGACAAATTGTTGCAGCACGGATGGCGTAGTTATTAGCATCACATTACTGAGGTCATGAGTTCAATTCCTGACAAAGGCACTATCTGTGTGGAGTTTGTATGTTATCCCTGTGTTTGCGTGGGACTCCTCCCACACTCAAAAAACATTACTGGTACATTAATTGGCTTCTGACGAAAAAAAAAAAATAACAACCCTAGTGTGCATGTGTGTGAGCATATGATAGGGAATGTAGATTATAGACGCTAATGGGGCAGAGACTAAAATATTCACCATAAAGTGTTGAGTTTCTTAGCATGCTCAGAGGACGCGATATGATGATACATACAGTATTGGCCCTAGAAATAAGCAGTTTGTATTACACAATGCTATCTACTGTACATGCTGGAGGACAGTGGATGTCACCCAAAAATAATTGTTACACAAGGGGATGGGATATTCACGCGTAAGGCAGAGTCTAGATACCCTTCACGGAGAGGACCCTGACGTCATCATTTACTGTCCAATGTCATTCCCTACTATCCACGTGGACATAGAGGGGGAATATGAACCTGTGGTGAGCGAAGTGAGACCTCGAGGGGACAAATTTCTTCTTTCGGTGGCCTTTATGGGCATGGAACCGCACTTCCGCCCTCAGTGCACGTCACTTCCAGGTCCTTAGCATGAAGGAGAAATATAACTTACCATTCACGTAATAAATACAAATGCTGGATCAAGTGAAGAATACTGTATGTCCCCCTAGGACAGAATCTTCACTTGTTGCAAATCTTGTTAATACAAAGGAAGACACAGGGGGACATAGGGCCTGATTCAGCTTCAGAGGGAATGCAAAGCTGCTCGCAAGCAGCTCAGCTATTCCGTCTCTGCTGATATGATAATACACAGGGGGCGTCACGCGGTTGTCCAACGCAGCATCGGATACTTTGCGGGACATAGGCCGGCTAAGGTGACCCATGGGGTCACGCAGCCGGCTGCCGCAGTTGAGATGAAGATACCAGAAAAATTCCATCAGCCGACGGCTTCTTCTCACCCACCCCAACGGCGGCGACACGCTTCCGTTTCGGGGAACGGAGGGCATCGCCGCCCCCTTCCCGCCCACAAACGGCAGCAGACTGTCAATAACTGACAGTTTGCTGCCAGTATGTGCGCGGGATCACAGACCCGTTCTGCACATGCGTAGAACGGGTCATGCACCTGGGCAGATTCCCGAACATTTTTTTTTTCTGCACTTACAGTGCTTGCTAAGCTGCAGATTGTAAATATGGCGACAGGTGTAGGTGGGCGATAGCACACGGGCAAGCGGGTTGGTGCCAGCGAGGTGACTGTGGCTACGCCCCCCTGGGCAATAGCCCTGCTTGCCCGCCCCTAGAACCGCCACTGACTGCGACTTATTACTATTTTTTTTCCCCACTTACTGTTTGTCATACAAATTGTTTATGCTGTCTTAACTGAACCACAGGTCTCATGTTGTTATTACCTTCCTTCCATAACCGTATGTACTCATAGAGTTATAACCATTTATTATCTTGAAGCAGCGCACAATCTACTGTGATATTTGTAACTGACTTATAGCCAAGTAACCCATCTTACATGTAACTGACTACAAGGTACCACATGTATGGGCCCAAAATGATTTTGGACCCCAGTTAACATTTAATCGAGATCCCGATGTAACTACCATAGGTGCAAGAGGTGCAGCTACTATGGAGCACAGAGCCCAACTTCCTTGCCAAAATGACAAGGGTTATATACATTTTTCACCATTGGGTGGCACATAGCAGTCCTCACAAACTTTTGCTATGGGGGGCCTTTATATACCTAGTAACGCCCCTGCGGATGCAGACGGGTGACAGACGGGTCTGATCGTGTTTGCACTCATCATCCAACCAAGATAATGGTTCCATGTCAGCAATGGCCTTTCTGCCTGAGCACCATCCAGCTGTATCTTCCTGGTGTGTATGTATGTAATTGACCAATTCTGACCGGCTAAATCTGATCACTTGGTGGTTAGGCAAAGCAGCACCCTCACCCAGCAGATGGGCACCACAGGGTGCCTATATGCTGGGGTCTGTAATGTACACTAGCTGTCAGCAGAAACCACACCCACAAAGTAAACAAGACACACCCAGCTTAATTATTTTTATTTTATATACACAGCAGCAACACATTACATTATCCAGTGTCTGTTTCTCAACTCAGTGTTAGTGTATCTGCTCTGATGCACTAAAACATCAGTTTGGTTTCATAAATTCTGATGCTCTATAGCGCCGCCCTAAAAAAACAATGGGGTAAGTAATTTGTACCGCAGCTTCCAAACAGTGTTTTTTCTATTATTTATTTACCTAAATTCTGCATATATCATGGGCAAGCAGAAATCATTGTGTGTGGCAGGGAACAGCTTTCATTTATTGCCCCATCTGCAGCTTTATATGACCTTACGCGTTTCATCGCAAGGCAAAAACCAAGACTCTTTGAGCTGCACTTGTAAACTAGATAAGCCCTGAACATGATACCTAAGCATGTTAGTCATGCACGCCTGCCCTTTAGTGACACGATAGCATTAAGATCAATAGAATATTTAACATTGTTTTCTCATGTCCTACATTATGTACGAGTCGGATTGTTTAATGCAGGTATTGAATTAAATGCTTGGAGTGAAGCTGTTTTAACTGTAGAGAAAACACTAGATGACTCCAGTTGGTGAGTTATATTATATATTCCTCGCTGCCCCGTGTGTCTGTGAATTACGAGGTCAGCCTGCTCTAGCACCAGTGACGCGTTTGGCGACAGAGTCTTCCAGCTGTAGTTAAGCCGTGCAATACAGGTACATGTGCATTCTGTGGTACAGTAAAAAAGCAAAAGCAAGGGAAAGTAAATTCATCGCTTACCGAAAACACATATTAAGAGTCGTGTAATCAACGTTAAATAATGCGTAGGTCCTTTTTACAGTGTTTACATAATATATACACTCCGAAATTTCTTTTTTTTTTTATTTACGTGTTCCTGGCTCTTTTCAGTTTTATTATCAAAGTTTCCAAAACAGTTGACGTATTGCCTGCAAAGTTTCGCATGAACGTGACAACAATTCATGTCACTTGATAAAACTTGGATAAATACGATGAACGCCAGTTTGTAGAGCTCGCACAACGCTTGTGGCGATCATTATGAACACTTATTCCTCTAAGCTCGCCAATTTTGAATGTGATGTACTGTAGTGAGGAACTGAACTGGAAATCCCAGTAAGCGGGGTGGCAGTGGATCCTAACTGCAGCCTTTCATGGTGAAGTTATCATTCATATAACCTTTACACATTATGATTTCCAATTTGCACCCTGTAAGGGGGACAATCACATTTTACAGAGACACACTTACACACTCTGTAGCAACCAATAAGAAATGTCCTTTATTTTCTAAAATGAGCTGAATGTGATTGGTTGCCACGAGTTACAGAACATATGTACATTAATATAATTGTATTACATCAGCCCCCGTGTGTCTATTCATCCTCTAGAGCCATTAAGAGCTCTGGTGTTTCATGTGCTGACGGAATGAAGGAGAAAATTGTATTAAACCTTCTAAAGAGGACTAGTGGAAAAGCTGCAGCCAGTCGGATTCTACTTATCTTACCTAGTGTACATTTTATAAAATGCTAGGTAAAATCTGATTGGCTGTTATATGAAACTTCTCCTGTTGTCCTCTTCGGAAGTTTTTACACACTTACTGCCTGCGCCCCTAACTTATAACATTACATTGGACAGAATGTCCGCAAGATAAGTAATATAAACAAATAAAACGGACAAGCAAAATGGACCAATTGGTCTTTATCGGGATTCAACATTCTATTTCTCTGTTCAATTGTTCAGACGTTGATAATGCTGAATAACAGTTGTTGTCAAAACCAATCCCCTGGAAATGGTTACACTAGTTAGCTGTGAAGTTATTGGATCATTTTGTTTCTCTCCTACTGAATGTAACCTCAGAGATTATGACGCAGTCATGGAAACTTGTGTTGCAAGCAAATAATTGAATAATCGCTGTTGCCAACTTAACCAGCCAATCACAGATCAACCTGCTATTTAGAGTCCGGGAGGCCTCTTAAAACTAAGTGTCCAACACTGGTCCAGCAATGCCAAGTTACAAGGTCAAACTTGAGGTCTAAAATCTTCCTAACCCCTAACATCAGATTGCAGAGGTACTCATAGAAATAATACAGATAGAGATAAACTGAACCGCATTTTATGGTTCTGTAATTTTTATATGAACAATATTTCTCAATTTCGAAAGATTCAACTTCTCCGTTAGTGTCAAGCGAAGAGATTCAAAGCTCCAATGCTTCCTAGAAGTCCAAGTCGTCTTGATCAATAATGTCCTCATCCAAAATCTTCTTCGATTTATTGTCACCATCCTCAAAGCTGCCATCCTTGTTTACGTAACCCTGATCAATAGTTTCATTTTTACTTATGCCGACGGGACTTGCACACGTTGTGACTCCATCCTCGCCTTCAGAGGAACTCGCTGGGTACATCTGTGACAGTTTGCTACCCGAACAGTTTGACTGTCCATTCGAAGATGTTTCTCCTAAGTTGCTATTTATTTCATTGCACCCTCTGTCTGCGTCTTCACTAGAGTCATTCTGTGTTATTAGAGAGCCCTGACACAAAGAATACTTCTGGAAGTAGGAGCCACTGGTTTCTAAAGTCTCATCGTCTCTTTCCGGAACATGTCCTTCAACATTGTTGATGGCGTTCACCTTATTTTCATTGCAATCCTCATGTTCTGAAGATTTATCTTTTGAAACATTAGCAGGGTCGGTCGTATTTGGCTCATCGCCAGATTCTGAGGTCTCTTTGGTTTGCTCGGAATTAGTTGCTGACTGTTGGGTGGTGACTTCAAGTAGTTCTTCATTTTGCTCATTTTGCTTTTCCTCTACGCACTCACTTGTAGTTTCATCATCTGTTGGACATTCCATGCTCATCTCTTCCACTTTTACACTGACAAAACTTTTGTCCGCCTCATCAGACTTAGCATTTTCCAGTTCTTCTAAACCTTCTGAAGACTTGTTCTCCTCTTCAGGGTTACTCTCCAATGGTTCTGTGTCCTCTTCATTATGTGTAACATTACACTGAAAATCATTTGATGTACAACCTTCACATTCATCCACTCCTGACCTGTCCTCGTGACAATTAAGTTCATTATGGTCTATTGAAATGCCAGATGTTGCTTTTATATTTTCATCTCCAGCCCCACTGGGGTCTTCTTCACTCTCAGAAGAGCAGTCATTTCCCATGCTGGGTTCAACATCATCTCTGCCATGATCTTCTAGTGTAGGAATGATAGCTCCGTCATTTTGATTGATTTGGGGATCATTATTCTCCCTCTTCATTTTTAAGATCTGTTGAAGGTCAAATGCTTTAATGATAGGAGCATCAGCAACAGCTTCCCGGGGTTTGGCTAATTTGATTGCCCTTTTCTGTTGTATACATTTATCACATGGACAGAATTCATCATATGGTTGTCCAGTGCTCTCATCTGCAAAAGAAGCACTGAAAGTTAGGTCTTCTTCATCCGTTTCACATGAAATGTAATTTGTGCCATCTTGGAATGACCGCTGGTGCATTGTTTGTAAGCGTCTTCGTCTTTCCTCTGCTTGTATAGAAGACTTGCGCCTTGCACTTTCTGGGGGTCTCGGCACCTTAGTTCTTACCCTACTTTTTATTCTCTTTAGTTCATTTGAAATGCTCCTCTCGATCCTTTTGCTGACCTCATTCTTAAGCTCAGCAATCATTTCATCAAGGTTCTCGTTGTCTTCTAAATTCCACCTGACTTTGAATTCATTCATTGCATCCACGTAATGAGTCATGAATTCTTTCTCAATCTTTTTCAGCAGTTTCAATACCCAAACTGGGTCAGCATCAGATGCTTGTTTATCAATAATTGGTGCATTTTTCCCATTTGAATCAGCTGTAGAAATGACAGTTGACTGACAGTTAATTGGTGAATCAGTGCAGTTTGTCTCCTGTGAAGTGGACTTATTGGATGTGGGAACATTTTCATTGTGGTTAAGAATGTTCATGTTATCATGACTACAAATCCTGGGTTCCTCTAGGGTTTCTATGCACTCATCATTTATATTATTCACAGAATCATTATCGCCGCACTCTTTCTTCAAGTTCATTTGCAAGTTATTGTCACTGTGGTCAATCTTTTTCTCATTCATATTTTCATCCATAACACATGATTTGATCTCATGAAAGCAATCGTTAAGGACTTCCGCTGACATCTGTTGTCCATGACCTGTGTCTTCATCTCCAGAAGCAACTAGCTCTTGTTCACAGTTTTGTGTATTACTGGTAGCACGCTTGATGTCATTGGTTACTGTGGACAACTTTTCAGCTATTATTGCATTGTCACCTCCACCAGTTAAACTGCCATCACCAGATCCTCCGAAACCACTGTTGATATCAACTCCTGAAGAGGAAACAGGAGTTAATTCATCTTCTCTGATGTAGTTCTTTCCAGAGGTTATGCTTGTTATTATACTCTTACTAGTTGGATCTCCTGCCCATAGTGCCTGAAATATGTTTAGTAATTCAATGTACTTACATTTGTTCAAGTCATTTGAGTTCTTTGTGGGGTCAGTAGGACCTTCATCGAGAAGCTTAAGACTAGCGAGACATGAGATCAGGACTTTTGCTGAATTACTGAGCTTTCTCCCCATGGTTTGTGATAGTTCAGGTAAGCTGTTCGACCGATCAAACTTTGATTCTAGTGAAGGGCTTAACAATGCTTTCATTATCTGCACCGAGGTCTGAATACTGTTGGGAAGGGATTTTTTATCCCACGTAGCCTCTGTAGTAACGGCCCCACTCTTCAAATTATTTGTTGTTATTGTTGTTGTGTTACTTAACACCTCACTTTCTTTTTTGTCACAAATATTTGGATCTGGAGTGTTATCTGCGCTGTTAAGATAGCACACACCATGTGCAATCTCCTCTGTAACTTTACTGTTATTTTGTATTTCTGCTATAGAATCCTTACCCAGCTCTCCGTCTTCTTGTTCTGTCTTTGATGTTTCATTTTCTGCTTCTGTACAAGCTTTTTTTTGGCATTCTTCCATTTCATATTCAACGACCATTGTTTGTGAAGGAATCTTCCTTAACCATTCATTTACCACTTCCTCTGGGGTCACATTTGGTAACGCAGATGGGGTAAGATCACCACTTATTTTATTATCTACATCTGAAGATTCTCCTTTCAGTTTTCTCTTTGAAGAACCGGAGCTGTTTTTACGAATTTTGTTATTTTGGACTTCCTCCGTACTATTATGTGTAGCTACAGCTTTTTTTGTGTTTTTGCAGGTCTCCATACTGGCCCTCGATGCCAACATTCCCTTTAATCCTGGTGTAGAAGACCTTGAGCTGTCTGTATTTTCGCCATTGGCAGTTTTCATTGCGTCACTGCCTATGCTAGTATTGGAATATTTAAACTGGGCTGATCTTACATGTCTGATTGCTGGTTTCCCCTTGGGTGGAGATGGACTATAAATACAATTAGTCTCGGAGGTTGTTTCTCTGCCACACGTGACAGCATCTGGATTGTGGTCATTTGGTGTCTCACCTTCTTGTGATGTTTCTCTGGCACTGCCTTTTGATGAGTCCTGGTCGCACATTTCAGGGGAACCTAAATGTCTGCTCCTTTTTTCAGATATTGACGAAACTCTGGAACTAAAACTGAAAACTTTGTCATTTTCCTGGCAGCTAACATTGTTGTAGTTAGAGTTAAATGACTGGGATTTACTTGATGACCGTGAAATGGGAAGTCTAGCCTGACCATCGTCATCTGAAGTAGCTGTGGAACAAATATCTGACTTGTCTGTGTGGTGTGTTTTAGTGGGTTCTTTGCAGCCTTCCTGGTGGTTTAGGATTTGAGGTTCTTCTTTTGCTGATAAGGCTGATTTAGTTACAGATGACATTGATGCATGTGAACTGTCGGATTGAATGCTTTGTCCCTCATTTCCTGTATAGGACTTTCTTTTAGACTTAGGGGTAGACTGGTTTTCTTGCTCTATGTCGTTCTCACATGCATCTATACTTCCATGTTTGTGCGATAGGCTTTCACTATTTTGTTTTGAAATGGAAGTCAAGCATGGAGAGCTACATAAACCCTGATGATCAATTTGGCTATGAATGTTTATTTCCTCCTTAGCAGAAGATATGGAATGAGAAGAAGATCCTGTTGGACAGTTATCACAGTCACTGTGACTGGATCGCAAAGGACCAGTTGCTGATATATTTTCATCATTGTTGTGCTCGTCAGGCATTTCGCTATCATTTTGGCTCTTGTCTTGTTCTGTAATCTCGTTATGGAAGAAGTCTTCTGAGACTCCTGTTTCCGTTGACATGCCTTGCGTGTTCTTCAGTGATGCTTTAGTGCTAAGTTGGTCTTTTTCCTCTTCATTATAGCTGATATTTGACCCAAAACTTTTTGGGTTACTGCTATTTCGCTTCAGCAGTCTCTTCTGACTCTTTGCAGATTGTAGCGATGACTGTGAAATAACACTTGCTCTTTGACTACAGTTCTCACCATCAAAACAGGGTGTGGGTGAAATTTCAGCCGGCTCTTCAAAGCTACCACCTTGGCTTTTCAGGTCTTGCTGTCCTTCGAAATTTGGAGATTGTTGGTTTTGCAAGGAAGCTTGACTTTTTAAGCTGGAACATGACTTGTATTGGCTGTCACCTGTTTTTTTTTGCCCATTACCCGATATTGCGTCTACGTTCGAGGTTATAGCCGACTGACCACTACAGCTTGTGCACCGACTAACACTTGAATATCTAACCATTGTTTCTCCACTTTCTCTGGATTCTGAATAATGTGAAGATTTGTGCACAATATGTTCTGTGTACTCCTCAGAAGACATGGTATGGAGACTATCTATAGATGTATTTTGATTGCACGTTAATTTGTGGTGTGAGGACGTGCTTGAAGCAGATGACCGTGTCTGCCATGTGCATCTCTTGATGTAGTCCTCTTGCTGATTGGCATGCATAGGGTTTTTCCAAATATCATACTCTTGACACTGCATGCCACAGTTGGCACAATACATGTCCTCTAAATCTGCGTCATTAAGCTTTGAGCTGTATGAGTCAGCATCACATGGGTAGAAGGAATCATCTGTCTCTGAAAAGGTTTCCAGGTTCATGCCCTCTGTTTTGCCATTTTCATTGCACATGGAAAGTTGCTCGTACTTTGACTTGCCAAATGCGCTGGACTTTTTTATCTGTGTGGACCATTGTAGCGTTTCCTCGTTGAGCAGACGAAAGCGGACCTTCATCTCAACTGAAAGGCTGCCGTCTTTGTTTACGTGGACCCTTTTCTCAATGTCATCGTTCACTATAGAGTGCCCAGTGTCCTCTGATTCTTTACGTGGGCACGTGTTCGGATAAGAGCCAAAGCCGCTGTTGGCCGGCGACATGTTTAAACCATTAGGGTAAGATTTTTCTGAGGACAAAGAGAACCTGGTCTTGTTGCTTGATGGTGAGCGAGGGTGGATCACACTCTTCTTGGCTTTCAGACCAAAATTTGCTGGAGGACGCCAACAGGCCACCAAAGGATAAAAAGAAAAACATATGAGAGGTATTAGAAATTCATAATTCATTGAGCACACGTATTAGAAGCATTTTTCTTTACCAAGTAAACCCTGTGATGTTTTTAATTAATATATGAACCACTTTAGTGGAATGGTCGCATGGACGTCCACGGTTGCATACCATGCAACTGTGCCCTCTTGCTCCATCTCCTGCCGCCCGTCACACATGCATTGCTGAGCTCTGCTATGTTGGAGGGGCTAACAGCACGGGGTTGGGGGTGAGGTCTGGGGCCATTTTGGGAGCGGGGGGAGCAAACCAATTTCTACTGGGGGGTTTTGAGAGGTGTGAAGTTGATGTTGCTGAGGGGTCGATTGCTCCTGGGGGATGGGGGCTAAAACAAAATTAGGGACATATGGGCACTGGGGGTGGTGGTGGGTAATGTTACAAATAAGACTTAGGGACAGGGGGATTGAGGTAATGTCACAAAAATTACATAGGGACACGGGGGGGGTGGGGATGCTACAATAGGGTGGTCTCAATGGCTACAAGAAGATCTATGCTGACAAAGGTGTAGGGATAATGCTGCATAAGTCTGCTAGACATGCCCTTAGGGTGGTCCTAGACACCCCCAGGCACATTTTCGTTAACATAGCTAAAATAGTTTTTAAATAGCTATACTAATCGCAAAGGGGTAAATTTACTAAAGTGAGCGTTTTTAGAAGTGGAGGTGTTGCCCATAGCAACCAGATTCTTGCTATTATCTTCTTGAAGGTGCTAGTTAAATGTTAAGTAGATTCTGATTGGTTGCTATGGGCAACATCTCCACTTCTAAAAACTCTCACTTTAGTAAATTCACCCCAAATAATAAAAAAGTCAATTTCTGATTATTTTATTTACTTTTTAAATGATATCCGCCAGTTATGTGGCTAATAATTGTGGCCCATTTAGCAACTAGTTTTATCACATGCAACAAGTTTTAAAACTCGCTACGTATGATAAATGGTGCTCCAGCCAATCGGCTCCCAACTGTCATTTTTCAAACAGACGGCAGTTTGGAAGAGATTGGCTGGGGCATTATCCTATGGAGTTTTATCATACGCAACAAATTTTAAAACTTGTTGTGTATGTAAAACTCATTTATAAATAGGCCCCTTAGGGGCCCATTATCATTCAATATTTGAGGTAAAATCCCCGAAAACACACATTTTCGGGGGTTTACTTCAAATACTAAGAATCCCCCGGATGTATAAAGAAGGGACCGCAGCGGGTCCGATACCTGCTGCGATCCCTCCATTGCCGCTGGCAGCCGCCCCCCCCCCATAGGTTTCTATGTGGAATGTGATGCTACCAAATGCATCAATATCGGGAATGTGAAGCATTCCCGATATTGGCCCCAGCAGCTAACGCCATCTGAAGATAGTGTTAGCCGCTGTAGCCTATGGCAACTTACCGCATATCAGCCAGCGGAGGGATCTCACGGAACCCTCCGCCGGCAATGAGAGCCACTCATGTGCAGTCCGCGGGACTGCGCAAGTGCAGAAGCCCCGACTGCCCTCCGGAGACACCGCAGGGATGGGCACCTTTCGGAGCCCGTCTCCCTGCATGTCCCGGATAATACATCCAGCCGATAGGATCGCATTTTGCAATGCGATCAGGGGCGTTACTGGCATGCCCTGATTGCATTGCAAAAGCGATCCTTGAGAAATGGGGCTGTTAGTCACTAAAGATGAGTATTTACTAGTACATTTGTCTAGCGTACAAAATATAAAATGAACACAAAAAACAAATGGAGTTAGAGAACTACTAGCGCTTGTGATTTCTAACACACTGTTGTTGATCTATGCTTTATTAATAGTGGTGTTTGAGAGCAACTCCGTCTCCATAGGAGCCCTGCACAGGGTGCGCCTTACCATGTGATCGCGCTTCATTCGTTCAATCAGGCACGTGTAACCTATCCTAATCATTCTCACCAAAGTTTCTTATAAGGCGCCACAAGTTCCGTAGCGCCGGACAGGCAAGGAGATGAACACAGTAAAGTAAAGAAAGAAGGAACAAGCCCATCTGGTAACAGCTGCGTGTCAAAATAGGTCATGTGCAAATCATGTAACAATCATACAGTTAGCGATAGCACCAAGGATGGACAATGTGCGAATGGGTAGATGCGGGGAGACAGACAGGAGACATAGGAGCTGATTCAGAGCTGGGAGCAAAGCAAAAAGAGTGAGAAAAGGCCACCACAGATCTGCATTGGATTGGGGCCATACCCTGATCCCCAGATCCCGGGGTCGGAGCATCAGTGAAATCCACCCTCCCGCATAACCTCACTTCCCACAATGTCATTATCTATTAACGGCACAACCATCTCCTCTGGGGGCCCAAGTGCGCTGTCTTGGATTTATTCTGGACTTCTACCTCTCCTATAAACACACACTCAGCACCTCTCGCAGTTCTGCCATTTCCATCTCAAAAATATTTCCAGGATCAGACCCTTTCTCACCCTGGATGCTACTAAGACTCTCGTCCAGTCACTGGTCATCTCCAGATTATACTATTGTAACCTCCTCCTATCTGGCCTCCCTGACTTCCACCTCTCTCCGTTCCAATCTGTCCTCAATGCTGCTGCTCGGCTCATCTTCCTCTCCAAACATTCTACATCTGCCTCCCCTCTCCTACAAGCCCTCCACTGGCTCCCTTTCACCTTCAGAGCCCAATTCATACTCCTCACACTCACTTACAAAGCCCTCACCCAATCCTCTCCCATTTACATCTCTGACCTCATCTCCCTTCACTCTCCCGTCCACCAACTTCACTCAACAAATGCCGTCTCTCCTGCCAACTGATTACTTCCTCCCACTCCCACCTCCAATATTTTGCCTGGGCTGCTCCCTACCTCTGGAACTCTCTCCCTCTCCCTATCAGACTCTCCACCTCTTTACTAATCTTCAAACAGCCTCTCAAGACCCACTACTTCATCAAGGCCTTCCAGCTCTCATCCTAACCTGCTTCATGCTCTTTCCTCACTATCTACCCCATCTGTGTCACGCCTGTCTGTCTGCCCCTCCCCTTTAGAATGTAAGCTCTCACAGGCAAGGCCCTCTTCCCTCATATGCTTCTCCTTCCCTTACTTATACTATTATATACGCCTAACTCCCCACAACGGCACCCAACACTGGGTTGCTGACTCCCTGCTACTTATTTAAGGGATGTAGTTAAGAGATCTTATACCGACTCTTGGACCCCGACAAAGAAGTTAAGATAGGCGTCGAAATACCGAAATAAAAAAATTCAAACCTAAATTGCAGTGTAAGAATAAATTAAATTTCTGGGCTACATGCAAAAGCAGTCAAAACAGTCTCCTGGGTGTGTCACTGGCGTGTAGTTGGAGTTACACGCGTATGCCAAGTGGATGCCTATTTCCTTCGTGTCTCTTGCACCTGGCATGAGGTAGGTGTCTGTGCCGATAATAGTGATTAAGATGGCTGCTCTAGTGGATGCTGAGGCCCGAGGGCGGCGCAGTCGCAGAGAATAAGGGTAGATACTTTAAATTAGGCTTGCATGCAGAATTTTGTCAG
This sequence comes from Taudactylus pleione, assembly GCA_031769625.1. Lineage (NCBI taxonomy): Eukaryota > Metazoa > Chordata > Amphibia > Anura > Myobatrachidae > Taudactylus > Taudactylus pleione. The sequence goes on along the minus strand of JAUIMM010000433.1, from coordinate 1,072,381 downwards.
GGTTGCGGTACTCGGAATCAGGCCCTAGGTAGCTGCACGCTATTCCGTAGCATTTCTTGCAAGATGCTCAGAAATCAAGATAGTTTATGTGTACAGAATTAAAGAGACAGCGCGGATCCTCACGTCCTTTCTCCTTTAGCCGAGTTCTCATGGCAGTCTCTGCCGCTCTCCTGGACGCACTAACTTTGAAGTACGTTACTAAAAGCTGAATCATGCCCGAGATCAAACAGTGTTTCAGGGCCTCTGGATTAGCCGAAGATGGTAAAGCCACAGGGATAGAGAGCAAGGCACGGTGCTTCTGTGTAACCCTCCCCTTCCTGAGCTCCCAGAATTAACATCTCAACGTTCCTGATCTATGTAGCAGTCAGTTTTATTGCAGAATAATAGGACCTGATAATAATATCTGTTTAATGAACTGCAAGTTTTGTTATTGGCCAGGCCTGGGGTGGCGTTGAGGGCAAGTGTTTTTTCTAGTTATTGTGCATATATCTGGAGTTCTATAAATATTAATTCATTTAAAGTTAGATATATGATGACTGTGTAATTAAAAGAAAGTCTGTTCATGTACGAACTAATAATTGGATTACATTGTTTCATGACATCAAAGGTAAACTACAGACTTATGAAATTGTTAGTTTCACAGTCTAAGTTTCGCCATCTTCCCAGTGAGTGCCCATGAGATGGAGACACTATTGCATTTTATATAGAGACCTCAGGATTTATAATAGTTCTACCTCTTACAATTTCCATAGTATGTTGCATTTACTTATTAAAGCAAATGAGAAGGTAAATAATTATTTTAAATGCAAAAATATAACAGGTGCTCACTGGTCAGTCTCTGCTAAACCCATTTATTGTATCTGTCAGTGATTGGCTGAGAAGCACTCTGACAAAGATGATGGCTCCTGATTGGACATGGACAAATACAAACTAAACACATGCCTCTAAATACAATTTACGTCCAATCACATGCTGCCATTTTTGTCACATGGTGCCCAGTTCCTTTCTGGTATCAAAGTTGACCATTTTTTTTTAAATAAAGCAATTGAGTTTAATGCCTGTAGACAGCGCACACCCTTTAAAAATATTGTCCTTAAAAATGTACTACGGGACTTTTGTCTGGCAGGTTAGATAAAGGCACCACAGTAATAGTAGCAAAATGAGTAATGTGTCTGTGTCAACACCACAGCTGACTGCAAAATAGTGACATGAAATATAAAACAATGCTGAGTAAATGAAGATGACCTTCATTTTAATGTATTTTGCCTTTACTGATTGATACATATTGCAGCATAAAACACTTTTACAGCGAGTTCCTATCAGGATCAGACACTCAGCTACGGTTCTTCTTGCTTTTTAGAAAATAGATCTAAATAAAACCGACCTACAACACTAAAACTTGGCATGTAATATGGCTTATATATCCTGCACTATATTATATACCCTGCACTATATACCCTGCACTATATACCCTACACTACATATACTGCACTATATACCCTACACTATATACCCTGCACTATATACCCTGCACTATATACCCTGCACTATATACACTGCACTGTATACCCTGCACTATATATACTGCACTATATACCGTGCACTACATACCCTGCACTACATATCCTGTACTACATATCCTGCACTACATACCCTGCACTACATATCCTGCACTACATACCCTGCACTACATATCCTGCACTACATACCCTGCACTACATATCCTGCACTATATACCCTGCACTACCTAACCTGCACTATATATACTGCACTACATACACTGCACTACATCTCCTGCAGTACATACCCTGCACTACATACCCTGCCCTATATCCTGTACTACATACCCTGCACTATATATACTGTACTACATACCCTGCACTACATACCCTTCACTACATACCCTGCACTACATATACTGCACTATATAGCCTGCACTACATACCCTGCACTACATATCCTGCACTACATAACCTGCACTATATATACTGCACTATATACCCTGCACAACATATCTGCTGCTTTGAAGGTCCCAATGAGCACAGTGGCCTCCATCATCCGTAAATGGAAGAAGTTCGGAACCACCAGGACTCTTCCTAGAGTTGGCCGGCCTTCTAAATTGAGCGATCGGGGGAGAAGGGCCCTTGTCAGGGAGGTGACCAAGAACCCGATGGTCACTCTGTCAGAGCTACAGCATTCCTCTGTGGAGAGAGGAGAACCTTCCAGAAGGACAACATCTCTGTAGCAATCCACCAATCAGGCCTGTATGGTAGAGTGGCCAGACGGAAGCCACTGCTTAGTAAAACGCACATGGTAGTTTGTCTGGAGTTTGCCAAAATGCACCTGAAGCACTCTCAGACCATGAGAAACAAAATTATCTGGTCTGATGAGACAAAGATTGAACTCTTTGGCGTGAATGCCAGGTGTTATGTTTGGAGGAAACCAGGCACTGCTCATCACCAGGCCAATATCATCCCTACAGTGAAGCATGGTGGTGGCAGCATCATGCTGGGGGGATGTTTCTCAGCGGCAGGAACTGGGAGACTAGTCAGGATAGAGGGAAAGATGAATGCAGCAATGTACAGAGACATCCTGGATGAAAACCTGCTCCAGAGCGCTCTTGACCTCAGACTGGGGCGATGATTCATCTTTCAGCAGGACAACAACCCTAAGCGCACAGCCAAGATATCAAAGCAGTGGCTTCAGGACAACTCTGTGAATGTCCTTGAGTGGCCCAACCAGAGCCCAGAATTGAATCCAATTGAACATCTCTGGAGAGATATGAAAATGGCTGTGCACCAACGCTTCCCATCCAACCTGATGGAGCTTGAGAGGTGCTGCAAAGAGGAATGGGCGAAACTGCCCAAATATAGGTATGCCAAGCTTGTGGCATAGTATTCAAAAAGACTTGAGGCTGTAATTGCTGCCAAAGGTGTATCAACAAAGAATTGAGCAAAGGCTGTGAATACTTATGTACATGTGATTTCTTAGTTTTTTTTTTATTAATTTAGCAAAAATCGCAAAAAAACTTTTTGCACGTTGTCATTATGGGGTATTGTGTATAGAATTTTGAGGACAAATATGAATTTATTCCATTTTGGAATAAGGCTGTAACTTAACAAAATGTGGAAAAAGTGAAGCGTTGTGAATACTTTCCGGATGCACTGTACACTGCACTACATATAATGCACTACATACCCTGCGCTACATACCCTGCACTACATATATTGCACTACATACACTGCACTACATATCCTGAACTACGGGATGTAGTCAGCATCCTGGCGTGCAGGACGCCGATGGGTGAAATACCGGCGCCGAAATCTCAACATCGGGACACCTCGCACCATAATCACAACTGCTGGCATCCCGAAGATAAGTATCGGGTGTTAGGGGGAGTGGTGGGGTGCAGGGTTAGGCTTAGGCACTAGGGGGGAGGGTTAATTTACTGTGCGGGGAGGGGGAGGTTAGGTTTAGGCACTAGGGGGAGAGGTTAGGTTTAGGCACCGGGGAGGGAGTGTTAGGTTTAGGGTGCGGGGAGTGGGAGGATAGGTTTAGGCACTAGAGGGGAGGTTAGGTTTAGGCACTAGGAGTAGAGGTTAGGTTTAGGCAGCAGGGAGGGAGTGTTAGGTTTAGGGTGCGGGGAGGGGGAGGTTAGGTTTAGGCACTAGGGGGAGAGGTTAGGTTTAGGCAGCGGGGAGGGAGTGTTAGGTTTAGGGTGCGGGGAGGGGGAGGTTAGGTTTAGGCACTAGGGGGGAGGTTAGGGTTAGGCACCGGGGAGGGAGGGGTAGGGGTAAGAGTTAGTCTTACCTTCTTTCCTTATGGGTGTCGGGATTCTGACTGTCGGGATGCCGCGGTCTGTATTCTGACCAGCGGCATCCAGACCACCGGGATCTCATACCCAACCCGTGCACTTCATATCCTGCACTGCATATCCTACACTGCATATCCTACACTGCATATCCTGCACTACATATCCAATTATCTATTGGATAAATACATTTCACTTACCATTTTTCTTATTGTCCAAGACCTCGGTGTTATTGCTCTGAAGAGATCGGAGGCCTGGCAGTTTCTCCGTAGTGCTTTTGCGCACATTTTCTGTTTGCAGCGACTTAAAGGGCTCCCGCCCCACACACAGGAGGATGCTGGGAGATTGCAGAACCGCCTGTATGTTTTCCAACTGTCAGATTCAGAAGAAACAGAATATGTCACTTTTATCACATAAGTACACAATAATATTTCTCTGCCAGATGGTAGTCATGGGAGTTCAGCATTTATGATGGCACAGAAAATAGAAGTATTATATGGTGTTATTTAAAGCTTTGCAGCAAAATGACCATTATCTATTGAGTTGTTGGTGAGTGTTATATACTGCTCGTTTGCAACCTTGGACTCCTCATCCTTTGTGGATCTATACTGCCCAGCCTGTGCTAGTCAGCTTTTGGCTCTCCCAACCCTTGTATACCTAAGCTTGATCTATGTAGCGAATCCAGTCATAATCCCGACAGTTGGGATAATGGCGCTTAGAATGCCAGCGCCGGAATCCTGACACCTATCAGAATCCCGGCACCGGCATCCCGACGGTAAGTATTAGGCTTAGGAGAAGGGTTAGGGTAAAGCCCCCCACACACAGTACGACATATCGTTTAAAAATAAGCAGTGTGTGGGGCCAACAATGATGCAATGCTTGCTCCCGCGGGTCGTTGGTCGTGGTCACTGATCTCTTCTACAGGCAGAAATATCAGCGACCTGTCTTTCACGATTTGGCACACAAAACGATGTGATGGCCGACACAGATGCATGCACGGATCAGAGAGATCCGTCTGTGTTTAAAATAATTAAAACCTGTGTAAAATTAAAATATAAAAACAACGTGCCTTCCTCCCCCCCAAAAAAAGAACATCCAGCACCGGGCTTTGAAGACCCAGTACTGATTGTGCAAAATACAGGGGACAAATGACGTAGGGATCCCCTGTATTTAGCGCAACCAGCACTGGGCTCTGAGACGGTCCTGGTTATGGAAATACAGGGGACAAAAAGCGTAGGGGCCCCCAGAATTTTCCATAACCAGCACCTTTCACCGGGTCCGGGCCCATACCCCCCTAATGTGCAATCAGCCAGCTTCCTAATGTGTCCAGCCAGCCCCTTATGTGCGTCCAGCCTTCCCCCTCCTTTCACAGGGACACAGCACAGTCAGCCTCGTACAGCAGCGCGTTTAAACTTACCAGCTGCTGTGCTGTCTCCTCTGCTGAGTCCCGGCCCCCGGACATTGACGCACCTACGCGTGCTGCTGGAGCCGGACGTACAGGTGCTGTTAGAGCTGCGCGGATCCTAGTGCCCGCCGGCTCGATCTAATCTGACGGAGACAGCAGCAGCGCTGCTGCTCTCCGGAAAAAGAAAATTCCACAACTACAGGGAGGGGAGGCATGGTAGGAGCGGGCCCTCCCATTCTGCCAGGTGTCAGGGACTGCAGGCCCGAAAGTCTACCCCTGATGGCGGCCCTGCTGGTATACATCGTAAATTTAGCCCTCATGTACAAGTTGAAGATAAAAAGAGAAGGGAGACCGCTACAGTAGCTCTAAGCAATGTAAGAGCCAAGCTGTTGTAAATTGACATTATACAAGGCATAAATAAGCCTCCAATGAGCTCCAAAGTTCCAAAGCGTCTAAAACAGTGGCGTAACTAGGGGGTGTCGGCCGGGGCTCATACTCTGGGCGCCATCGGACTGGCAGCACAGGGGGGGGGGGGCATCGCCGGCTGAAGTCCATGTCCGTTTCGTACTACCCGGCGGTGGTGTGTCAGTTTTAGTAGCCAATGAGAGTGAGACAGACTCTCATTGGCTGCTGCACCCACGGCCGCAGCTGGGCTAGAGCTCACTCATGAGCTCAGCTTTCTGGCTCCCACAGTGGGTGAAGGGAGAGACGTCATGTCGTCTCTCCCATGGTGCAGAGCTGACTGGGAGGACGGAGGAGCAGACGACGGCGGGCGCAGGAGTGGGGATTAAGGTAAGTATTGTTTTTTGTTGTTGTCTGTGTCTGTGTATATATAAGGGGCACTACATAATTGGGACCACTACTGGGGGCACTGTAAAAAGGGCACTGTATAGGGGGGCACTGCATAAGGGAGACCACTGCTGGGGGCACTGCATAAGGGAGACCACTACTGGGGGCACTACATAGGGCCATTACTGGGGGCACTACAGAGGGGGGACCACTACTGGGGGCACTGTATAAGAGGCACTCTCTTTCGCATCTTACCGCCAGAAAGGTAGGTGTACATGAATTTCTACTTAACAAAGCTATATATATCATCAAATCAAACTAATGCGATATATAGTGAAAAGTAGAAATTCAGTTTTCACCTTTTTCATGAATAGATCAGTTAGTTATAGCCTGTGATGTATGGATGTAGCTGAGAGGCTCAATTTACAATATAGTGTTCACTGGGATGCTCAATGTACTGTATGATATTCTCTAGGATGCTCAATGTACTGTATGACATTCACTGGAATGCTCAATGTACTGTATGACAATCACTGGGATGCTTAATGCTTCAATATGGCGATCACTGTGATGCTCTCCGTACTATATGGTAGTCACTGTGTTGCTTCCAGTATTGCACGGCAGTCATTGAGATACTGTCTGTGCAGAATGGCAGTCACTGGAATACTCTCTGTACTGTATGGCGGTCACTGGGATGCTGTCTGTACTGTATGATGGTTGTGTAGGGTAGACTCACACTTTTGTACCAGTCATGTGAAAGCTCTCTGTACTGTCTTATGGCTAAAAGTTGACCAACCTGCCACTGTTTTTGTTGGCCCCGCTTACATTTAATTTGGTCCCGTCTACCTGAGGTCACTTCCACAATTTATTTTTTTTCGCAAGGCCACCTTAAATTACCAGTTTGCCTCTGCTGCTTTTGATAATCCAAATTACAGAATATTGCTGCAAATTCAATGCAGAGGAGCCTTTAGGGGGCAATCCTGTTGCCCCAAAACCATCTCAAATTGGAATCCTAACAGTTCTGTGGTTTAAAAGGAGGAAAAAGTTTCTAGGACCCTTTCAGTTAGTACCAGCATTTAAACACTATGACACTTTGGGCCTGATTCATTACCGATCGCAACTGCGATTACACACGCAAACGGCCGATTGTTGCGTTCTGCGCGTGTGCAAACCAGCCACTGCGAACGGGACTGTGATCACAGTGACTACGCAGATCCATCGCAGAGTGATTGACAGGAAGTGGCTTTGTGGCTGATGACGGGGAGTGGTCGGCGAAAGGCAGGCGTGCCAGTGCGTTTGAACGCCGTTGCATGGGCATGTATAAATTATCCAATGTGATGCCATACGCAGCCTGAGGCCTCATAGCGTGCGGCTCGCAGCAGAGCTGTGTGTAAGGTATTAGCTGGATACTAATAAATGAGGAAACTCACGTCAGAAACATAGGTGTTTGCCATGCATACGTTACCTGCATTTTTACTCGCGTTTGGATCTCACTGTACTGAGCTAAATGCACTGAAGATGACAAGAGACGGTGCACACAGGTGATTCTGCGACGCTGCGTTTGCACCCGGAACTGTAACAGTAATAGACGCGCAAATGTGAAAGCACACACGGGGTGACGCAGAGCTGAATGCAGGTCAGTTCTGCAATGCTCCTGCATCTCCACTTGCGGCTAAATGGAGTAACTGGGTGGCAGTGGGGAGTTTACACATCAGGTAAGTTTAATGAATGACAGAATTGCAGGCGATTTGCAATTATGTCATCAGGCGGATCTTTTGCACCAAGGATAGAGTTAGTGCAAGTGTGACACTGATGATGAGATTGCAGGTATGAAATAAAGCATACGGTTCTGTCCATACATGCGTGCAACTGTGCAGATGGTTGTGTGTCTGTGTATATATATATATATATATATATATATCTAGAGGGGTTGGGTATGAAATCCCGCCACTTGGGATGCCTGCTGTCAAAAGACCAACAGCAGCATCCCGATACTGAGAATCTCAGCAGGAGAGAGGTAAATACCCTAACCTACCCTCCATAACCCCAGAACCCTAACTCTCCTGTCGTGCACCCTTACCCTAAGCCTCCACGTTAGTGCCTAAACCTAACCCCCACTTATTGCCTAACCCTAACCCCCCCTGGTTGTAGCCTAACCCTAACCTCCCCCCTCCCGTAATCTAACCCAGCCCTCCCCCCCATTCCCGTAGCCTTACCCTAAATCCTCCCCCTGCTCCCGTAGCCTAACCCTAAACCTAACCCCCCCACCCTCTGCAGCTAAGACCTAAAGGCGCCCGCTGTACTTACCATCAGCATGCTGGCTGTCAGGATCCCGGCATCGGCATCTCCCTTCTTGTCGGGATTCTAGCACCGGTGTCTTGTCCCCGGTTCGGGATTCCAGCGCCGGGATTTCGTCACCCGGCATGCCGATGGTCGGCATATTAACTACATCCCATCTAGAGATATAGAAATTAAAGTCCCCAATTTAGGGGTCTTTCTGTTAGTTTGGGCTAATCTCTTGAGCCACTGGACGGATTTTGTTGGGGTTTTTACTATTCTATACAGCATTGGTCGAGGAAGGTTTACGTGTATGAAGCATTCATCTATGATAAAAGGGAGCTGAGCGGTGATGACTTTAGTGAAGCAAGACAGAAAAAATCTTGCACCAAGCTTTTGTATAGGAGCTGGCCGGGGTGCTGAAACAGCATTAAAGCATCTGAAACTGAGGCTTGGAATGAAGTAGTTCACAGAAAAGATTGTTGTGCTCTGTGAGAGACTGACTGATGCTTCAGGGCTGAGGGCTGTGCTCTGATTCACTCTCTGAAACAGTGAGAGCCAGTCAGAGATAGCAATGTGCCCTGTTGCTTAGCAGCAGCCAAGTGAGGGGTAGGAGTCAGGAACTGAGCAGGGTCATGCCTGAGGCAGACAGAGTGAGAGACAACCTCCAACGAACCCATGAAGATGCCCTCATGCAGACACAGTAGCCAGGAAGGAGCCAGGGGAGGCATAGCTATCAGGAATTTCATAAAAACAAACAACCATCGGAAAACCATTAAATGATTTCCATTGTCAAACATTGGACCACCACCATCAAATGGTAAAAACACTTCCATGATAAAACCCCCCCCCCATAAATGGTTAGAAACCATCGGATTACGATGTCCATCCCTACGCTGAACCTGTAGGTGGACTCCGGCCACCACTCCTTTACTGTGAAGTGCTTCCGCCTCAGCGTGATGGTTCCGCTCAGCCACATGCCCTCGGTGAACAGGAGGCACCTCCCATTGAAGTCAGCACTGTTCTCGGACAGGGGCACCATGGCAAGAAAGCTCAACAGTAAGACCAGGAAATACAGTGTACATGGGGATCGATTCAGACATGCTCGCTAGATGCGTTTGCACGCTAGATGCGTATGCATATTTCGGCAAGGCAAGCGATCACACGGCAAGGCACTAGCATGCCCACTATGTCTTGGCGTGCGATCGCTTTGTGTCTTAAGACGCCCACTTGCACACGTCATCTCCAGGAAGTGTATGCAACCATCGGTACATTGGGTACCATCGGAAGCAAACGCAGCGCTTGTGGCTGACCCATACCCTACCACAAGCACTGCGAGTGCTTCAGTGTGAAATACAACCAAGTGATGTGTATTATGACGCTGCCTCTTGATTATGCACGCCTCTGAAACGGCGTTAAGATGCTCAGGCACGCCTGTGTTCGCACCTCCACTCCCCCGTTTCTAGTGGCCAGCCCCTGTCACCACCCACAAACGGCTTCTCCTGTCACTCACTCAGCCAGGCAGTCTATGCGCAGCGAGCATACACTTTCCGATCGCTTGCACTGGTTTGCGCATGCGCACTGCGATGTGTACGCATGCGCAGATTGCAAAAATCATCTGGCTGCGTGCGAACGCAGCCTAGCGAGCGGGTCTGAATCGGGGCCATTGTGCAAAGAGGACATTGCTCATCGCCATGTTTGACAGCTGGGGAGGGGTGCGCATGTAGGCTGCAGAAATATGCATAGGTGCCCCATCCCCGGGGACATGCCGCTGATAATGCTTACGGTAGCTGCAATACAAATCTCTCATCCATGATCCTCCTGCCCTTCCCAGCACATCCCAGTGGCCAGGCCCAGGGCAGCAGCAGCGGGCGTTGTAGGTGTAGGTTGTTGTGAGATGCAGGGGGCAGTGGTGAGATGATATTGCTCCTGTGTGAAGCCGGGGCGGGTTGCTAGTATATATATTTATATATGCAATTAATTCCACGCCTGGGCAGTTGCGGCCTACACACATTCAGCTCAGCACCCTCCTCATTAAGTGTACATGCTCACTCAATAAAAATAATACTGAAATTATATCTCTTAGTAAAACTTGTATGAAATTATATCATTAACAATAGTTTTTCTATATAATAACATTGACTGCTGATAAAAATGATATCATCACTTTGGAATGTAAGGATAGTCTCAGCGCCGACCCCTCCCACCAGTTTCAGAGATGTACAGGAGAGAGTGAGGGGGTGGTGATAGAGACAGTGGGGGGAGGGAGAAGGAGAAGTGAGGATAAAGTGTTGGGGTGGGGACAAGAGAAAAGGAGGAGGAGCTAGTAGGCAATTGTGCATTATAAAGCAACCTTATTACTTACTCTCCTTCCGTCCACAGTGTACAGCCTCCGCACAGTATACTGCAAGAGATCCGAAGCATCCTCAAGGAAAGTCCTGAAATTGCGAGTGTTCCGGCGGTTTACGATGATGGAACGTCTAATGGTGGGATCTCCATTTTTCACTAGGACTATCTTCTTCCTTAGTTTCGGCACCTGTTGAAAATGAGCTGAAGAGCACTCCTCCTCTGGCTCCTCCTGATGACTCTGTTTTCGGGCACTTGCTGGGCGGCTGACTCTCTGAGTGCCAATTTTCCGTCCAACCATGGGTTGCACATATTTTTTATCGGAGCAGATATAACTCCCTCCATCTTGAAGTTGCTCTAGTTTGCTTATGCTATGAGTTCCCCTAGGAGTCGTGATCGTCCGCACCCCGAAGGGCAAAGGGACTCGGTTTGAGAGATCATCCATGAGGGCGCTGAAACTTTTGAAACTGCGCCGGCTAATGGCCATCTTCACTCCCCCGAACTGAGGATCTCCACTCTTAAAGAAGGTTATCTTCTTGGCCGGTGTCACTTCAGAGACTGCATGAGTTCGAGCCACGGGTGGTAAACGCTGGTCTGGACTGGATAGAGAGGCCAATTGGCCTTCAGCCGCAGCTAGGTTCATTTTGAATGATGATCTGTGGGGCAAAGTGGAGAATACAGAATCATTACTGCAAAATACAAACTCCAAAAATAAAATGATTGTCTCAGGCACAGCAAACATTTACGTGGCTTTTTCAATAGAAAAATAAAATAAATTTGGCCCTAAAATATGAGTTTACTCTTTAATGGTTTCTTCTGAATCCTGACCCTTCCGAATACTAGTCCCTATCTATTATTCACTATATTTAGCAAAGCACCATCCCAATTTAGTCCATAGATGGTTCCTCTACCGACCACATTTGATCCTGCTCAACTCTTCCCCATACCAAAAAGGCAGAGAGTGTAATAACTAAAAATCATAGGTAACGTTGGAAAACATTAAGGGTCTAATTCAGAGGTGCAGGCGATGGCAATGACGTGCTCAAATGACAATGTTGTAAGTCTGCGCAGGAGTCTGATGTGGCAGTGCATATGCATCCCGATTGTTACAGCTCAAAGACGCCAGACAGATTCGGATGTAGGGTCTGTGGATTTTAGTGGCTGTAACTGGGAGAAAACGGGGAGTGGCAGAGCAGGCACAGGGCGTGTTGTTGAAAGCGGCTGTGTCCAAAGACACTGATCCGCTCATGCAAGAGGCCATGCTCAGATGGGGACTTGCATCTGCCATAGGGCTGGTGCAAGTGGTGTTATAAAGCAGTGCGCACCTCACTGTGCATACAAGCTGGTCACTAGGACTCAGAGTCTGCAGGGAGGTTCGACCTCTAACCTCATGTGCTACTATACATGTGACTGCAGCCATCTCTACTGTGTAGAGTGACATGGTGGGAGACAGAAGTCTCCTACTTATCTGCTAAAGAGAACCTGGTTAATAATACCTTCCTGCACTGCTTCCCATTTGCAGCACCGGTTGGTGAGCTGCATAGAACCCCGCTCTGCTCCATTACAAGTGTGCATGTAACAGTGAGTACGGCAGCATCGGCTATATCTATCAATAAACCAACACCACTGGTTAAGTAACTGGTCTGTTCATATTTTGAGTCATCCGCTGGTGTGTGCCTACATAACTCTGCAATATCAATACCTCCACATACATCATATCCAATGGATGGTGCACCCATGGCCCATCTAAAGACGCTCCAAGGCAGAAATGCACCGTCTCAAGGCGCTGCAAGTGGGCCTCTCAGTTTGTAGAAAAGTGTCTGCGACATTTGCATAAAACTTGGTACACATTTACCCAACTTTGCGGTAGACCGGCCGTCAAGCCAGCCGAGTGGCCGGTTTGGTTCCATATTTGGCCACCCAGTTGTGATGTCAGCATCGGCAGTGGTCGGTGGGTCACCCATAAACAGATGCAGATGCACCGATATTTATATATATATATATATATATATATATTATACATCAGCATCGGCTGTGCTGCAGGGCCAACCTAATATTTCATATCGGGGGTACAGCCCCACCGATCCTCTACCGTTATATCATTTGATTGAAAAGTATATATACTAGTGTATACCCATCTTAAATGTACATGAAGTACGTATATGTGTACATTTTCGGGAGGTTTACTGCAAGAAGCTATAACACATGTCATGGATAAATGTGAAATAAAATATTGAGACATACTGAGGCAGCCCCTTGGATGAAAGCCCATCGCAAACATTTCTTTCAGTATCACTCTGCAACAGCCAACACTGCCCATAGTGATGGATTTATAATATTAATAGTGATAATTAACTATATCTATAAATCAAGAGCAGTGTCTCCTCTGAATGTGAGCAGTGTTTTATGGCTTTAGTCATCCCTTATCGAATATCCCCTGTGTTTATTGTCAAGGACTCATTTGATTTTGCAATCTTCCTTATCGGTGAAGTTATGAGATACAGAAACAGGAAGGAACAATTATTTTTATATACGGTCACTATTTGCTCATTGCATGGAATTAGTACAGGAATCCTGTTACAGAACAGGTATCAGTATATTTCCCAGACTTGGTACAGTTCACTAGCAATGGCCCCTTCCTAGATTGCACTCGTACATCCAAACCAAACGTACATCAAAGTGGCCGGTCGGGGGAAACACTCTGGGCCCGATTCAGACCTGGATGCTAAGCTGCGGACGCACGCTATGGCCGATAATCGCCCATTTGCGCATGCATTTGCGTCAATATTAGGGGTGTGCACCGGGCACTTTTCGTGTTTTGTGTTTTGGTTTTGGATCTGGATCTTTCTTCGTGTTTTGGATCTGGATTGGTTTTGCCAAAACCACCCTTCCGTGTTTTGGGTTCTGGGTTTTGTGTTTTGGATCTGTATTTTTTTGAAAAAAAGCATAAAAACAGCTAAAATCACAGAATTTGTAGGTTTTTCTGCTCCTATGCTATTATTAACCTCAATAACCTTAATTTCCACTCATTTCCAGTCTATTCTGAACACCTCACACCTCACAATAGTGTTTTTATATACAAAAGGTTGCACCGAGGTAGCTGGATGACTATGCTAAGAGACACGAGTGGGCGGCACAAACACGTGGCCCATCTAGGAGTGACACTGCAGTGGCAGACAGGATGGCAGTTTGAAAAACTAGGCCCCAAACAGTACATAATGCAAAGAAAAAAAAGAGGTGCAAGATGGAATTGTCCTTGGGCCCTCCCACCCACTCTTATGTTGTATAAACAGGACATGCACACTTTAACAAACCAATCATTTCAGCGCCAGGGTCTGCCACACAACTGTGGCTGAAATGATTGGTTCGTTTGGGCCCCCACAAAACAAGCTGGCAATTAATGTGTCCCTGCACAAACTGGCTCTATGGAGGCAAGATGTCATCCTCATCCTCCTCATCCACCGATTCCTCACCCTCTTCAGTGTGTACATCCTCATCCTCACAGAGTATTAACTCGTCCCCACTGGAATCCACCACCACAGGTCCCTCTGTATGTTCTGGAGGCTGGTCTCCCTGGAAGAGCTGATAATTCATTTTGATGAACATCATCTACTCCACATTCTGTGGAAGCAACCTCCTACGCCTTTCGCTGACAAGGTTCCCGGCTGCACTAAACACTCTTTCGGAGTACACACTGGAGGGGGGGCAACTCAGGTAAAATAGAGCCAGTTTGTACAGGGGCCTCCAAATTGCCTCTTTTTCCTGCCAGTACAGGTATGGACTGTCTGACATGCCTACTTGGATGCTGTCACCGATGTAATCCTCCACCATTCTGTCAATGGTGACAGTATCATATGCAGTGACAGTAGACATGTCAGAAATTGTTGCCAGGTCCTTCAGTCCGGACCAGATGTCCAAACTTGGTCCTGCCTGCCCTGCATCACCACCAGCGGGTTGCTTAGGATACCTAAGTTTTTTCCTGGCAGCCCCAGTTGCGGGAGAAAATGAAGAAGGAGCTGTTGACGTGTCACGTTCCGCTTCAGATGACAGTGTGTTCACCAGCAGGTCTTTGCACCTCTGCAGGCTTGTGTCGGCCGGAAAGAGAGACACCACATAGGCTTTAAACCTAGGATAGAGCACGGTGGCCAAAATGTAGTGGTCTGATTTCAACAGATTGACCACCCTGGAATCCTGGCAAAGCGAATGAAGGGCTTCATCCACAAGTCCCACATGCCGAGCGGAATCGCTCCGTCTTAGCTCCTCCTTCACTTTCTCCAGCTGCTTCTGCAAAAGCCTGATGAGGGGAATGACCTGACTCAAGCTGGCAGTGTCTGAACTGACTTCACGTGTGGCAAGTTCGAAGGGCTGGAGAACCTTGCACAACACGGAAATCATTCTCCACTGCGCTTGAGTCAGGTGCATACCCCCTCCTTTGCCTATGTCATAGGTGGATGTATAGGCTTGTATGGCCTTTTGCTGCTCCTCCATCCTCTGAAGCATATAGAGGGTTGAGTTCCACCGCGTCACAACCTCTTGCTTCAGGTGATGGCGGGGCAGGTTCAAGAGTGTTTGCTGGCGCTCCAGTCTTCGGCACGCAGTCGCTGAATGGCGAAAGTGGCCAGAAATTTTTCGGACCACCCAAAGCATCTCCTGCACGCCCCTGTCGCTTTTCAGAAAATTCTGCACCACCAAGTTCATTGTGTGAGCAAAACATGGGACGTGCTGGAATTTGCCCAGAAGTAATGCCCGCACAATATTGGTGGCTTGGCACTACTTTGTTGATACACGTGCGGCTACTGCGCACACAATTCACAAACACAGAAAATATTTTTTTTTTGGACTGGAGTGTACTTTGGGGGTTACAGTAGCCGCACGTGCATCAACAAAGTAGTGCCAAGCGTGCGCCTGTGTCATAAGTAAAGGGCCGGCTGGCTTGACCGTTAAGGGTGCTGTAACCCCCGAAAGTACACTCCAGTCCAAACCAAAAAAAAAATTATATATTTTCTGTGTTTGTGAATTGTGTGCGCAGTAGCCGCACGTGCATCAACAAAGTAGTGCCAAGCGTGCGCCTGTGTCATAAGTAAAGGGCCGGCTGGCTTGACCGTTAAGGGTGCTGTAACCCCCGAAAGTACACTCCAGTCCAAACCAAAAAAAAAATTATATATTTTCTGTGTTTGTGAATTGTGTGCGCAGTAGCCGCACGTGCATCAACAAAGTAGTGCCAAGCGTGAGCCTGTGTCATAAGTAAAGGGCCGGCTGGCTTGACCGTTAAGGGTGCTGTAACCCCCGAAAGTACACTCCAGTCCAAACCAAAAAAAAAATTATTTTCTGTGTTTGTGAATTGTGTGCGCAGTAGCCGCACGTGCATCAACAAAGTAGTGCCAAGCGTGCGCCTGTGTCATAAGTAAAGGGCCGGCTGGCTTGACCGTTAAGGGTGCTGTAACCCCCGAAAGTACACTCCAGTCCAAACCAAAAAAAAAATTATATATTTTCTGTGTTTGTGAATTGTGTGCGCAGTAGCCGCACGTGCATCAACAAAGTAGTGCCAAGCGTGCGCCTGTGTCATAAGTAAAGGGCCGGCTGGCTTGACCGTTAAGGGTGCTGTAACCCCCGAAAGTACACTCCAGTCCAAACCAAAAAAAAAATTATATATTTTCTGTGTTTGTGAATTGCGTACGCAGTAGCCGCACGTGCATCAACAAAGTAGTGCCAAGCATGCGCCTGTGTCATAAGTAAAGGGCCGGCTGGCTTGACCGTTAAGGGTGCTGTAACCCCCGAAAGTACACTCCAGTCCAAACCGAAAAAAAAATTATTTTCTGTGTTTAGCCACACGTATATATCAAATCGATATAACATAAATGGAGGACCAAACTTTCTCCGATAAAAATAAAATAGAGAAAGATCAAGAACCACTTCCTCCTAGTGCTGAAGCTGCTGCCACTAGTCATGACATAGACGATAACATGCCATCAACGTCGTCTGCCAAGGCCGATGCCCAATGTCATAGTAGAGGGCACATACAATCCCAAATGGCAAAGTTCAGGAAAATGACCTTGAAAAAGACATTTAAATCAGCTGAAGAGAAACGTAAACTTGCCAATATGCCATTTACGACACGGAGTGGCAAGGAACGGCTAAGGTCGATCCCTAGTATGTTCATGACTAGTGGTTCAGCTTCACATGACGATGGAAGCCCTCCTCCCACTAAAAAAATCAAAAGAGTTAAGCTGGCAAAAGCACAGCGAAGAACTGTGCTTTCTAAGAAGATATCACAAATCCCCAAGGAGAGTCCAAGTGTGGTGGTGGTTGCGATGCCTGACCTTCCCAGCACTGGACGGGAAGAGGTGGCTCTTTCCACCATTTGCACGCCCCCTGCAAGTGCTGAAAGGAGCACCCACAGTCCACTTGCTGATATGCAAATTGAAGATGTCACTGTTGAAGTACAACAGGATGAGGATACTGGTGTAGCTGGCGCTGAGGAGGAAGTTGGCGAGGAGGATTCTGATGGTGATGTGGTTTGTTTAAATCAGGCTCCGGGGGAGACAGTTGTTGTCCGTGGGATGAAAAAGCCCATCACGGTCATGCCTGGGCAGAAGACCAAACATTCCACCTCTTTGGTCTGGCAATATTTCTATCCAAATCCGGACAACAACTGTCTTGCCATATGTACCATATGTAAAGGTGAAATAAGTAGGGGTAGGGACGTCAACCACCTAGGAACATCCTCCCTTATACGGCACCTGCAGCGCGTTCATAAAAAGTTACTGTCAAGTTCAAAAACTTTGGCTAAGACCGTAAGCAGTCCAGGGACACCTAAATCCCGTTGTCCTGTTGTATCCAAGCGCCTGCAAACCACACCGTCAACTCCCTCCTCGTCAATTTCCTCCTTAGTCAGGATCGGAAGTAGTCCTGCAGGCCATGTCACTGGCATGACTGACTCTCCTATCCGGGATTCCTCTGGAGGATCCTGCATTGCTACGCCTACTGCTGCCGCTGCTGCTGTTGCTGCTGCTGGGAGTCGTTCATCATCCCAGAGAGGAAGTAGGAACACCACTACTTTTACTAAACAATTGACCCTCCAACAGTCCTTAGCGAGGAGGATGAAGTACGACAGCAGTCATCCTGAAGCAAAACGTATAACTGTGGCCTTGACTGCTATGTTGGTGTTAGACGTGCGTCCGGTATCCGCCATTAGTGCAGTGGGATTTAGACAACTGATGGAGGTAGTGTGTCCCCTTTTCCAAATCCCGTCTAGATTCCACTTCACTAGGCAGGCGATACAGAGACTGTACAGAAACGTCAGAAAAAGTGTCCTCAGTGTCCTGAAAAATGCCGTTGTACACAATGTCCACTTAACCACGGACATGTGGACAAGTGGAACAGGGCAGACTAAGGACTATATGACTGTGACAGCCCACTGGGTAGATGTATCACCTTACGCAGCAACAGCAGCAGCGTCACCAGTAGCAGCATCTCAGAAACGCCAGCTCGTTACAAGGCAGGCTACGCTGTGTATCACCGGTGTCAGTAAGAGGCACACCGCCGACAACCTCTTAGAGAAACTGAGGGAAATCATCGCCCAGTGGCTTACCCCACTTAGACTCTCCTGGGGATTTGTGATATCTGACAACGCCACCAATATTGTGCGGGCATTACATCTGGGCAAATTCCAGCACGTCCCATGTTTTGCTCACACAATAAACTTGGTGGTCCAGAATTTTCTGAAAAGCGACAGGGGCATGCAGGAGACGCTTTGAGTAGCCCGAAAAATTTCCGGCCACTTTCGCCATTCAGCGACTGCGTGCCGAAGACTGGAGCGCCAGCAAACACTCTTGAACCTGCCCCGCCATCACCTGAAGCAAGAGGTTGTGACGCGGTGGAACTCAACCCTCTATATGCTTCAGAGGATGGAGGAGCAGCAAAAGGCCATACAAGCCTATACATCCACCTATGACATAGGCAAAGGAGGGGGTATGCACCTGACTCAAGCGCAGTGGAGAATGATTTCCGTGTTGTGCAAGGTTCTCCAGCCCTTCGAACTTGCCACACGTGAAGTCAGTTCAGACACTGCCAGCTTGAGTCAGGTCATTCCCCTCATCAGGCTTTTGCAGAAGCAGCTGGAGAAAGTGAAGGAGGAGCTAAGACGCTCGGCATGTGGGACTTGTGGATGAAGCCCTTCATTCGCTTTGCCAGGATTCCAGGGTGGTCAATCTGTTGAAATCAGACCACTACATTTTGGCCACCGTGTTCGATCCTAGGTTTAAAGCCTATGTGGTGTCTCTCTTACCGGCCGACACAAGCCTGCAGAGGTGCAAAGACCTGCTGGTGAACACACTGTCAGCTGAAGCGGAACGTGACACGTCAACGGCTCCTTCTTCATTTTCTCCCGCAACTGGGGCTGCCAGGAAAAAACTTAGGTATCCTAAGCAACCCGCTGGCGGTGATGCAGGGCAGGCAGGACCAAGTTTGGACATCTGGTCCGGACTGAAGGACCTGGCAACAATTTCTGACATGTCTACTGTCACTGCATATGATACTGTCATCATTGACAGAATGGTGGAGGATTACATCGGTGACAGCATCCAAGTAGGCATGTCAGACAGTCCATACCTGTACTGGCAGGAAAAAGAGGCAATTTGGAGGCCCCTGTACAAACTGGCTCTATTTTACCTGAGTTGCCCCCCCTCCAGTGTGTACTCCGAAAGAGTGTTTAGTGCAGCCGGGAACCTTGTCAGCGAAAGGCGTAGGAGGTTGCTTCCACAGAATGTGGAGAAGATGATGTTCATCAAAATGAATTATCAGCTCTTCCAGGGAGACCAGCCTCCAGAAGGTACAGAGGGACCTGTGGTGGTGGATTCAACTGGGGACGAGTTAATACTTTGTGAGGATGAGGATGTACACACTGAAGAGGGTGAGGAATCGGTGGATGAGGAGGATGAGGATGACATCTTGCCTCCGTAGAGCCAGTTTGTGCAGGGACACATTAATTGCCAGCTTGTTTTGTGGGGGCCCAAACGAACCAATCATTTCAGCCACAGTTGTGTGGCAGACCCTGGCGCTGAAATGATTGATTTGTTAAAGTATGCATGTCCTGTTTATACAACATAAGGGTGGGTGGGAGGGCCCAAGGACAATTCCATCTTGCACCTCTTTTTTTTCTTTGCATTATGTACAGTTTGGGGCCTAGTTTTTCTAACTGCCATCCTGTCTGCCACTGCAGTGTCACTCCTAGATGGGTCACGTGTTTGTGCCGCCCACTCGTGTTGCTTAGCATAGTCATCCAGCTACCTCGGTGCAACCTTTTGGACATAAAAACACTATTGTGAGGTGTGAGGTGTTCAGAATAGACTGGAAATGAGTGGAAATTAAGGTTATTGAGGTTAATAATAGCATAGGAGCAGAAAAACCTACAAATTCTGTGATTTTAGCTGTTTTTATGCTTTTTTTCAAAAAAATACAGATCCAAAACACAAAACCCAGAACCCAAAACACGGAAGGGTGGTTTTGGCAAAACCAATCCAGATCCAAAACACGAAGAAAGATCCAGATCCAAAACCAAAACACAAAACACGAAAAGTGGCCGGTGCACACCCCTATGTACAAGTCACTTGGTTAGATATCAGCCTGCAGTGATCGCAGTGCTTGCGGTGGGGTAGGGTCTACCTCAAGTGCTGCGTGCAGCTCCGATGGCTCTCGATGTAACCGATTAATCACACACTTCCTGGAGATGACGTGTGCTATGAAAGAAAGGTGGGCGGCTTTATACTGGCGTGCGTTCGCTCTGCCGTCACTCTCTAAGACATAGAGGGCGCCCTTCCACCAGACAGTGCGTTTGCGGCATTTGCATACCCGGCCCCTTTTGGCAGCGAGAGAGCGCAGCTTAGCGTCCGGGTCTGAATCGAGCCCTCTGTCACTTCACAGAAAGCTGGCTCCGCTCGCAATCTATGGTGGCACAAGCATAATCTGCCTGCCGCAAATGGCCAAGAAAATACGCAACGTGAGCAGCCGATGGCCCTTGCATTGAACACTCCATGTTTTGTTCTTATGCAATAGAGAGTGTGGTGTATTTATACATACACATGTGATAATCAGATATATCAGTAATATAGGAAAGCTGGCAGGCCACACTGGGACATGTACTATGACAGCGCTTACATAAGCTTTGGGTTAATGCACTGAAGCAACACGGGCCCCATTACATAAGGCTGGGATAATGCTGTCAGATAAGGATGCTTAGTAATGGAAAAAGAAGAAACTGAGGTGTTTACTGCAATGAGCTCTAGCAGTACTGTATGTAGTAATAGCGGAGGGAAGTTATGCTTTATATTATTCTGATTTCCTCGTGATAATATGAATAAACACGTCATGACATGATGCAGGCCTCTGTCCTAATCCAGGTGCAGAATTACCAATATTATATATTTGCTGCGGGACATCAAAATATCACTGGCAATGTACAGCAAATCATGTGCACGTAAATTGGTGGAAATTAGCTAAAACATGGGAAAAGATCCCTGCAAAATCTAAGCATCCCCAGGATGTACCAAGTAGGGACAGCAGCATATATCTCAGGTATCTGTCACGGCCCTTCGATTTCAATACTGGCAGTAAACTCCCGACGGTCAGAATCCCGATTAATTTTAGTAAATAATCTAACTGTAACCCTTACACTAACCCACCCCCTCTGCAGCCTAATCCATCCCTCCTGCAGCCTAACCCTCCCCTCCCGCAGCCTAACCCTAACCGTCCCCTCCCACAGCCAAACCCTAACCGTCCCCTCCCACAGCCTAACCGTACCCGTCCCCTCCTGCATCCTAACCCTAACCGTCCCCTCCTGCATCCTAACCCTAACCATCCCCTCCCACAGCCAAACCCTAACCGTCGACTCCCACAGCCTAACCCTAACCGTCCCCTCCCGCATCCTAACCCTAACCATCCCCTCCCACAGCCTAACCCTAACCATCCTCTCCTGCAGCCTAACCCTAACCATTCCCTCCCACAGCCAAACCCTAGCTGTCCCCTCCCACAGCCTAACCCTAACCGTCCCCTCCTGCATCCTAACCCTAACCGTCCCCTCTCGCATCCTAACCCTAACCGTCCCCTCCCGCATCCTAACCCTAACCATCCCCTCCCACAGCCAAACCCTAACCGTCGACTCCCACAGCCTAACCCTAACTTTCCCCTCCCGCAGCCTAACCCTAACCATTCCCTCCCACAGCCAAACCCTAACTGTCCCCTCCCACAGCCTAACCTTAACCGTCCCCTCCCACATCCTAACCCTAACCATCCCCTCCCACAGCCTAACCCTAACCGTCCCCTCCCGCATCCTAACCCTAACTGTCCCCTCCCACAGCCTAACCCTAACCGTCCCCTCCCGCATCCTAACCCTAACTGTCCCCTCCCACAGCCAAACCCAATCCTTTCCCCTAGTACCTAACCCTAACCGTCCCCTCCCGCATCCTAACCCTAACCATCCCCTCCCACAGCCTAACCCTAACCATCCCCTCTCTCAGCCTAACCCTAACCATTCCCTCCCACAGCCAAACCCTAACTGTCCCCTCCCACAGCCTAACCCTAACCGTCTCCTCCCGCAGCCTAACCCTAACTGTCCCCTCCCGCATCCTAACCCTAACCATCCCCTCCCGCAGCCTAACCCTAACTGTCCCCTCCCGCATCCTAACCCTAACCGTCCCCTCCCGCATCCTAACCCTAACTGTCCCCTCCCACAGCCTAACCCTAACCGTCCCCTCCCGCATCCTAACCCTAACCGTCCCTTCCCGCAGCCTAACCATCCCCTCCCGCAGCCTAACCCTAACTGTCCCCTCCCGCATCCTAACCCAAACCATCCCCTCCCACAGCCTAACCCTAACCGTCCCCTCCCGCATCCTAACCCTA
Organism: Taudactylus pleione; assembly: GCA_031769625.1. NCBI lineage: Eukaryota > Metazoa > Chordata > Amphibia > Anura > Myobatrachidae > Taudactylus > Taudactylus pleione. The sequence continues at coordinate 1,049,858 of JAUIMM010000433.1, read as the reverse complement.
ACTGTCCCCTCCCACAGCCAAACCCTAACCGTCCCCTCCCGCATCCTAACCCTAATCGTCCCTTCCCGCAGCCTAACCCAATCCTTGCCCCTAGTACCTAACCCTAACCGTCCCCTCCCACATCTTAACCATCCCCTCCCACAGCCTAACCCTAACCATCCCCTCCCACATCCTAACCATCCCCTCCCACAGCCTAACCCTAACCATCCCCTCCCACAGCCTAACCCTAACCATCCCCTCCCACAGCCTAACCCTAACCATCCCCTCCCACAGCCTAACCCTAACCATCCCCTCCCACAGCCTAACCCTAACCATCCCCTCCCACAGCCAAACCCTAACTGTCCCCTCCCACAGCCTAACCCTAACCGTCCCCTCCCGTAGCCTAACCCTAACCATTCCCTCCCACAGCCAAACCCTAACTGTCCCCTCCCACAGCCTAACCCTAACCGTCCCCTCCCGCATCCTAACCCTAACCATCCCCTCCCGCATCCTAACCCTAACTGTCCCCTCCCACAGCCTAACACTAACCGTCCCCTCCCGCATCCTACCCTAACCGTCCCCTCCCACATCCTAACCCTAACTGTCCCCTCCCACAGCTTAACCGTAATCGTCCCCTCCCACATCCTAACCCTAACCGTCCTCTCCCGCATCCTTACCCTAACCGTCCCTTCCCGCAGCCTAACCCAATCCTTGCCCCTAGTACCTAACCCTAAACCTAACCCAATACTAACTGTCGGGATTCTGATTGTCAGGATTCCGGAGCTGGTACTGTGATGACTGCTGGGATTCTGGAGCTGAATTGCATCATCATAGTCCCGCCTCCTGCTTTATAATGCCGGTAATAATAATAACGGCATTATAAAGCGGGAGGCAGGGCCACAATGAAGTAATGGCGTAGGCGCACCCCTGCTCCACCTGCCTAAACTTTCCCCACCCTCCCTGCTGCTCCAACCAAATGTCGGTAAGTATGATATATACTGTATATGTAGATAAATATACACACGCTGGTTAAAGTGGGCCGAAAAGGGGTGGTACTCCAACCTGTCAGTTGTATTTGGGTAGCGGAATGGGTTCTGTCTCGCCCGCGCCGCCTTATTTACCTGGCCATAGCATGACTACAGGCAGTGATGCGGGCCGAAGCTGGCTGATGAAGAAGGAGAGAGACTTGCTTGGCTGCTGTGCCGCCCGCCATCACGCTGCCCATATCAATAGATGCAGCAGGTGGGCAGCACTACAAAGAGTGACTTACTTTGCCGGGCCCACCTCCCCCAGTGTGTTCCCCTTCTACGGCGCTGGTGGCACAGGAATGAGACAACGCAGTAATGTCATCGGGCGTCTGAAAAAAATTATATTTTATACAAGATTTAAGTTTTGAGAGCGCCTACTCTCTGCTAAAAAATGACCTGGGACGTATCTACCATATATTGTTTATTATTGTGCACAATACTTGATATTAAAGCGTTGCGGAATATGTGTGCGCTGTATAAATAACTGGTCCCAAATAAATATTATGCTTGATTTATTTAGGGTGATTTTGCTTCTTAAGTGTGTGTGTGTGTGTGTGTCATGTCACAAAGTAAGTCTGTTTCATGATGACTCAGCTCATTAGTGGGGAAATGCTGGTTATCGTTTTCTCCCATGCCTTTTCCAATGACAACACCTTGTTCTAATTATCAGCCACTGGCAGGGGCGGATTGGGAACATAAAGTGGCTCTGGAAAAAATTCGGAGAGTGGCCTCATTCAAATTTAAACTGTATGGGCCCCAACACAAACACAAGTGGTTCTAGCAAACAGCCAACTTGACAGCCATACAATACAGAGAGCTTCTTTGTGCCTGCCATACAGCACAAACAGCATCCCAGTCAAGGGCGTAGCTCAAACTTTCCAACTCTCCCTCATTGTCAGGGAGACTCCCTGATATAGTAGCAATCTCCCTGATTGCACCTTACCCCCATTATAAAGCTGTGGATCAGTAGTACAATTTCCCTGCATTGGTTATAAGGCAAAATGATCACTATGGCTACATGCATTTTCTGAAAAGTATTAGGGGTCTATTTTAGGGGTGAGCGGGTTCGGATTTCTGAAATCCGAACCCCCCCGAGCCCCCCCGATCCGAGTCCGATCCGAGTCAGGCTCGACTTTTCCCGCCTGACTCGGATCTGAAATCGAGGCAAAACGTCATCATCCCGCCTTCCGAGTCTCGCGGGTTTTGGATCCTATATTAGGTACCCGCGTCGGCGCCATTTTCTCACTCGGCTGTGGACAGTGAAGAGGGAGGGTGGGAGTTAGGGCTGTGTAGTGTAGTGTAGTGTAGTGTAGTGTAGTGTAGTGTAGTGTAGTGCTGCTGTTGTCCACTACTTCAAAGTCCATAGGGGCTGGCTGTGTTGTGCTGTGCTGCTGTTGTTAATAGGGGCTGTGTCCACTACTTCAAAGTCCATAGGGGCTGGCTGGACTGTGTTGTGCAGTCAGTTCTCCATAGGGGCTGTGTCCACTCCAAAGTCCTGTGCAGTGTCCCAGTCCTAAAGGAGTGCTGTAGTGTTGTCCAGGGGGTGCTCTGTCCATCAGGGGTGCTCCCCCCAAGTGCTAAAAAAATAATATATTTTCTGTGTTTGTGAATTGTGTGCGCAGTAGCCGCACGTGCATCAACAAAGTAGTGCCAAGCGTGCGCCTGTGTCATAAGTAAAGGGCCGGCTGGCTTGACCGTTAAAGGGTGCTGTAACCCCCGAAAGTACACTCCAGTCCAAACCAAAAAAAATTTATTTTCTGTGTTTGTGAATTGTGTGCGCAGTAGCCGCACGTGCATCAACAAAGTAGTGCCAAGCGTGCGCCTGTGTCATAAGTAAAGGGCCGGCTGGCTTGACCGTTAAGGGTGCTGTAACCCCCGAAAGTACACTCCAGTCCAAACCAAAAAAAAAATTATTTTCTGTGTTTGTGAATTGTGTGCGCAGTAGCCGCACGTGCATCAACAAAGTAGTGCCAAGCGTGCGCCTGTGTCATAAGTAAAGGGCCGGCTGGCTTGACCGTTAAGGGTGCTGTAACCCCCGAAAGTACACTCCAGTCCAAACCAAAAAAAAAATTATTTTCTGTGCTTGTGAATTGTGTGCGCAGTAGCCGCACGTGCATCAACAAAGTAGTGCCAAGCGTGCGCCTGTGTCATAAGTAAAGGGCCGGCTGGCTTGACCGTTAAGGGTGCTGTAACCCCCGAAAGTACACTCTAGTCCAAACCAAAAAAAAAAATATTTTCTGTGTTTGTGAATTGTGTGCGCAGTAGCCGCACGTGCATCAACAAAGTAGTGCCAAGCGTGCGCCTGTGTCATAAGTAAAGGGCCGGCTGGCTTGACCGTTAAAGGGTGCTGTAACCCCCAAAGTACACTCCAGTCCAAACCAAAAAAAAAATTATTTTCTGTGTTTGTGAATTGTGTGCGCAGTAGCCGCACGTGCATCAACAAAGTAGTGCCAAGCGTGCGCCTGTGTCATAAGTAAAGGGCCGGCTGGCTTGACCGTTAAAGGGTGCTGTAACCCCCAAAAGTACACTCCAGTCCAAACCAAAAAAAAATTATTTTCTGTATTTGTGAATTGTGTGCGCAGTAGCCGCACGTGCATCAACAAAGTAGTGCCAAGCGTGCGCCTGTGTCATAAGTAAAGGGCCGGCTGGCTTGACCGTTAAAGGGTGCTGTAACCCCCGAAAGTACACTCCAGTCCAAACCAAAAAAAAATTATTTTCTGTGTTTGTGAATTGTGTGCGCAGTAGCCGCACGTGCATCAACAAAGTAGTGCCAAGCGTGCGCCTGTGTCATAAGTAAAGGGCCGGCTGGCTTGACCGTTAAAGGGTGCTGTAACCCCCGAAAGTACACTCCAGTCCAAACCAAAAAAAAATTATTTTCTGTGTTTGTGATTTGTGTGCGCAGTAGCCGCACGTGCATCAACAAAGTAGTGCCAAGCGTGCGCCTGTGTCATAAGTAAAGGGCCGGCTAGCTTGACCGTTAAAGGGTGCTGTAACCCCCGAAAGTACACTCCAGTCCAAACCAAAAAAAAATTATTTTCTGTGTTTGTGAATTGTGTGCGCAGTAGCCGCACGTGCATCAACAAAGTAGTGCCAAGCGTGCGCCTGTGTCATAAGTAAAGGACCGGCTGGCTTGACCGTTAAAGGGTGCTGTAACCCCCAAAGTACACTCCAGTCCAAACCAAAAAAAAATTATTTTCTGTGTTTGTGAATTGTGTGCGCAGTAGCCGCACGTGCATCAACAAAGTAGTGCCAAGCGTGCGCCTGTGTCATAAGTAAAGGGCCGGCTGGCTTGACCTTTAAAGGGTGCTGTAACCCCCGAAAGTACACTCCAGTCCAAACCAAAAAAAAATTATTTTCTGTGTTTGTGAATTGTGTGCGCAGTAGCCGCACGTGCATCAACAAAGTAGTGCCAAGCGTGCGCCTGTGTCATAAGTAAAGGGCTGGCTGGCTTGACCGTTAAAGGGTGCTGTAACCCCCGAAAGTACACTCCAGTCCAAACCAAAAAAAAATTATTTTCTGTGTTTGTGAATTCTGTGCGCAGTAGCCGCACGTGCATCAACAAAGTAGTGCCAAGCGTGCGCCTGTGTCATAAGTAAAGGGCCGGCTGGCTTGACCGTTAAAGGGTGCTGTAACCCCCAAAGTACACTCCAGTCCAAACCAAAAAAAAAATTATTTTCTGTGTTTGTGAATTGTGTGCGCAGTAGCCGCACGTGCATCAACAAAGTAGTGCCAAGCGTGCGCCTGTGTCATAAGTAAAGGGCCGGCTGGCTTGACCATTAAGGGTGCTGTAACCCCCGAAAGAACACTCCAGTCCAAACCAAAAAAAAAATTATTTTCTGTGTTTAGCCGCACGTATATATCAAATCGATATAACATAAATGGAGGACCAAACTTTCTCCGATAAAAATAAAATAGAGAAAGATCAAGAACCACTTCCTCCTAGTGCTGAAGCTGCTGCCACTAGTCATGACATAGACGATAACATGCCATCAACGTCGTCTGCCAAGGCCGATGCCCAATGTCATAGTAGAGGGCACATACAATCCCAAATGGCAAAGTTCAGGAAAATGACCTTGAAAAAGACATTTAAATCAGCTGAAGAGAAACGTAAACTTGCCAATATGCCATTTACGACACGGAGTGGCAAGGAACGGCTAAGGTCGATCCCTAGTATGTTCATGACTAGTGGTTCAGCTTCACATGACGATGGAAGCCCTCCTCCCACTAAAAAAATCAAAAGAGTTAAGCTGGCAAAAGCACAGCGAAGAACTGTGCTTTCTAAGAAGATATCACAAATCCCCAAGGAGAGTCCAAGTGTGGTGGTGGTTGCGATGCCTGACCTTCCCAGCACTGGACGGGAAGAGGTGGCTCTTTCCACCATTTGCACGCCCCCTGCAAGTGCTGAAAGGAGCACCCACAGTCCACTTGCTGATATGCAAATTGAAGATGTCACTGTTGAAGTACAACAGGATGAGGATACTGGTGTAGCTGGCGCTGAGGAGGAAGTTGGCGAGGAGGATTCTGATGGTGATGTGGTTTGTTTAAATCAGGCTCCGGGGGAGACAGTTGTTGTCCGTGGGATGAAAAAGCCCATCACGGTCATGCCTGGGCAGAAGACCAAACATTCCACCTCTTTGGTCTGGCAATATTTCGATCCAAATCCGGACAACAACTGTCTTGCCATATGTACCATATGTAAAGGTGAAATAAGTAGGGGTAGGGACGTCAACCACCTAGGAACATCCTCCCTTATACGGCACCTGCAGCGCGTTCATAAAAAGTTACTGTCAAGTTCAGAAACTTTGGCTAAGACCGTAAGCAGTCCAGGGACACCTAAATCCCGTTGTCCTGTTGTATCCAAGCGCCTGCAAACCACACCGTCAACTCCCTCCTCGTCAATTTCCTCCTTAGTCAGGATCGGAAGTAGTCCTGCAGGCCATGTCACTGGCATGACTGACTCTCCTATCCGGGATTCCTCTGGAGGATCCTGCATTGCTACGCCTCCTGCTGCCGCTGCTGCTGTTGCTGCTGCTGGGAGTCGTTCATCATCCCAGAGAGGAAGTAGGAACACCACTACTTTTACTAAACAATTGACCCTCCAACAGTCCTTAGCGAGGAGGATGAAGTACGACAGCAGTCATCCTGAAGCAAAACGTATAACTGAGGCCTTGACTGCTATGTTGGTGTTAGACGTGCGTCCGGTATCCGCCATTAGTGCAGTGGGATTTAGACAATTGATGGAGGTAGTGTGTCCCCGGTTCCAAATCCCGTCTAGATTCCACTTCACTAGGCAGGCGATACCGAGACTGTACAGAAACGTCAGAAAAAGTGTCCTCAGTGTCCTGAAAAATGCCGTTGTACACAATGTCCACTTAACCACGGACATGTGGACAAGTGGAACAGGGCAGACTAAGGACTATATGACTGTGACAGCCCACTGGGTAGATGTATCACCTTACGCAGCAACAGCAGCAGCGTCACCAGTAGCAGCATCTCAGAAACGCCAGCTCGTTACAAGGCAGGCTACGCTGTGTATCACCGGTTTCAGTAAGAGGCACACCGCCGACAACCTCTTAGAGAAACTGAGGGAAATCATCGCCCAGTGGCTTACCCCACTTAGACTCTCCTGGGGATTTGTGATATCTGACAACGCCACCAATATTGTGCGGGCATTACATCTGGGCAAATTCCAGCACGTCCCATGTTTTGCTCACACAATAAACTTGGTGGTGCAGAATTTTCTGAAAACCGACAGGGGCGTGCAGGAGATGCTTTGGGTGGCCCGAAAAATTTCTGGCCACTTTCGCCATTCAGCGACTGCGTGCCGAAGACTGGAGCGCCAGCAAACACTCTTGAACCTGCCCCGCCATCACCTGAAGCAAGAGGTTGTGATGCGGTGGAACTCAACCCTCTATATGCTTCAGAGGATGGAGGAGCAGCAAAAGGCCATACAAGCCTATACATCCACCTATGACATAGGCAAAGGAGGGGGTATGCACCTGACTCAAGCGCAGTGGAGAATGATTTCCGTGTTGTGCAAGGTTCTCCAGCCCTTCGAACTTGCCACACGTGAAGTCAGTTCAGACACAGCCAGCTTGAGTCAGGTCATTCCCCTCATCAGGCTTTTGCAGAAGCAGCTGGAGAAAGTGAAGGAGGAGCTAAGACGGAGCGATTCCGCTCGGCATGTGGGACTTGTGGATGAAGCCCTTCATTCGCTTTGCCAGGATTCCAGGGTGGTCAATCTGTTGAAATCAGACCACTACATTTTGGCCACCGTGCTTGATCCTAGGTTTAAAGCCTATGTGGTGTCTCTCTTTCCGGCCGACACAAGCCTGCAGAGGTGCAAAGACCTGCTGGTGAACACACTGTCAGCTGAAGCGGAACGTGACACGTCAACGGCTCCTTCTTCATTTTCTCCCGCAACTGGGGCTGCCAGGAAAAAACTTAGGTATCCTAAGCAACCCGCTGGCGGTGATGCAGGGCAGGCAGGACCAAGTTTGGACATCTTGTCCGGACTGAAGGACCTGGCAACAATTTCTGACATGTCTACTGTCACTGCATATGATACTGTCACCATTGACAGAATGGTGGAGGATTACATCGGTGACAGCATCCAAGTAGGCATGTCAGACAGTCCATACCTGTACTGGCAGGAAAAAGAGGCAATTTGGAGGCCCCTGTACAAGCTGGCTCTATTTTACCTGAGTTGCCCCCCCTCCAGTGTGTACTCCGAAAGAGTGTTTAGTGCAGCCGGGAACCTTGTCAGCGAAAGGCGTAGGAGGTTGCTTCCACAGAATGTGGAGAAGATGATGTTCATCAAAATGAATTATCAGCTCTTCCAGGGAGACCAGCCTCCAGAAGGTACAGAGGGACCTGTGGTGGTGGATTCAAGTGGGGACGAGTTAATACTTTGTGAGGATGAGGATGTACACACTGAAGAGGGTGAGGAATCGGTGGATGAGGAGGATGAGGATGACATCTTGCCTCCGTAGAGCCAGTTTGTGCAGGGACACATTAATTGCCAGCTTGTTTTGTGGGGGCCCAAACGAACCAATCATTTCAGCCACAGTTGTTTGGCAGACCCTGGCGCTGAAATGATTGATTTGTTAAAGTGTGCATGTCCTGTTTATACAACATAAGGGTGGGTGGGAGGGCCCAAGGACAATTCCATCTTGCACTTCTTTTTTTTCTTTGCATTATGTACAGTTTGGGGCCCAGTTTTTCTAACTGCCATCCTGTCTGCCACTGCAGTGTCACTCCTAGATGGGTCACGTGTTTGTGCCGCCCACTCGTGTCGCTTAGCATAGTCATCCAGCTACCTCGGTGCAACCTTTTGGACATAAAAACACTATTGTGAGGTGTGAGGTGTTCAGAATAGACTGGAAATGAGTGGAAATTAAGGTTATTGAGGTTAATAATAGCATAGGAGCAGAGAAACCAACAAATTCTGTGATTTTAGCTGTTTTTATGCTTTTTTTAAAAAAAATACAGATCCAAAACACAAAACCCAGAACCCAAAACACGGAAGGGTGGTTTTGGCAAAACCAATCCAGATCCAAAACACGAAGAAAGATCCAGATCCAAAACCAAAACACAAAACACGAAAAGTGGCCGGTGCACACCCCTAGTCTATTTACTAAGCAGTGTTAGGAGACAGAGGAAAAAGTAATAGGAAAGTGATAAGGTGCCAGCCAATCAGCTCCCAACTGTCATTTTTTAAACACAACCTGTGAGATGGCAGTTGGGAGCTGATTGGCTGGCACCTTATCACTTTCTTATCACTTTTCAATCTGTCTCCTAACACTGCTTAGTAAATAGACCCCCAAGTGTGTTTTCATCAGCAAGCAGATCTTACTAACTGCTTTGGGGCTCATTTACATTTGGATGTAAGTCAGTGTCATGACACGCCCCTCAGATGTAGTAGTACACGCCCACTTTATCGATGCGCTCATAGGTGCTGCTTTCACAATCTCCCTTTTCAAAAGTAGGCAAGTATGGCGTAGCTATAGTAGGTGCGGAGAGTGTTGCTGCAGGGCATTTAGACCCAGAGCTCATCCAAGCTACAGCCATTTCTAGCTGCTGGCTGCATGTACTGTGATGTCACAATGCAGGTCACAGCCCCATATAAAGGATGCCCAGCTACTGGCAGCCATTTTGTGGTGACATTTTGTCCTACATTGATACTCTCTGAGTAGTTCCTGCTTTATTTAGGCGACTTTGGATAACGACTACTGATAAGGACTTTAGATTATATCTTTCAATAAGGTCTTGAACAGCAACATCTTCGGAAAAAGAATCTGAATAACATCTTTAGGTAAGGACTATATAACAGATTTTGAACTGTCACCCTTACCCCTTCATGCACCTCCCTTCATTTTATCTGCAGTTTTAATATATAAACATTGGTTAAAGCAAATTATTCATCTGATAGCGTTCCCACTTGGCTGTTTTAACGGGGTGCTGCGCCCTGCCCGATTTCAAAAGGGCAGAATGCGCCCTGCTAAAACAGCAGTGTCCTGCAGATGGGAAAAATAGCGGTGCAGCGATCACCGCCGGTGAATAGATGCCTTGCGCACGTGCACGGGATCTATTCACAGAGAGAGGAGAGCTTGGGGGTGTGTCCGGCACAATCCCCAGACTGATGAAAAGGGAACGCGTCTTAAAGACACGCCCTTTTCTTGTGGCCATGCCCCCTTTTCAGTTGCGCCTTAGGCGCACGCTGAGGGCCCCTTCTAGGTGCAGCGGCACCCTGCCGTCGCCGGACCTACAGTTAACAATCTGATATCTGGTATGACATTTCATGGGTTAAGATGGGTACACACTTGTCCAATCCTCTGAGGATCCAACTCCAGACCAGACTGTTGACACAATCCTACTGGAGACCTGGACGCAGATTCAACACCCAATATATCCCTACACAGCTGTGCAATTCTGCAGCAGATCTCAGACAGCAGGTGCAGAGAATCTGAGAACCTGTTGCTGCAGGGCATCTGCTATTACTGGCCCAGCTGTCTCTGCCTCCATCTCTCCTCACTATGGGGCCTATTCATCAACACTAAAATAACGTTTTTAAGGACATTTTCTTAAATAACGTTATTTTGGTATTCATGTAGCCACTTAGCACAGGAGATATCACAGATATCTCCTTGCTAAGTTCCCCTGCGTTAATTTCCACACTCCCCATACATTAGTACATTAGTACATTGGTATGGGTACATTAGTACATTAGTACATTAGTATGGGGATGTGGAAATTGTGGTATTCATCAAATTCCGAAAATTATGAATTTTCGGAATTTGATGCACTTACTATTCGCCACTGTGAGGTGGCGAATAGCAGAATCGACTTACCTGTATCCACGTGTGCAGGTCCCCCGACGAGTCCCTCCGGCGCTCTGCTCCGTCCTCAGGCTCCGGAGGCTGGTCGGACATGTGTGCTCCCCAGCAGAGCACAAGAAAGTTTAGACAAAAAAAAAAAAGTGTTTTTTTTTTTTTCTAATCTGTCATGTGGTCTGCTGGGAAACCACATAACAGACCAGCAGGACGGAGCCGGAGGCTGCTGCGCGGACAGGTAAGTCGGGGGGGGGGGAGGTGAGCGGAGGGGGGTGGGGGTCGGGGGTCGGGGGGGTACACAAACTTAACGCACCTGTAGGTAGTGCTGCGCATGCGCTGATTTTACAGATGTAACAGCGCATGCGCAGCACTGTTTCCAGATGCGATAAGGTAGTGTAGACAGGGAAAAGTATCTATTTCCCGAAAAGCTGTCATCGCAAAAATGACAGCTTTTCGGAATAGATACTTATGGAGAGGTGGATTTGGTATGGAAGGGTCAAGGGAATATTGCAGATAGGTAGTGGTGAGTATGGCGTGGTCAGGGACGTAGTGTAGAGAGATAGTGTTTGGTAAGGAGGGGTCAGGGGCTAGTGCAGATAGGTAGTGGAGAGTATGGAGGGGTCAGTGAGGTAGTGGTGAGCCACCCAGTAACCCTTGCAGTGGTGATCAGTTATGGGTAAATGAGACCTCTACACATGTACTAACATTATGCCACACTGTAATGCCCACACTTTATGACACACTGCAGTGCCCACACTGAGCCAGAAGCCACAGCATCCTTAGGCAGCCGGCAGTGCAGCAGTCACAGCCTCACAATGAGTCACACCCATGAGGCTTCACTGAAGCTGTTCTCAATGGGTCAGAGGAGCATGTGATGGGCTCATCCAATCAGATCTCAGCACATGCTCCTTTGACTCCTCTGCAGAGACTTCTGGGATTTATTACCCAGTAGTGTACTGCAGTGCTGAGTCTGAGTGACTGCACTGTGCTCCCGTCCCCTGCATGTAGCTCCCAGCTGGCTCAGTCACAGCCTTGAAGACTGCCTGGCAAGCAGGTGCACTGCAGCCTGCTACCAACGAATGGTGCCGTAGGCCTTGCCCCCCCCCCAATAGAGGGCGTGGCTACAAGTTACCGGGGCCCACCGGGGATTTCCGAGCCTGGCTGGTGTGTCCGGAGGTGGCAGAGACATTTACACAGTACACAATAAGTGCAGACTTTTTATGCAGCCTATTTGAATGGCTGCACACAGGGGAGTTACACAACTGGGCAGCGCAAATATACTATTTACAGGATATACAAAATAAAAACACAAAGCAGCAGACTGGGAATTACTGGTGAAGCTATGGCCAATTCGCTCATGTCCTCAGCAGGGAGTGTACAGGGGCCTAACCCCAGTATAGGTACCCCCTCAGCAGTGAGTACTCAGGGGGCTGCCCCCAGGGTAGGTACCCCCTCAGCAGTGAGTGCCCATGGTGCTAACCACAGTGTAAGTACCCTCTCAGCAGTTAGTGTCAAGTGTGCTGGCCCCACTTTCTGTACCCCTTCAGCAGTGAGTGCCCAAGGTTAAGTGCGCAGGGGGCTGACCCAGCTGCACTAACAAGAGTCGCAACTTGTGCACACGTGTTTTCAGCCACTATAGGAGTTGGATTACCAGGAGTAGAGGGCACCCAGCTCCAGCAGTGCCTTAAAGTTTGAACGAGTCCTGTAAGGGCAGAGAGGAGAACACATACACCCCCAGCCTATTCCCTACCAGCCTTACAGTCTGCCTGCCTAAATGCCCTGGTGTACTTCGTTCCAGGGGCCTGTCATACAATGCTATGAGAGATGCTGGCGCCCCCACAGATGACCAGGTGGGTAAACACCCCGCAGAGCCCCTCCTGACAGCAGCTCCCAAAGTGCATGCACACCCCAGAATTCCACAGAGACACTCACCCAGCGGCAGGAAATGCTTGGTATCTGCTGCTGGCTAACTCATGCCCAGTGATGACACACACACACACACACACACAGCGCATCCAAAATGCTGAATGTCTTGTACTTTGAGCGAAGAAGGGGGGACACACTGTACTCAGTCTGAGACCCCGAACTGCCGAAGGCGTGACCTCCGACCCTCCTGCGCCACTGTGCAAACCTGTTCTGCCTCTCTCTGCTGCTCCGCACCCCCCACTCCGTCTTATCCCACTTCCACTCCAAAACTTACTCCTTCTGGTCCTCCTACTTTCCTCCCTGGATACGCCTGGTCCGTCTCCCTATCAGTGGCAGCTATTGGCCAGGACGCTGGAGGTCAGCCATTCTGAGGAAGGGCAGAGCACCTGCTGAGCTGAGCGTGAAACACATAAAGAGATCAGTGCTCCCAGAAAAGGGGCATGGTGTGGACGGTGCATCCCTTGCGGCTTCGCCCAAACCACGCCCCAGCAAGGACGCACTGATCTCTGTATAAGGCATAATGTGAACAAGGGGCACTACTATGGCATAATGTGAACTATGGATATTCCTGTTGATAATATGAAATGTGGGGACTACTGTTTAGTATAATGAGAAAAAATAGCCCTGAACTGTGGCATAATGCAAATTAGTGGGTACTCATGTGGGCATAACGTGCATTGTGGCCATTATTTTGTAACATAATGTGAATAAGGGGCACTACTGTGGTGTAACACGAATAAAAGGCACTACTGTGTGGCGTAATGTGAATAAGTGCACTACTGTGTGGCATAACGTGAAGTGTGGGCACTGCTGTGTGGTTTATTTTTAATTGGTGGAATTACTTTAGTGGGTTGGAATATATCTAGTCCGCCATGTCCCAGTTTGATACTGCCCCTAATGTTTATTTTTATTTCCCTATCATTTGCCCCTACATGCTGGACACACCGCCTACCTGGCACACTTGGGGGGTGGGGGCGCGGTAGCACACACATGCTCGGGGCGCCATGGCTAAATGCTACACCCCTGCAGACGATATATGAAATATGGTGTAAATTGAGTCTGGGGTTCTCAGATGAACAATATGCAGAAAAAAGGTGAATGACACAAAGCAATTTACAAGAAAATGAGACAAAACACTATAGTATCTATGTACTAAGCCTTGGAGAGAGATAAAGTGGACGAGATATAGTACCGACCAATCAGCTCCTAACTGTAATTTTTTCAAACACAGGCCCTGATTCAGAGCCGGACGCTCTGACCAGAGCGCTCGCTCTGAATCAGGGCCCACCTCCATTAATATGGAGCGTCCTCCTGGACACTCGTATAGCTGTGGGTCAACACCCAAAGCATATACGAGCGTGCAGGATGATGGTCGCGATGGTCTTGACCATCGCGACCATCGAAACTGCGAGCAGAAGCCTGCGGTTTAGTTTTTCAACCGCAAGGCCAAGAGTGATTTTGGCTCTATCAGAGCCAAAATCACTCCCACTGACATCACTAGTGATGTCAGTGGGGCCGGCTTCAGACGGTAGGCGTTCCCTTGGGAACGCCTCCGTCTGGCAGGCACGCCCCCGGGGGCCTGCTGTCAGTCAACATCGACAGCACGCCCCCTTTGATGAGACACTCCGAGCGAAGGAAAGTCCTTCGCTCGTAGGGTCTCGCGCATGCGCATGACGGAGCTCCCTCCGTCGTGCGCATGCGCAGTGCGGACTATCGACCCACTTGCGAGCGGACAGCCGCTCGCGAGTGGGTCTGAATGAGGGCCTCAGTTTGTAAAGTGACAGGAGCTGATTGGTTGGTACTTTATCTCCAAGGCTTTTTACATAGACCCCTATGTTCTTCCGGGAGCACCTGGTGAGTTCAGTCTCCCCCTGGCATAGACATGCAGAAGGCGTTTTCTCCCACTCCCCATAGGAGAACTCTACCCCCTGTCACAGAGCTGCAGTTCTTACTGAGAGAAACCTCAAGCTGCCTTGTTACTGGCAGCAGCTGAAGGTATTCATCACCGCACGATAAGGGATGATTATAGTGACGAGCAGTCACTTATTGTGATGTATGTGTAACACCTAGAACCCCGAGGCGCTGTCCTTCTGCCCTCTATACTTGAAGTTAGTGATGGAGCAGCGACAGGTCTGTAAACTCTGTGATGATTGGGGGAAGATCAGAATCCCCACCACGGGACGGGATGATAATAGGGGCTATTATACAAATGAGAAAAACACCAAAGTGTGTATTATGCTTCAAGCATTGCAGCCAAATAACCAGCAACATTTTGGGCTATAGCCTGCCCTTTATTATACAGTATATAAGAAGCTCGTGAGTGAGGTGACTATGCTGGCGCTATACTGTATATAAATAAATATTATTAATAATAATAATTAGTCAGTATTTTCTTGCTCACTAAAAACTCACATTGTGTTAATGCACAGCTTCCACCCTCTCAATGACTTATGTCAGTGGTTCCCAAACTGCCACAGGGCGCAACCCTGTCCACCACCATATACCTGAACCTAAGGAATCATGGGGCAGCACTGTGACTCACAGTACTGGGGTCATGAGTTCAATTCCGTGTGTGGAGTTTGCATGTACCATCTTTGTTTATGTACTCAGTGGCGTATCTATAATGGGTGCAGTGTGCGGGGCACACGGGCCTCCGGGTCCAGGGGGTCCCGCACCGCACACCCTGCACCCATATTTTTTTAACTTACCTGTTCGTGGTCCCACGTCGGGTGTCGGCGCTGCTCAGAACATGGGAAAATGGCCGCACTCTAGTGCCCAGAGTCTGCAGAACGCCAGAAAATGGCCGCCGCGGCCATGTTTCCTGCGTTCTACGCATGCGCAGTAGATTCTGGCCACACTCTAGTACCCGGAGTCTACTAATGCTCAGGTGGCTGGCCAGCCGCGTCAGTCGGCTGCCGGCCACCTGGGGGAGAGGAGGGGGCCCCACACGGGGAGTGCACACGGGCCCCCTCCTCTGTTAAGATGCCCCTGCTCACACTCTAAAAACATACTGACCGATTAATTGGTATCTGACAATGTTAGGGAATTTAGGCCCTCATTCAGAGCCGTACGCTCTGAGCAGAGCGCACGCTCTGAATGAGGGCCGCCCTCCATAATTATGGAGCGTCCTCCTGGACGCTCGTATAGCTGTGGGTCACCACCCACAGGCTATACGAACGTGCAGTTTGATGGCCGCGATTGTCTTGACCATCGCGACCATCGCCACTGCGAGCCGGAGCCTGCGGTTGAGGTTTTCAACCGCAAGGCCCGGAGTGATTTTGGCTCTATCAGAGCCAAAATCACTCCCACTGACATCACTAGTGATGTCAGTGGGCCGGCTTCTGCCGGTAGGCGTTCCCTAGGGAACGCCTCCGTCAGGGAGGCACGCCCCCGGCACGCCCACCAAAGGGGGCGTGCTGTCAATCAACATTGACAGCACGCCCCCTTTGATCAGACACAACGAGCGAAGGAAAGTCCTTCGCTCGTCGCGTCTGGCGCATTCGCACGACGGAGCTCCCGCCGTCGTGCGCATGCGCAGTGCACAACATCGACCCACTTGCGAGCGGACAGCCGCTTGCGAGTGGGTCTGAATCAGGCCCTTAGACTGTAGTCTCCAATATAGCAGGGACCAATGGACGCGTTTCATTTGAAAGCAATGATGAATAGCCCCAGGAGGGAGCTCCCAGCGCTATTCAATTCAGCGCGATGTTTGGTCCGGCTAAAGGATTTCTTCTCGCACCCCCCTGAGGGTACGAGGAGAAACCTGACAAAAGTGCTGGCCACGCTGCTGTTTGCCAGCTTAGTGCGGCGCCAACAGCCTCTCGGCCGGCACTTTAGTCTGAGAATGCTGGGTCTCACGACTAAACGAGAACCGGCATTCTCCGACTTAACAACGCGCTGAATTGAATCGCGGCAAATGTTACTGAGAAATGTACTTTGTACAGTGCTACATACCCATTTGCCCAGCTATATCCTTGTTGCTGGCGCAGCAAATCTTGCCACGCCATAGCGTGCGACCCATGCCCGCGAGCGGATATGAGCACTGCGTACACGTCCGTGCCTCCATAGGAGTGCATGGTGCGATTGCGCCATAGAGTAGCGTATGTAGGCGCGGGAAATTGCATGGGGCGATGCGTGCTCACGTTTGTGTCGCGATCAGCCACAATGTAACTGGGCGCATCTGTAATATGGTGATGCTATGTAAATAAATAATAGCTATAGATTTTTATTTCTGCAAACACCCCCTCAGACGATGTTATCGCCAGTGGTTTTGCAGTGGTACTGTACAAAAGTACTGAGCTCCTCTGTACAACATACGGAGAAGCCCCTGCTGGCCCGTTTTCTGGTCTGCAGGTAAGTGTAATGAAGGGAGGGGGGGTCGCGGGGGTCTGCGACCACGGGGGGCGGAGCTTAGCACCGGGGGCAGGGCTTCCGTCGGTGGGGGGTAGTAGCGGTGGTCGGTTGGCGCATGCGCGGGCTCTTAGTCGCGGTATTTTTTCCAAAAATACCGCGACTAGAGTGCGGATAGGATCCGCAGGGACAGAGCTTTATCGCAAGCTCTGTCCCTGCAAGGGATTGATAGTAAATCCCTGTGATATTGCCTGAATTCGCAATGCGAATTCACTCGGTAATATCACACTACAATCCGCATTCAATGGCCCTCATTCAGACCCACTCGCGAGCGGCTGTCCGCTCGCAAGTGGGTCGATGGGCCCCACTGCGCATGCGCACGACGGAGGGAGCTCCGTCGTGCGCATGCGCGAGACCCGACGAGAGAAGGACTTTCCTTCGCTCGGAGTGTCTCATCAAAGGGGGCGTGCTGTCGATGGTGACTGACAGCACGCCCCCTTTGGTGGGCGTGCCGGGGGCGTGCTTGCCAGACGTAGGCGTTCCCAAGGAAACGCCTACCGTCTGAAGCCGGCCCCACTGACATCACTAGTGATGTCAGTGGGAGTGATTTTGGCTCTGATAGAGCCAAAATCACTCCTAGCCTTGCGGTCGATGGTCGCGATGGTCAAGACCATCGCGACCATCTTCCTGCACGCTCGTATATGCTGTGGGTGGTGACCCACAGCTATACGAGCGTCCAGGAGGACGCTCCATATTAATGGAGGTGGGCCCTGATTCAGAGCGAGCGCTCTGGTCAGAGCGTCCGGCTCTGAATCAGGGCCAATATGCGGATTGTAGTAAATAGAGCCCTTGTATTAATTGTATTGCATATGAGAAGTAGGTGAAATAAAAACAAAAAATAATAGAATGTGTATAAAACAATTGTTCAGTAGGTGCTCTTCATTGTCTGACTAAATATTATTCTCTACCGCACACAAAGATTTGATGTCCTATGAATAAGGTCCCACTTAGCTAGTGCACCTATAATGATGTTATATCTTGATAATCTAAGAATCTATAGGTGACCCACATTTATTCAATACTTATATAATATGTATTGAAATAATCTGGTATGTATTGCTAGTTATGAGAACCTATTAAGATTCTCTTTTAATCATGTTGTAACGATTTCAATAGTATTATAAAACAGTTACATTAGTTTCATCAGATCCGCAACATGTGTAAACAATGTTGCAGGAACATGAGGTTCATTATGTCTGGTGGTTTCTTTTATAGTGGTCTCTGGGCCTGATTCAGAACCGGACGCTATTTGACTAGTTACCTGTGTGTACCCAGGGGCGGATTGGCCCTTACCTTTAGCGGGGAGAATCCCGGTGGGCCGATTGGTCTGTGGGGCCGCTTTTCAACTGTGGCCCCGCCCCCCGAATTGCATCACCTGACTGTAATTTTTTTTTCTGCAGCAGCATGACAGGCAGCCCGGCTGTCAGCTCCCTGCGGCCTGCCTCTATCGCGAGAAGAGGCTTTGCCGAAGGGAGCTATGTCAGACTCCGGGTGCCAGCACGTGACCTGGTTGGAAGAGCGTTTTGGTGCTGGTTCGTGGCTGGCGGCGGTGGCGGCATTTGGGGTAAGTAACTTGCTGGCCAAGCAACCAGCCAGGGCCCGGGCAACCCGCTTAGTCAGCAGAGCCTTAACTGCAGGGAGACGCCAGGCTGGAGAGGCGCTCTCCCTGCAGCTGCTGCTGCTGGCTGCCGCTACTCCTGTCACACTATATGACAGTCAGCGGCAGTCTTACAGCAGAGAAGAGCTGCTCTTCACCCCTTGTTGTTCCCCCCTCCTGGCTGGGTCCTCTCTCCTCTCCTTCCCCTGCCGCGCTTCGCTCCACCTGACCACAATAGAACAGGCTGTGAGTCTTGACGTTAGGCATTGGGCCGAGCTAGGGGCACAGACATTGGCGGGGGGTTTTCTTATGTGTGCCCAGTAAAATAGGAGGGTGTTGTTAAGTGTGCCCAGTAAGAGTGAGGGTAGTTCCGAGGAAGGGGGTGCCAAGTGAGTCCAAGAAGGGGGTAGTTCTGTCCTGGCACTGTCCTGTGCCTGTGTCCAGGTTTTGTCTCCTCTGTCCTGGTGCTGCCAACTTTGTCCTAACCTGCCTGCTCTATGTCCTGTCACCTCGGTCCCACCCTGCCCTATGGCCTGTCACATCTGTCCTGCCCTGTCACCTCTGTCCTGCCCTGTCACCTCTGTCCGGCCATGTTACCTCTGTCTTGGTCCTGTCACCTCTGTCCGGCCCTGTCACTTCTGTCCTGCCCTGTCACCTCTGTCCTGGCCCTGTCACCTCTGTCTGCCCTGTCACCTCTGTCCTGGCCCTGTCACTTCTGTCCTGCCCTGTCACCTCTGTCCTGGCCCTGTCACCTCTGTCTGCCCTGTCACCTCTGTCCTGGCCCTGTCACTTCTGTCCTGGTCCTGTCACCGCTGTCCTGGCCCTGTCACCTCTGTCCTGCCCTGTCACCTCTGTCCTGGCCCTGTCACCTCTGTCCTGGCCCTGTCACTTCTGTCCTGGTCCTGTCACCGCTGTCCTGGCCCTGTCACCTCTGTCCTGCCCTGTCACCTCTGTCCTGGCCCTGTCACCTCTGTCCTGGCCCTGTCACTTCTGTCCTGGTCCTGTCACCGCTGTCCTGGCCCTGTCACCTCTGTCCGGCCCTGTCACTTCTGTCCTGGCCCTGTCACCTCTGTCCTGGCCCTGTCACCTCTGTCTGCCCTGTCACCTCTGTCCTGACCCTGTCACCTCTGTCCTGCCCTGTCACCTCTGTCTGCCCTGTCACCTCTGTCCTGGCCCTGTCACTTCTGTCCTGGTCCTGTCACCTCTGTCCTGGCCCTGTCACCGCTGTCCTATCCCCACTATCCTGTGCCTGTAACCTCTGTCCTGGCCCTGTCATCCCTCTCTCCTGTCCCCTCTGAACCGTATTGACCCTGTCTCCTGTGTTCCCTCTTTCCTTGCCCTGTCACCTCTATCCTGCCTCTGTCACCTCTGTCCTGGGGCTGGACTGGCTTGCTGCCTGGGAGACTTACATTGGCACCTAATGGAAGTGGCTGATAGGAGAGATCTGTCTCATGGGGGAATGCCTGGCGGGGGGAATTATTCTGATCTGTGAGGGGGGCAGGTTATTCTGTAATAAAGGCATATGATCTGTGTGTGGGGGAGGGGGACTATTATGTGCTAGGGCAAGAGGATGGTGCTGGGGAGAAGCAGGATAATGGCACTGAGGAGACGCAGGATAATGGCATTGGGGACACCCAAGGCGATGGTGCTGGAGACACACAGAGAGGACGGAAGGACCGCTGGTACTATTAGAAGAAAAGAGTGGGGGACAATAATCTTCAATAAGACAACAATTCTAATGAAACCATATTACTGATGCAAATGGAACCTAATTAGCAAATATATTTTATTAATATAAAATTGTTTGATATTGGAAACTCACATTTGTCCTGCCCCAAAACTGCTTTTACTATCTGGTTGCATGATGATGACATTTTCTTTATTACCACACAAATAGGCAGCTTCGATGTGATCTCCTGCATGAATAGTAAATACCGACTCAAGACACTGCCTGTCCAGGGAGGATAAATTTCTTCAAGGTACCCTTGTTGCAGAGAAATCATGTAGGTAAGAAAATGCTCATTCACATGCTCGCTGGGCTTATTCACTGGAGAGTGGTACTGGGGGGATGGCTATCAGCTCCTGGAGCTGTGGGCATGCCCCTAGCATGACAAAAATGGGGGAAGTGGCTTGCGGGCATGGCATTTCATATTAGGCCACACCCCTGCCACAAGGCCACACCCACTTTTAGAGCGCGCGCACATAGGGCCACTTTCAGACTTTTTTCCAGGGCCACTTTAAATTCCCAGTCCGCCCCTGTGTGTACCGATGTAAAGATTTATTGTCCCTCTAACCCTTTCCCCTGTCAAGTGAACAATATATGTCCATATACTGTCTTAGGTAGCACCCCTTCCTATAGGAGTGTCTGAAATATATAGTACATTATCTATATTATATTGATGCTCTTAAGGGAGAGGTAACTTCTATTTTTGAATATACAAATAGATTCCTATGCAGTGGATTCACTTATGGGTGCCCTCTGTGTATACCCAGTGGCTGCGGAGGAGCAGCTGCCGGGGAATTGTAAACATCGTAGCGGAGCTTCTTTCCCCCAGCCAGTACAAATTATCGTTACTTATCAATTTTCTCAGTATATAAAAAAATCGATTATTATTATTATTATTATTAAAATTTAAATGGTTTTATTGTAAAAGCTAATTTCATGGATAATTTTATTTATGGAGATCCCGTATCAATCAAGACTATCGATACGGGGCCTCTGATTAGGGATGGCCAGTTATCCTAAATAGTTTAAAACTGATTAAAGTTCATGCAGAAACCACTAGAGTTGGTCACTGACCATCAATGGTTCACAACCATTGATGGTCTACAGCCGATGCCACATGGGGTATATTTATTACATCAATGGCAACACCAATGACAAGGATACATTGACGGCGCCAGCATGATGGCCGCGGACTGAATATGTGCAAACTCAACCATCAATGGTTTTCTAGTTGGTTCAAAACCATTGGCTATTGATGATACAGGCGTCTATGGCCATCTCTGTATTATGCACAAAAAAACTGCTATTTTTATGGTATACTGTGTTTCAGGGATGGCTACAAAATGCTGACAGTCATAATGTCGCCATTTATCATATTTAGTAGAGTAAACTAATTTACAAACTCAGCAAAAACAGCATATATATTGTGCCTTGTAGCAACCAATCACATACAGGCTTTCATTAGTCTAACATTGCCTAGGCTATTAATGAGATGTCTGGACATTGGGCTCTATTTACTACAATCTGCATACTGAATGCAGATTGTAGTGTGATATTATCGACTGAATTCGCATTGCGAATTCAGGCAATATCACAAGGATTTACTACAAATCCCTTGCAGGGACAGAGCTTGTGATAAAGTTCTGTCCCTGCGAATCCCCTCCACACACTAGTCACGGTATTTTCGCAAAAAATACCGTGACAAAATGCCCGCACATGCGCCGACCAGCAGCGGCTGCTACCTCCCCCCGATGCTAGGCTCCACCCCCGGCACTAAGCCCCGCCCCCATGATCGCAGACCCCCCCGCGACCCTCCCTCTCTCTTAATTACAGTTGCCTGCATGATCCGGGCCTCCGGTGATGTCCTCCATGCCTCCGATCAGGTGATCTCCCATACTGCACTGGGACCCGATCACCTGATGATCGGGCCGCAGTGCACTATGGGAGACCAGCTGACCGGAGGGGAGACATCACCGGAGGCCCGATCACCGGTACCTGGAGTCAGGTAAGTAAAAAAAAATTTGGACAATGTTTTTGCTTTTTTTTACAGTAATCAGCTTGCGGTCTGTTTAGACCACACAGCTGATTACTGGGACCGACTCCTGGCTCTGCTCTGCCTTTTAGAGCAGAGTAGGAGGCCGGTAACCGGGGGAGACCCTGGATAACACCACCTCCAGGTGGCGTTATTATCACAGGGCTTTCCCCGATATTTTTTTACAATTTATTTTTAGTAACTTTGGTCGGATCACATTTCCCATTACAATTATGGGAAATGTGATCTGATTACTAAAAATAAGTGATACTTAGGGGTTGGAGTAGAATTTTACGAATTCTACTCCAATTGCCCTGTAATAACTATAGGTGATACTAAAATAATGTGAAAAGGGTGTGAAAACACAAAACACCCTTTTTCACTTTATTTTAGTAAAAATAATGTTGATAAATACTGTAGAGCCCATTGTCTTGTTAATTAGATCATGGAGGTTTAAACCGGGTACACACAGAACGATATGCTCCATGAGCGATGCCATCATTGTTGTCCCTTTACCTGCCAGGCTCAATGTCGTTCCCGACATTGAGCATACACACTCACTGATATCGTTAACAATATTGTTCAGTGACGTCACCAGCTGCATCCCCGAACTTGCAGGCCTGCAAGCACGGCCGATAAAAGATATTGCTATCGATCCGCGGGAGCATGCATCGTTAACGATGTCTTGCATACATACGGAATGATATTGAACGGTATGAACGATAATGATATAGTTCACTATATCGGCCTGTGTGTCTGCGTCTTAAGCGAAGCACCATGATAAAATGCTTTTGACCTTCTGAAACACGTGTGCTTCCTCAGATCCCCCTCCTCCCAAATAAATTTTCTTCAGACTCAAAAAATTTTTTTTAATTTACCAACGAATCGATCCTTCCTTTCCCTGCCTTCCAATACATACATACTCTGCCTCCCTTGGGCCACTGAACTAGTTCTTCATTAATGAAAAGTTACTGCCACTCTGTTTCCTAGAGAGAGCATTATGTAATATGCATCGTTCTGTTAGCTCTAACAGAAGACTAAATTAATGAGAACCAGCCTCCAGATTCTACATTGGATCATACAGAATTTGCATCTGACTCACAAGCAATAAATGTGTTCTAATTAAAGGCGCATTTTGGTTTGCTGAGCTGGAAGTAACCGCAAAATGCGTCCAACTCCGCAAGTCAAGCACACGCATGTTCTCTGTTTAAGAAGGTTGCGGCCTTCTCTTAGCAGCTGCTACAGTATGACCATTTGTTCAGTGCCTTGGGGAACTATTAGGTTTGTTTAAAATCTAGGACAGGCACCTCCTTTACTCCTGCAAATAACAGAGCAAATGCGTCAGGGTTAGGCAGGAGGTGTAGCTTCACAGGAAATGCTCAAAAGTCAGCATACAATTCAAACATATTGCAGTACATGGCTGGGCAGTGTAATTAATAACTATTAAAGCAGCAGGGAGCATGTAAAATGAAATTCGAACAAGACATAATTACTTTATTTAAGTTATTTTTTAAAGTACATATTAATACACATACCAGTCGCCTTACCCTTTATAAAGTTGACTAAAAAATATGTTTTATTACTGCAGACTGATCGCTTATTTCATAGAGAACTGGTATGTAATGCCAGCTGTCGGGATGCCTCCTGCCACAATGCTGACAGGGGCATCCTGATGATTGGTATCCTGATCGGGGTCGGGTAAGTATACTTACCCTCCCCCCTTCTCCCGCTAACCCTCCCTTCTTGTAGCCTAACCCTCCCTGTTAGTTCCTAAACCTAAGTCTCCCCCCTTCGTGCCTAACCCTCCCCGCTTAGTGCCTAAACCTAACCCCCCCTCCCTCCTACGGGTGCCTAACCCTAACCTCCCCCCCAAAAAAACTAATGCTAACCCCGCTAACTGACCTAAACCTAAACCTCCCCCCCAGGGACGTTTCTAGAGAGGAGGGGGCCCGTGTACAGTCTCCGACACGGGCCCCCTCCTCTCTGTCCGGTGACCGGCAGTGCACATAGCTGTGCATGGCCAGCGCCAGAGTTATAGACTCTGGGCACTAGAGTGCGCCCAGAGTCTATAGAGTCTACTTTCCCTGTTCTGCACATGCACAAATGACGGGAAGATGGCCATGGCGGCCATTTTCCAGTCATTTTTACAGCGTCCGACCCCCACGCCGACTCCGGAGAGGTAAGTAATACTATGGGTGCAGGGTGTGCGGTGCATGTGCCCCACATATCCTGCACCCATTATAGATACCCCCATGCCTCCCCCCCTACTCCGCGTCTAACAGTATGGACACCCCGGCTTACCTTAGTTCGGGCAAGCATCTTCCTGGATTCCAGCGTCAAGATTAAGATAGGCGTCCGTATATATCGACACCTATGTTAACTCACTTGTCGGGATTCCAGCGTCGGGATAGAGACCGAACTACATCCCATTTCATAGTACAAATAGATTACAGCTGCAATATGACTAAAATATTTAAATAATCAGGTGCATTGACCCAGTCAGAAGCTGCTGAACTTTATCAGTTCACAATTTGCAGTAAGAGTCAGGCATCAGCAGGTAATCCACCTCCGAACAGGCGCATATGCATCTGTTTAGCGGTCAGCAGGGGTTGCAGTGTACGTGAACGTGCCATTGGGTGTTGGGGGTAAGAAAGAGCAAGTAACTGTGCATCTTGCAAGTAACCATGGTGCACTTCGGGGGGGGGGGGGAAGCAGATATAAAATGTGTAGAGAGATTCGATTTGTGAGGGGTGTGTGTCCAAACTGAAATTTAAATTGCAGTGTAATAATAAAGCTGTGCAGCATTTGTGGGCTACATGCAAAAGCAGCCAGTATTTACCCTGCATGCAAGAAAAAAAGTATGTGTATGTGCCCCTTGCATTGCAGCATGGTTTGTCCAGGTGCCCAGTTACTGGCTCTATCTTACTCTGGACCTTATTCTATGTAATCTATGTAATTCAGAGATGTACGTTCATCCAACGATGAACATACATCTCCAATTGTTAGGGGTCTGCATCTGCGCAGGACCCTTTCTGCGCCTGCGCAGAACGTGTCCTGCAATCTCGCTTGCAGATCTCCCAGGCCGCAGCATGATCGACATGCTGCTGTGTTTGGTGGGCATGCCTGGTCACCATTCCCAGAAACGGGAGCACGCCACCCCTGGTTTCCAGGAGGGACAAGGCCAGGGTCTGAGTCCACTGATGCAGATTCCTAGCCTCTTACGTGACCAGCACCCGGTCAGGATGCGGGAAGCTTCAGTTCCCACAGCCTGACCAAAGGAGCAACCATCACGACCATCGCTCGCGGTGGTTGCGATGGTGGTCCCAACCTGCGACACCTTCTGCATTTGCATACGAGATGGACGGATTTGCACAGCCGCTTGTTGCTTTCAGCTTGATAACACTTTTAAGCTCATTTCAGACATAACTTACTTATATAACATAGTTTGGTATACTGATCACTGGTGCCTACTCTCCTGAAATGTCCAGGAGACTCCTGAATTAGGTGAATACCTCCATAAAGAGCAGCCAGTTCTCATGCCAGGGTGCTTCTCTGCCTGCACGGAAGGTTGGATAGTGGCGTAATGATGCAATAGGAACGTTAAGCCACACCTACTTCAGTGAATGTTTAGGGGTAAATTTACTAAGAATCGTGTTTTGGCCGAGTTTAAACATGATTGGCATTGCTGGAATTCGTGAAAAACACTCAAATTTACTAAGAATTGTGATTGATAAATTCATGTTTTCCGGTAGTGTATGCAATTGTGTTTTCTCCCCCGTGTTGTCTCTGTCTGACTGCATCAAGCACTCCCCAACATGAAGCCTGCAAAGATCAGACTGTGCAGAATGAGTTAAAAATCAGAGAAAAAATATGTGTGGGATCCCGACCCCATGCATAACCAGCCCCGGGCTCTTTGAGCTGGCCCTGGTTCAAAAATGACAGTGAACAAAGTATGTAGGGGTCCCCCATAATTAATGAGCCAGCACTGGGCTCTTGGACTTGGCCTTGGTTCTAAATATACAGAGAAAGAATGAAATAGTGGTCCCCCAAATTTTTAGAACCAGCACCGGGCTCTTACTAGCAGGTGGGTAATGCCAATCAAAAGGTTTCTACTATAGTAACCGGCCGCTGATTGGCTGTGAGTGGCCTGGCTGTCCATCAACAGTGAATCAACCTTTAGGAAATCTGTGTCAGAAAAATATTTTAAACTCCCCGTGAATGGCATCTCAGACACGATTCTTAGTAAATTTTCACCTTAGAGGGCAGAGATGCGCACCCTCACCAGCCCATTTCATGGTGTCATGCCACAACCACTCTTCTTTTTATTCCTGCCCTCCATATCTCCAAGAAGGCAGGTACGAAAAGTAAGCAAGTATGATATTGTGTTCAGCAGGAGCCAGATCAGGCGACTATAGAGCCACGTGTTGCCTCCCTCTGGATTAAGACATTGAAGCCTGTTGATGCAATGTAAATTATCCTCTTTAATCCAGTGGCTCTCCAGCTGTTGTGAACTAAAAATCCAAGCCTTCAGCCAGCTGGGATTAGTAGTTCTACATCAGCTGGAGAGCCACAGATTTCATAACTGTGTAAAACAGATGATAGTGCAGGGTGTGTAATTACTGAAAGGCACACAGACACACATATATGATTTCCAGTATCAATAAAATACAGATAATTGTAAATTAAGCTGTAATACTCGCATTTTCAAGTTCACACCCGTTTGCTAGTCTTTGGAAACCCCCATAAAATCAAACTATGGGTCAGTGCAAGTTCTATAAAATGCACCCGATAAAAATCAGTTAACGCCCGATAACAATGCCACATAAAATCATACTTACCTACCTTTTATAATCTGTTCCCGGGAGAAGCCCGGGTAAGAGAAGCAGCAGGGGGCCGATGGGGGCGGAGCCTAACGATTTGAGTCATTAAGCCCCGCCCCCTCGCGGCAAAACTGCCGCGATTGGGTAAAATTTACATAGGGGGTGGGGCCAAATGCTGTGATTCATGCAGATTCGCATCTTAAGCCCCGCCCCCTTCACGGAGACCCGTGATCGCCGCGGGTATTCTCCTCATTCTGCCCACTTCACTAGGAAGTGGGCAGAATACAGGAGAAATGCCTACCCTTCCGGGGGTGCGGGGGGTTACCAGAAAAATCGGGAGCCTCCAGCGAAAACCGGGAGGGTAGGCATGTATGCATCAAAGTCCATTCTGCTTCTACCTGCAGCTTGGCAGCGTGATATTGATATTATATCATAGTTGTCTCCGGGAGTGTACAATAGACTCCCAAACTGGATAGCAAACTCCTGGGAATTCAGGCAAGTCTCCAGGTGACCAGTTACCTGTCCGGTGGGGACATGAAGCTAAACTCGTCACCTAGCCCACATCCATCTCAATCCATACATAGTGACAGGGGCTTGATAACTTTGCTACCCTATGAACTTGAGGGCTAATGTATCAAGCCTGAGAGTGAGATAAAATCAAGAAGTTGTACAAACAAAACAATTAGCTTCTAAAGCTAAGTACACCCTAGGCGATATATCGGCTGTTCAATCAGACGGCAGATACATCGCAAGCACGACGGTGGGTGTGTACCCCTGATATGTCTGTGGATTACGTTGTTCACAGACATATCACGTTGGCTGTGCCGCACAGCTGATGGCCGATATATCTGCAGATATATTGACACATCTGGCTGTGTGTACAGGCGGTTCGCCGACCCCGCCTAGTTGTGATGTCAGAGCTGACAGCGCAGACATATCTGCAAAATGACTGGAAATTTGTGTATGCACTTACCAATCATTAGATAGGGCGACAGGGCAGCCAAGTGTGTACCCATCTTCACTGTCATTTATCTAGCGCAGTCTATGAGTTTGAAGCTGATTGGTTGTTTTGGGTAACGTCTGATTGGTTGTTTTGGGTAACGTCTGCACTTTAACTCTCTCAAAGTCTTGTGCCCCCTTGTTAATTAAGCAAACTGTGGCAAAATATGTATTAATTACATTTATTATTATTATTATGCTTTATTCATATGGCACCACAAGGGTTCTGCAGCGCCCAACCAAGTACTTAAACAGTTGGGAGGAGAAGAGAAGAGTGACTTGCAGTACAGGACAATGCAGGACAAGTACATGGTATATAAACATTGCTGCAGCAGCGGTCTTATCACTCAAATAAGTAGCAGGGTAGCCGAAGTCAAGGGTTAGGTGCTGTTGTAAGGGGAGGTAGTCAGCAACCCGGCGTGCAGGATGCCGAAGGTCAAAATATCAGCGACGGAACCCCGTCCGCCGGCATCCCGAAGGTAAGCATCAGGGGTTAGGGGGAGGGTTAGGTTTAGGGGTTAGGGTTAGGCACTAGGGCGAGGTTCAGGGTTAGGCACTAAGGGGGGAGGGTTAGGTTTAGGGTGTGGAGAGGGGGAGGGTAGGGTTAGGCACTGGGTGGAAGGGTTAGGGGTGAGGGTTAGCATTAGGGTACTTACCTAATGGTGCTGGGATTCTGACTGTTGGGGTGCCGCTGTTGGTATTCTGACTGCCGACATCCCGACCACCGCAATCCCATATCCAACCCATTGTAAAGAGTATGGAGTAGATAATAGTATAAGTTAGGGCACAAGAGGGAAAAGGGCCCTGCTGGTGAGAGCTTACATTCTAAAGGGTAGGGGTAGACAGACAGGGGCGACACAGATGGGGTAGATAATGAGGAAGGAGCATGTAGCAGTGGGTTAGGATGAGAGCTGGAAGGTTTTGACGAAGAAGTGGGTCTTGAGAGTCTGTTTGAAGTTATGTACAGAGGTGGAGAGTCTGATAGGGTGAGGTAGAGAATTCCAGAGGTAGGAAGCAGCACGGGCAAAGTAATCAATTGGCATGAGAGACGGCATTTGTAGAGCAAATTGGGCGGACGGGAGTGTGAAGGGGGATACGCTCAGAGATGTAAATGGGAGAGGAATGTGTGAGGGCTTTGTAAGTGAGTGTAAGAACCTCGAATTGGGTACTGAGGGAAGGGGAGACAGTGTAGGGCTTGTAGGAGAGGGGAGGCAAATGTAGAACATTTGAAAGAGGAAGATGAACTGAGCAGCAACATTGATGACAGAGTGGAGTGGAGAGAGATGGGAGTCAGGGAGACCAGATAGGAGGAGGTTACAGTAGTCCAATCTGGAGATGACCAGTGAGTGGATGAGAGTCTTATTAGCCTCCTGGGTGAGAAAGGGTCTGATCCTGAAAATATATTTGAGATGGAAACTGCAGGACTGTGACAGGTGCTGAATGTGTGGTTTGAAGGAGAGGGAGGAGTCCAGGATAACTCCAAGACAGCGCACTTTGGGGCTAGAGGAAATAGTTGTGCCATCAATAGATAATGAAATTGTGGGAGATTATGTGGGAGGGTGGGAAGATGATCAGCTCAGTCATAGAAATGTTAGGTTTAAGAAAGTGCTGGGATATCCAGGACTTTCTTAAACTTGACATGCCTAAAGTCCCCCCACACACGGTATGATTTTTTAAATTATATGGCCGTTTTCAACCAATTGGAACGACATATCGTATAAAAAGTGCCGTGTGTGGGCATGATAACGATGCCAATGTACGTTCCCGCTGTCGTGGATCATGGTCGCTGATCTTTTGAACATGCAGAAAAATCCCGACCTATCTTTCAATGATTTGCTTGACATAGTTCCGTGTGTATGCACGCTGAAAGATGTCATGGATGACACAGATGCACGAATCAGGGAGATCTGTGATACATGCATCCTGTGTGTAAAAATCAGACACATATGCATTATATGGATCAGTGAGATACGTCTGTACTTCTGTGTAAAAAAATAAATAAAACAGTGTATTAAATTAATTAAAAAAATGGTGTGTCCCCCCCCAAAAGCACAACCAGCGTCGGGCTATGGAGATCCAGTACTGGTTGTGCTAAATTAAGGGGACAAACGACGTAGGGGGTCCCCTGTATTAAGCACAACCAGCACCGGGCTATCCAGAACCAGCCCTGGTTGCCAAAATACAGGGGACAAACGACTAGGGGTCCCCTGTATTTAGCGCCACCAGCACTGGGCTCTAATCCGGTCCTGGTTATGGAAATACAGGGGACAAAAAGAGTAGGGGGCCCCTGTATTTGGCCCCTGTATTTGCCATAACCAGCACCAAACTTTTTCCGAGCTGTTTGCACTAAATACAGGGGACCTTTATGTTGTTTGTCCCCCATATTTTGGCAACCAGGGCTGATTCTGAATAGCCCTGCTCTGGTTGTGCTTAATAGAGGGGATCCCTACGTTGTGTGTCCCCTTTAATTAGCACAACCAGTACTGGGGCTCCACGACATTTTTTTTTTACTTTTTTCATTGTTTTTAATTTTTTTTAACACAGAAGCAGAGACAATCGCACTGATTCTTCCGTGCATCTGTGTCATTTATTTTTTTTAAAACACAGATACATGTATCACGGATCTCCCTGATCTGTGCATGCATCTGTCTATCGCACACGATCTAATGAATATGCAAATCATTAGATTGTGCATGATAGATCTGGTGTACATCGCGCAGCTTTTTGCCACACATCATGCACTGGAGCTACCGGGGAGAGTTCAAGTGAGATCGTTATTGAATATAGAATGTCGGGATTTTGGGAAATTTGATGTAAAGGAAATCAAACTCTTTCCGCGTCAGAATTCCTATTTCTTATCCATGATGTGGAAAGAGTTGCATTGAATACATCCTGCATCGGAATTATTTGTGGAACCAAGGGTAATTTTATAACCAGATCAAGGGGACAGCGATGGGCAGTACTTTCGCACCTACTTACGCGAACCTCTTTGTGGCTAGCTGGGGGAAGAGAAAATTTGGAGTAATAACCCTTATGCGCAAAACATAATTTGCTGGAAACTCTATATGATGACCTGTTCTTCATATGGGATGGACCAGAACAAGCTCTTAATGCATTTTTTAAATATATTGGAGACAACACCTTTGGTCTAGAATTTACAAACACATCGATCAAGGAACTTATCATCTATTTGGACTTAGAAATTTTCATATCAGACAACTAGATCCAGACAAGAACTCACACAAAAGAAGTCAGCGGCAACAGCAGCGGCAACAGCATGCTCCCACACACCAGCAATCATCACAGGCAATGGATCCAGAACATCCCAGGAGGACGTTTAGGAGGATTAAGCGAAACTGCACTCAACAAGTAACTTTTCTGACGTGAAAGGGAAATTTGTAGCAAGAGGCTATGAAAATTCAGAATTGGAGAAAGAAATTGATAAAGTATCCGTTTTGGACAGACAATAATGAATCCAATATAAACCGAAAACAACACAGAAAGAACACCAGACAGCTTTCATCACTCAATATAACAGTCAGCATTCTTTACTGGAATCTATTCTCAAAAAACACTGGCACATTTTGATTTTGGACAATCAAATTTAAGCCATTTGTTCAGGAAAAGCCCCGAATTATATATATAAAAAAGGCAAGAAATTTAAAACAAGAACTGGTAAAGAGCTATATTCAATCAGAAGAACCCATACAGATATTAACAGAAAAATGGGGATGTTTCTACTTCTTGGACTGTCTTCCATGTAGAACTACAGGAAAAGGCTCCACTCATCCAGTCCTGTTTTTTAAATCACAAGTCACAGAAAAGGAATATAAAATAAAACAAGAAATGACATACCAGACAGAAGGAGTCGTAAACTTACTTGAATGCAGCTGCGGCCTCCAATATGTAGGACAGACTAAACGCAAATTAAAAACCAGGATTGCGGAGCATATTTTCAATATAAAGAAAGGATTACAATCTCATAGCGTATCCAAACATTTTTGTGACCACCACAATAAAGACCCCATGAATTTAAAATTCATAAGAATCCAAAAAGTTCCAAATAATTGGAGAGGAGGAAATCATTCCGAAATACTATGATGGAAAGAAACAGAATGGAACTTTGCTATGCATTCATTACAACCTAAGGGTCTAAATATAGACATATAAATTAATGCATTTTTATAATGCTACTAAGTTATATATTCGATCATTAATAACACACTTTTAACATATAGTTTATTATTTTCTCATGTATCTTATTTACATATTAATCTTTATTCATTTTAAATTTAAACTCACCATCGTAATTAATGTTATGCGCGATATCTTTTATTCATGGCAGTATCATGTAAGAATTAAGTCGCATGGTACCCGCCTTTTTAAACAGGAAGTGCTAAGCAGCACTTTCCTGTTGATTAATAAGGTTTTTCCTATATAAGAAGGATCAGAGATACTGGGGCAGATGTATGAAGCTCTGGAAAGTGATAAATTAGAGCGTGATAAATGATCAGCCACTCAGCTCCTAACTGTCATGTTACAGGCTGTATTTGAAAAATGACCGATGAAAGCTGATTGGTTGGTCATTTATCACTGCACTTTATCACTTCTCAGAGCTTCATACATCTGCCCCACTATATGCTATCCTTGATAAAGGGCACATAGCCTGAAACGCGTAGGAGGCAAGTTACAGTATATTTGGGACACCATAAACAGAAAATCCGTTACAACGCTTGCACTGTGCGACTGAACACCAGCAGCACAGAAAGACGGGGAAATCTATCTTGGCACGCCTGCACCTCCATAGTGCAGGAAAACGGAGCGTGTTTTCAGTGCACTAAAAACCACCAGCAAGCGACAATACACCATCGCGGCAAATTCCATCTATCGCACCTGAGTAGGGAGCACACAGAAGGATCTCTCAAGCAGCACAAACGGGACCAGTCAGCGTCAGCGAACACGACGCAAGAGAAAGGTAGGCAGAGACAGGGAGAGTCAGTTAGACCAACCTGCAGCCAAACCTAACTAAACATTCAACTGGCATATCTGGGAACCCAAAAAGAAGTTGCTTTTTTATGGACTGTCCACATGTGCAAAAGAGGCATAAACATTTGAAATAATCTAATCTTCTTTTCTACAGGTGTTGCGCTAACACACAATTTTTACACTAGCATTTTCAAGCGCTTATTTTTATAGTTTTTTATTCTAGGTTTGCGCTTCTGTTTGTCCCTATATTTACATTACATTGAGCATAAATAATTTGATTTGGTGCTGGACCACCAACCTGAGGCACCCCTGCAAGTGTTCCCCGAGGCACCCCAGGGTGCCACGGCGCACAGTTTGGGAACCACTGCCCTAACCTCACTACTTACTGTAGGGTTGCCGACGGTCGAGACGCTGGCACCGGGATTCTGCCTCTTTTCAGGATTCCGGCACCGGCACCCCGAATGCCAGAATTTAAACTACATCCCCGTGTAACATGACACAAACGACCAGCATTCTCCAACTCATGCAGCAGCTTCCAGGCCTAATCCCTCTTCTCAGAAGACATTAATGGTAATTAGGTCATTAGCTACGTGGGATTAGGGTCAAATCATTGTCACCATGGTGGAGAATAACCAGTTCACTCCCTTAGATAATTTATATGTGTACAGAAAGCCCAGAGCTAGTGCTAGGCCCAAACAGGTCCCATTGGTATCATGGGGATAAATAAGAGTGTGTAAAATACATCGTTAGTTGTGTCTGTACTGTGTTATCTGATATTAATGAAATGATTGCACAATCAAAAATGTAGTGAAAAAAAAATCACTGTGATGTTAATATTAAGGTTACGGCTGAACACGAGATAAGGATTGGGGCATTTGGCCCCGCCCCTTATTGAAATCTGCATGAATTGCTGAATTTTGCTGTAAAGGGGCAGGGACTAATTATGCAAATCATCCAGCCCCGCCCCCATTACCTCCCTTCTGCTTCTCCTCTCTGGGTTGCTCCCGGAGAGAAAATCATAAAAAGTAGGTAAGTATGGATGTGATAATATCGCCCAAATTCACAATGCAATATTTGAATAGATTACAAGGATATATCAAATAGGGATAGAGGGCCTGATTCAGAGGCGCTCGCTGCTGCCGAGCGCTCGCTCTGAATCAGGGCGGGGTTTTTTTGTCTTCAGGCCGCTCGCTAAGCTGTGGGTGACCACCCACAGCTTTTGCGAGTGGCCTGGAGATTGCGACGAGACCCTGTGGTAGGGTCTCAGCTCCCGCAAGCCCGAGTGGACTTCCTGCTCTAATAGAACAGGAAGTCCACTGCTGACATCACTAGTTCCTAAGGGAACGCCTGCGTTACCTAACCACCCCCCCTCCCCGCCTACAAAACGGGGCGAGCTGTCACTCACCATCGACAGCCGCCCCGTCTGGTAGCGAGCCCGGAGCGACTGAACTTCAGTCGCTCACTAGGGCTCGCGCATGCGCACGCCAGAGGCGGAGCGTGCGAGCGGATCTGAATCAGGCCCAGAGCTTGCGTGAAAGCTCTGTCCCTGCAAATCCTCTACGAACATATACATTTCCCTGCAAATCCTGTATGTACATATATATTTCTCAGGGCATGACCGCGCATAAGCTGCCACCAGCTACCGCTAATTCTGCTCTTTATTACATTTAAGTGAAACTGAAACAATGTGAAAAGGGTGTCCTTATGTTATGCTGTGAGGGCATTGCGATCGCAATAGATTAGCATACTATTGCAGTTGAACTGCGTGCGGAATCACTATTGCATTTGCAAATATCTCCTGCTTACTTGCCCCGCTGTCCCCATACACTAGTATCACAGATATCTCCTGCTTACCTTCCTCTCCCGGAATGGCCCACTGTTCCCATACACTATTATCACAGATATCTCCTGCTTACCTTCCTCTCCCGGAATGGCCCACTGTCCCCATACACTAGTATCACAGATATCTCCTGCTTACCTTCCTCTCCCGGAATAGCCCGCTGTCCCCATACACTAGTATCACAGATATCTCCTGCTTACCTTCCTCTCCCGGAATGGCCGCTGTCCCCATACACTAGTATCACATATATCTACGGCTTACTTTTCTTTCCCGAAATGGCCAGCTGTCCCCACACACTAGTATCACATATATCTACGGCTTACTTTTCTTTCCCGAATGGCCAGCTGTCCCCATACACTAGTATCACAGATATCTCCTGCTTTCCTTCCTCTCCCGAAATGGCCCGATGTCCCCATACACTAGTATCACAGATATCTCCTGCTTACCTTCCTCTCCCGGAATGGCCCGCTGTCCCCATACACTACTATAACAGATATCTACTACTTACTTTTCTTTCCCGAAATGGCCAGCTGTCCCCATAAACTAGTATCACAGATATCTGCTGCTTACCTTTCTCTCCTGGAATGGCCCGCTGTCTCCATACACTAGTATCACAGATGTCTCCTGCTTACCTTTCTCTCCCGAAATGGCCCGCTGTCCCCATACACTAGTATCACAGATATCTCATGCTTACTTCCTCTCCCGGAATGGCCCACTGTCCCCATACACTAGTATCACATATATCTCCTGCTTACCTTTCTCTCCCGGAATGGCCCGCTGTCCCCATACACTAGTATCACAGATATCTCCTGCTTACCTTCCTCTCCCGGAATGGCCCACTGTTCCCATACACTATTATCACAGATATCTCCTGCTTACCTTCCTCTCCCGGAATGGCCCACTGTCCCCATACACTAGTATCACAGATATCTCCTGCTTACCTTCCTCTCCCGGAATAGCCCGCTGTCCCCATACACTAGTATCACAGATATCTCCTGCTTACCTTCCTCTCCCGGAATGGCCGCTGTCCCCATACACTAGTATCACATATATCTACGGCTTACTTTTCTTTCCCGAATGGCCAGCTGTCCCCATACACTAGTATCACAGATATCTCCTGCTTTCCTTCCTCTCCCGAAATGGCCCGATGTCCCCATACACTAGTATCACAGATATCTCCTGCTTACCTTCCTCCCCCCGGAATGGCCCACTGTCCCCATACACTACTATAACAGATATCTACTACTTACTTTTCTTTCCCGAAATGGCCAGCTGTCCCCATACACTAGTATCACAGATATCTGCTGCTTACCTTTCGCTCCCGGAAAGGCCCGCTGTCTCCATACACTAGTATCACAGATGTCTCCTGCTTACCTTTCTCTCCCGAAATGGCCCACTGTCCCCATACACTAGTATCACAGATATCTCTTGCTTACTTCCTCTCCCGGAATGGCCCACTGTCCCCATACACTAGTATCACATATATCTCCTGCTTATCTTTCTCTCCCAGAATGGCCCACGGTCCCCATACACTAGTATCACAGATATCTCCTGCTTACCTTTCTCTCCCGGAATGGCCCGCTCTCCCCATACACTAGTATCACAGATGTCTCCTTCTTACCTTTCTCTCCCGGAATGGCCCGCTGTCCCCATACACTAGTATCACAGATATCTCCTGCTTACCTTCCTCTCCCGAAATGGCCCGCTGTCTCCATACACTAGTATCACAGATATCTCCTGCTTACCTTCCTCTCCCGGAATGGCCCGCTGTCCCTATTCACTAGTATCACATATATTTACAGCTTACTTTTCTTTCCCGAAATGGCCAGCTGTCCCCACACACTAGTATCACATATATCTACGGCTTACTTTTCTTTCCCGAATGGCCAGCTGTCCCCATACACTAGTATCACAGATATCTCCTGCTTTCCTTCCACTCCCGGAATGGCCCACTGTCCCCATACACTAGTATCACATATATCTCCTGCTTACCTTTCTCTCCCAGAATGGCCCGCTGTCCCCATACACTAGTATCACAGATATCTCCTGCTTACCTTTCTCTCCCGGAATGGCCCGCTCTCCCCATACACTAGTATCACAGATGTCTCCTTCTTAGCTTTCTCTCCCGGAATGGCCCGCTGTCCCCATACACTAGTATCACAGATATCTCCTGCTTACCTTCCTCTCCCGAAATGGCCCGCTGTCCCCATACACTAGTATCACAGATATCTCCTGCTTACCTTCCTCTCCCGGAATGGCCCGCTGTCCCCATACACTAGTATCACAGATATCTCCTGCTTACCTTTCTCTCCCGGAATGGCCCGCTGTCCCCATACACTAGTATCACAGATATTTCCTGCTTACCTTCCTCTCCTGGAATGGCCCACTGTCCCCATACACTATTATCACAGATATCTCCTGCTTACCTTCCTCTCCCAGAATGGCCCACTGTCCCCATACACTAGTATCACAGATATCTCCTGCTGACCTTCCTCTCCCAGAATGACCCGGTGTCCCCATACACTAGTATCACAGATATCTCCTGCTTACCTTTCTCTCCCGAAATGGCCCGCTGTCCCCATACACTAGTATCACAGATATCTCCTGCTTACCTTTCTCTCCCGGAATGGCCCGCTGTCCCCATACACTAGTATCACAGATATCTCCTGCTTACCTTCCTCTTCCAGAATGGCCGCTGTCCCCATACACTAGTATCACAGATATCTCCTGCTTACCTTTCTCTCCTGGAATGGCCCGCTGTCCCCATACACTAGTATAACAGATATCTCCTGCTTACCTTCCTCTTCCGGAATGGCCCGCTGTCCCGTACACTAGTAAGGGGACAGAATTCATTACGCTCCAAAAATACAATATATTTTTGAAGCAGGGGCGTTATGGCAGAGTAGTCTCCAGGAAAATAACGCCTGTGCCTTCTTCATGAGGACACCTTTTCTGGCTGCCTGTTTTCCCTGTGATTTTTGCTGCTGTGCAGCGCCGGTCCGGAGACTGCAGACAGTTAGTATAGCTCTATATGGATGCAGAGTGTGCGGTGTGGGCCCGCCTGGACCCAGGGGCCCATGTGCACCACACACCCTGCACCTATTATAGATACACCCCTGTTTTGGAGCTTAACTGCAGGAGCATTCGCACACAGGGCCTGATTCAGAGCCGAACGCTCTGACCAGAGCGCTCGCTCTGAATCAGGGCCCTCCTCCCTGAAAATGGAGCGGCCTTATGGACGCTCGCATAGCTGTGGGTTACCACCCACAGCTATAGTGAGCGTCCATGATGATGGTCGCGATGGTCAAGACCATCGCGACCATCGGGCTTGCGACGGAGACCCTGCGGTAGGGTCTCGCTGCCGCAAGCCCTGGAGTGATTTTGGCTCTATCAGAGCCGGCTTCAGACGGTAGGCGGCTTCAGACGGTAGGCGTTCCCATGGGAACGCCTCCGTCTGGCAGTCACGCCCCCGGCACGCCCACCAAAGGGGGCATGCTGTCAATCAACATCGACAGCACGCCCCCTTTGGTGCGAGACCCGGAGCGACGGAGAGCCCGTCGCTATCCGGGTCTCGCGCATGCGCATGATGGAGCTCCCTCCGTCGTGCGCATGCGCAGTGGGGCAACATCGACCCGCTTGCGAGCGTCCTGCGCTCGCGAGCGGGTCTGAATGACCCCCACAGCGCTCACCCCGCTCCTTCCCTATGGGAAGGAGTCCCAGGTTGCGAAGAGGGATTCTTTCTGACCGTTCACGGGGACTTTGTGCGCTTCTGTGAACTCTGAGTCAGACTCGCCAGTGCCAAGTTTCTTCAGATGGCATTTGCTCCCGCTCGCAGCGCACACCCGGGTTGCAAAGAGATATCCTTTTGGATGCCTCTACCCCTGTCCGGCTCCTTCCGCTGGGGCTTAAGCTGCCCACACTCATAGTGATCTGCACACGATGAGCCGATGTGTACGGTTTCCCTTGAAACTCTCCCCGGCAGCTCAGCACACGATCTCCACATGATCTGCACACGATTTGGTGTCCAATCTTCAAAAAATCTCTCCTGCAGTCAGACTGTCACAGTGCATCGTGTCCTAGATTGTCAGATCTGCCCTACTGCACGGCAGAACTGACGATGCGATGTGCGACCAGCGGGGACGCGCATCGCATCGTCAGTGGGGACTCACGATTTACTCTCAAATTGTCCATATTTTACACGATCTGTCGTTCCAATGTGTCGGAATCAGCCAGATCGGGTAAAATATCGCCATGTGTGTGGCCAGCATCAGTTCACGCAGACACTCTAGCACTTGGCAGTTCTCGGCAGGAAAGGAGCAGTGAAACCGTTCGGGGAGACAGCTGATTTTCAGATCAGCTGTCTCCGTGCAGGAGCAATGATGAATTGCTCCAGCGCTTACTGTGACTCAGAATGTTAATTATCGGGGTCTGTTCGGACCCTGATAATTAACATAATGAATAGACCCCCTAACTAATTTCAAAAACTGTGCTAGTTAAATGACAGAAGCTTTGTGGTAACTTCTCTACTTTATCTCTCTCCACAGCTTGATACAACTCCCCAAATATAACAAATGTGAACACTACAACATTAAAAAAATTACATTGTAAACACAAGCCTGTGACAGCCATTTTGAGTTAGGGCTATACAGTAGATACTGGTTTACGTACAGTAGGTAAAGGCATGAGAGTACAGTAAGCAAGGTTGTCTCTCTTCAGATTACATGTGTGTGAGGCCTGAGCTGGCCTTAGCCCTCAACAGGGAAATGGATTTGTGTACAGAAATAGAAATGTGCTATCCTCTTTGCATGGTATACTAAAGACATGGGGCTGGGCCTATTTACTAAGGCCACTATTGATGAAACAGTGCAACATCTCCGATACTTGCTCCATCCTCACCTTCATTCTTTTACTTTGAGCTCCAGTCAGAGGGCGGGAGGGGGCTTGGAAGAGGTGAATCGCTACCAAAAGGCATGTGCACACTACCCCCCCTCCTTAATGCGCCACCACAGAGGGGGCAGTGGTATGGGGTTGGGTACACACACAGAGAAGTGCAGACAGAAACATACGTGGTCGACTCATTTTTGGAAAAGGTATCTACTCTATGTAATAAAATTGCTCTAGAAACGGGGCACTAATACTATATGTAATAAAATTGCTCTAGAAACGGGGCACTAATATTATATGTAATAAAATTGCTCTACAAATGGGGCACTCTATGCAATATAATTCCTCTAGAAATGGGACACTCTATGTAATATAATTCCTCTAGAAATGGGTCACTAACACTATATGTAATATAATTCCTCTAGAAATGGGGCACTAATACCATATGTAATATAATTCCCCTAGAAATGGGGCACTAATACTGTATGTAATATAATTCCTCTAGAAATGGGGCACTAATACTATATGTATTATAATTCCTTTAGAAATGGGGCACTAATACTATATGTAATATAATTCCTCTAGAAACGGGGCACTCTATGCAATATAATTCCTCTAGAAATGGGGCACTCTATGCAATATAATTCCTCTAGAAATGGGGCACTCTATGTAACAAAATTCATCTAGAAATGGGGCACTATATGTAATATAATTCCACAAGAAATGGGCACTCTATGTACCAGAATTCCTCTAGAAATGGTGCACTCTATGTAATATAATTGGACTATAAACGGGGCACTTTATGTAATATAATTCTTCTAGAACTGGGGCGCTCTGTGTAGTATAATTTCTGTAGATACTGGACACTCTATGTAATATAATTCTTCTAGAAATGGGGCACTCTATGTAATATAATTCTTCTCGAACCGGGGCACTCTATGTAATATAATTCTTCTAGAAACAGGGCACTGTATGTAATATATTTCTTCTAGAACCGGGGCACTCTATGTAATATAATTCTTCTAGAACTGGGGCACTCTATGTAATATAATTTCTGTAGATACTGGACACTCTATGTAATATAATTCTTCTAGAAATGGGTCACTCTATGTAATTTGACTCTTATAGAACCGAGGCACTCTATGTCATATAATTCCTCTAGAAATGGGGCACTCTATGTAATATAATTCTTCTACAAATGGGACACTCTATGTAATATAATTCTTCTAGAAATGGGGCACTCTATGTAATATAATTTCTGTAGAAACTGGGCACTCTATGTAATATAATTCTTCTAGAAACAGGGAACTCTATGTAATATAATTCTTCTACAAATGGGACACTCTATGTAATATAATTCTTCTAGAAACGGGGCACTCTATGTAGTATAATTCTTCTACAAACAGGACACTCTATGTAATAGAATTCTTCTAGAAACGGGGCACTCTATGTAATATAATTCTTCTACAAACGGGGCACTCTATGTAATATAATTCTTCTAGAAACGGGGCACTCTATGTAATATAATTCTTCTACAAACGGGGCACTCTATGTAGTATAATTCTTCTACAAACGGGACACTCTATGTAATATAATTCTTCTAGAAACGGGGCACTCTATGTAGTATAATTCTTCTACAAACTGGACACTCTATGTAATATAATTCTTCTAGAAACGGGGCACTCTATGTCATATAATTCCTCTACAAATGGGGCACTCTATGTAATATAATTCTTCTACAAATGGGACACTCTATGTAATATAATTCTTCTAGAAATGGGGCACTCTATGTAATATAATTTCTGTAGAAACTGGGCACT
The DNA here is from genome assembly GCA_031769625.1 of Taudactylus pleione. Taxonomy (NCBI): domain Eukaryota; kingdom Metazoa; phylum Chordata; class Amphibia; order Anura; family Myobatrachidae; genus Taudactylus; species Taudactylus pleione. Next base: position 1,008,479 of record JAUIMM010000433.1, on the reverse strand, counting down.
CTATGTAATATAATTCTTCTAGAAACAGGGAACTCTATGTAATATAATTCTTCTACAAACGGGACACTCTATGTAATATAATTCTTCTAGAAATGGGGCACTCTATGTAGTATAATTATTCTACAAACGGGACACTCTATGTAATATAATTCTTCTAGAAACGGGGCACTCTATGTAATATAATTCTTCTAGAAACGGGGCACTCTATGTAATATAATTCTTCTACAAACGGGGCACTGTATGGTGGCTGTATGATGGTAAAAAGACTGCACAGTTGAAAACCATTTAACATCATTTTCAAGGACAGATCGTTAAAACTTGGGATTGTCTTTGGAAATGAAGGACATTTGGCAGCTATAGCAGGCTTGGCCTGGCTATAACATTTACCAGTGGGATCCGAGTGGGCACCTGTGTAGATTTACAGCCCGGCCATGTAAATCAGGACAAATATATAATGCACAACTCATATGTATCCTTGTTTATATAGCCAACAGGCAAACCTGTGCCTCTCGTATGAGGGGAAATATGGGCCAAGGGTTTCCAAGGTCAGAAAATCATTACATAAATTAATATAATGGATTATTGTGTATCTATGGCACAAAATATAGATGCTACATGAAACATATTGAATTATATAGTGACCCCTGTACCTGTCTTTGTGGTTGTCCCTGCATACTTGGATTGTACGCTACTGTGATTTATTTAATTATTAATTTTTTTGGGCAGCAGCAATGATTTGTCAATTTAAGATAAATGCAGCTTACACCCCAGCATTTAGATGCAATCAGAGCATAAAGATGTGACCAATGCAAAGATACGCCAGTCATCGTCATCAGCAACCCTTTAAAATACTAAATGAATAGACTACATATTCCACAATAACCACTTGGAACCTTGGGGATGCTGGTGCATGTAGTTCCAAATTAGCTGGGGTCACAGCGGTGTCCTGTTTGCCTCCAGTGGCCCCTACCCTTTACTATTACTATTAGCCTGGCACACACTGCACTAGGGCTGAACGGCTCTAGGATGGGGACCTGCTTGCTCTATTTCTGGCCAGCACCCCCTCCCCCTCCCAGCAGTACAAGTCCTGAGCAGAACAGGTTGGATCTGGAGCACATTAAGATCCCTTGATGCTGGTCTACCTGTTATAATGTGCCCAGCCCAACCTGGCAAAGTCTAGTTGCATAACTTAGGTAGAGGTCCAGCAATGCCTATATAGAGTCCCGGGACCCCTGACCTGAGAAGGGACAGAGGGCCTGATCAGAGGATGAACGCACACCTCCGATGTTTTGGGTTTTGCACCAGCGCAGGACCCTTTCTGTGCATGTACAGAACGGGTCCTGGCATCTTGCTCACAGACCCCCCCTAAGCCGCAGCATGGTGTTTGGGGGGCGGAGCGGGGGTGTGCCTGGGAGCTGTTCCCAGAATCGGAGGTGTGTCGCCCCTGTTTTCTGAGAGGGACAAGGCCATGGTCTGTGTCAGCGGACGCAGATTCCTGGCCTCTTGCGTGACCAGACACCGGCCAGGCTGCGGGAAGCTTCAGCTCCCACAGATTGACCAAAGGCACAACCATCGGGGGTGGCGATAGTTCGGGGGTTCCGGTGGTGAACCCAGGCTGTGACCTCGGCCGTAGCGCTGGGATCACGTAGATGCAGCGAGGAGGTGTTCGACACATCCTTCTGCATTTGCATCTGAGATGGAAGGATTTCAACAGCCACGTGTGTGTGGATTCGTCCATCTTTGAATTAGAGCACATCCAGCATGTGCACCTATTGCTCATACTGTACTCAGAAGAGGACAGAGTGGGGGGTTCGGGAGTTCTGCGGGTGTTTGGGTTAGGTGCCTTGAAGGGAGCGCCCACATCTCTAGACCCTGTAACAGCTCCTTACACCAGAGATAGTTCCACTACTGCTACTTATTCATCAAACGGAATACAATTGTGGGAAGGGGAGGTAGTCAGCATCCTGGCGTGCGGGATGCTGACGGTCAAAATACTGGTGTCGGAATCCCGAAGGTAAGTGTCAGGGGTTAGAGGGAGGGTTGAGTTTAGAGTTAGGCACTCGGGGGAGGGATAGGGTTAGGCACTAAGGGGGGAGGGTTAGGGTTAGGCACTAAGGGGGGAGGGTTAGGCACTAAGGGAAGAGAGTTAAGATAGGGTTAGGCACTAGGGAGGGTTAGGGTTAGGCACTAAGGGGAGGGTTAGGGTTAGGCACTAAGGGGGGAGGGTTAGGCACTAAGGGGGGAGGGATAAGTTAGGGTTAGGCACTAGGGGAAGGTTAGGGTTAGGCACTAAGGGGAGAGGGTTAAGTTTAGGGTTAGGCACTAGGGGGGAGGGTTAGGTTTAGGGTGTGGGGAGGGGGAGGTTAGGTTTAGGCACTAAGAGGGGCGGTTTAGGGTTAGGCACTAAGGGGATAGGGTTAGTGTCACGGCTGGGAGCGAACCTGGACCCGGAGTGGAGTTGGACGGTGCTGGAAGGTTGCTTTTTGGTACTGGAAGGCAGCCGGTCTTATCGGGGTGTAACTCATGAATGGAGGATACAATGGAGATACTGGCAGTACTAGTGAACCGGGGTCAGCCGGGCGTATAGCAGATGGTGACCAGGAGCCGGACTGCAAGTGGGCTATGAGACTGCAAAGCACTGGTATCTGGAGCACACCGGTTCTGGAACACTCTGATACTGGAAAACACTGGTACACACTGGAACTCACTGATACTGTGGAATACAGAGGCAAGGGAGCACAGAGAACTAGCTCTGGCTAGTTGCACTGGCAACTAAGGAGCCTCTTGACAGCCCTTTAGTACCCTCAGGTAGTGCAGGATTGGTTGCTAGCACTCCAGCCTAAGCTGCAAGCTGATTGGCCCAAATTAGACATGTGACCTTGTTCCAAGATGGCCGCGCCCAGTGGTCACAGGGCCTGATTCAGACCCGCTCACGAGCGCTGAGCGCTCGCAAGCGGGTCAATGTTTGGCCAGTGCGCATGCGCACGACAGACCCGGCTCTGTCATGCGCATGCGCAAGACCCGGATAGCGACGGGCAAGCCGTCCCTATGGGTCTTGCTACAAAGCGGTGTTGTGCTGTCGCTGGTGAGTCACAGCACGCCCCCTTTGGTGGGCGTGCCGGGGGCGTGGCAGGCCAGACGGAGGTGTTCCCATGGGAACGCCTACCGCCTGGGGCCGGCCCCACTGACATCACAAGTGATATCAGTGGGAGTGCTTTTGGCTCTGATAGAGCCAAAAGCACTCCAGGGCTTGCGGCAGACGAGACCCTACCACAAGGGTCTCGTCGCAAACCCGATGGTCGCGATTGTCTTGACCATCGCGACCATCTTTTTGGCCGCTCGCTATAGCTGTGGGTGGTCACCCACAGCTATGCGAGCGGCCAGGAGGCCGCTCTAAAATCAGGAAGGACGGCCCTGATTCAGAGCGAGCGCTCTGTCAGAGCGTCCGGCTCTGAATCAGGGTCACAGTGCGGAAGTGCTGCCAGTTACATCCCCTCTCACCTGTCTCCAGATGGAAGCCCTTCAGTCTGCAGAGACTCCCTGTGCCCAGCGCCGCTCTCCAGGGCCCTGCACCCCAGCCAGACGACCCGTGCCAGAGCGCCCGAAGCGGTAAGGACTGCGATCTCGGCAGCCCCTTAGCCCTGGTCATGACAGTTAGGGTTAGACACTAAGGGAAGAGGGTTATGTTTAGGGTTAGGCACTATGGGTGAGGGTTATGCACTAAGGGAAGAGAGTTAAGTTAGGGTTAAGCACTAGGGGAGGGTTAGGGTTAAGCACGAAAGGGAGGGTTGGGGTTAGGCACTAAGGGGAGGGTTAGGGTTAGGCATTAAGGGGAGGGTTAGGCACTAAGGGGGGAGGGTTAAGTTTAGGGTTAGGCACAAAGGGGGGAGGGTTAGGTTTAGGGTGTGGGGAGGGGGAGGTTAGGTTTAGGCATGAGGGGGGAGGCTAGGTTCAGACACGTGGGAGGGAGGGGTAGGGGTTAGCGTTAGGGTACTTACTTAATGGTGTAGAGATTCTGACTGTCGGGATGCCGTTGTCTGTATTCTGACCGGCGGCATCCCGACTGCCGGGATCCCATACCCAACCAACCCGTGGGAAGTATGAGATGGGAAAATATTTAGGTAGCAGCTGCTGGAAAGGGGAATTAATGTCTGGGATGCATGAATAGGGAGTTATATGTCAGTAATGAAGACATAGAATTATACCCAGTGGTCGAAGTGGAAATTTTGAGGGCAGTCCCAAATACTGAGCCCCCATGGTATTTCCATACCCTCACTTCCTCCCCTCACAGCACACATTCCCTACACCTCATCTCACAGCACACCTTACCTACACCTCACCTCACAGCACACCTTCCCTACACTTCACCTCACAGCACACCTTCCCTACACCTCATCTCACAGCACACCTTCCCTACACCTCACCTCACAGCAGACCTTCCCTACACCTCACCTCACAGCACACCTTCCCTACACCTCACAGCACACCTTCCCTATACCTCACCTCACAGCACACCTTCCCTACAAGTCACCTCACAGCACACCTTCCCTACACCTCACCTCACAGCACACCTTCCCTACACCTCACCCCACAGCACACCTTCCCTACTCCTCACCTCACAGCACACCTTCCCTACACCTCACCTCACAGCAGACCTTCCCTACACCTCACCTCACAGCACACCTTCCCTACACCTCACCTCACAGCACACCTTCCCTATACCTCACCTCACAGCACACCTTCCCTACACCTCACCTCACAGCTCACCTTCCCTACACCTCACCTTACAGCACACCTTCCCTACACCTCACCTCACAGCAGACCTTCCCTACACCTCACCTCACAGCACACCTTCCCTACACCTCACCTCACAGCACACCTTCCCTACACCTCACCTCACAGCACACATTCCCTACACCTCACCTCACAGCACACCTTCCCTACACCTCACCTCACAGCACACCTTCCCTACACCTCACAGCACACCTTCCCTATACCTCACAGCACACGTTCCCTACAGCTCACCTCACAGCACACCTTCCCTACACCTCACCTCACAGCACACCTTCCCTACACCTCACCCCACAGCACACCTTCCCTACACCTCACCTCACAGCACACCTTCCCTACACCTCACCTCACAGCACACCTTCCCTACACCTCACCTCACAGCACACCTTCCCTACACCTCACCTCACAGCACACCTTCCCTAAACCTAACCTCACAGCACACCTTCCCTACACCTCACCTTACAGCAGACCTTCCCTACACCTCACCTCACAGCACACCTTCCCAACACCTCACCTCACAGCACACCTTCCCTATACCTCACCTCACAGCACACCTTCCCTACACCTCACCTCACAGCACACATTCCCTACACCTCACCTCACAGCACACCTTCCCTACACCTCACCTCACAGCACACCTTCCCTACACCTCACCACATAGCACAAATTCCCTACACCTCACCATATTGCACACCTTCCCTACACCTCACCTCACAGCACACCTTCCCTACACCTCACAGCACACCTTCCCTACACCTCACCTCACAGCACACCTTCCATACACCTCACCTCATAGCACACCTTCCCTACACCTCACCTCGCAACACACCTTCCCTACACCTCACCTCACAGCACACCTTCCCTACACCTCAAGTCACAGCACACCTTCCCTACACCTCACCTCACACTTTCCCTACACCTCACTTCACAGCGATGTGCTACTGATTGACTGCCAGTCTGCGAGCTGTGATTCGCTCACAGACGGCGTCAATTCTAATTAGCCACCAGTCACTATTAGTTGGCCGCCGGGCCGGTGCTGAATTCAATATGCCAACAGGCACCACTGATTGGCCGCTGGTTCTCGAGCTGTGAGTGTCTCACTATTGGAGCCAAATGTAAACAGGCAGCCACTTGACCCGCGGTCGGACAGTGACAGTCCCAGGGCCGGGTGCCGAAGAGAAGTGCCTGTATGACCGACACACTCACTGTAAGCAGGCTGTAGGAGAATTTTAGAATGTTTTCCTTATTAATAAAGGGAATAAAAAGGCTAAATTATAAAGAGAAGTTTACAGGTGCCCTAATTAGTGTGTGTAAATTTATCCCAGGTCAAATAATTATTTGTCTAATGAATGATGACCATCGAAGGACTGCCCACCACCCACTCTCCATTAGCAGATAAATTGAACGACTGAACGATATATCGTTCAGTCGTTCAATTTATTTGCTGATAGATAGGCCATGAATGATGACAGATGGGCACTCCCGCGGCCCATAAATTTTATCTTTCGTCTCTCCAACATGTTGGTCAATTATCGCATATCGCTGCCAGATATTAAAAATATCTGGCAGTTTATATGCGGTAAACGACGAACGACGAACGATATTAACAGCAGCTACAAAGCACCGGAGAGAAAAAAATCCACTCCCTGAATGATGTCATGCGATATCGTTCATCTTTTGCAAAAATCTGTCATGTACATGACAGATATCTTTCAGCACAGCCACCAGAATTTTCAATAGATATCTTTTGTCTTTCATCTCTCAGAAAAACATCTGCTAATGAATAGGCCCCTTAAGTTTTGAGCTTGCCATTTACAGTGTGATTAGCAGAAGTAACTATATATGTTACTTTATAGCTAAAGGGGTGAGCCCACAGATTATAACTTTTTTCCTCACCTGAGAATAATGCATCTATAAAGCAGAATTAACAATTGCGTTCATTTTATCAGTCCCAAAATCAGAAATAATATACCCCAGGGGGTACATTTACTAAGATGGGAGTTCTATTAAGAAGTGATGTTACCCATAGCAACCAATCATATTCTACTTCTCATTTACCTAGCACCTTCTAGAAGATAATACCTGGAATCTGATTGGTTGCTATAGGCAACATCACTTCTTAATAGAACTCCCATCTTTACCCCCAGGTATCTATGTATGTACAGCTGTTAACATTATGTACCCTATGGCTCTTAAACTGTTGTAGAACCACAAGATCCAGCATGCCAATATCTGGGATTTATAGTTCACAACTGGTGCAAGATGCATATGAGCCTATTCTGTGACCTTCCCTAATCTGGCATGCACTGTACGCTCACGCCATTTTTACTGGCTAAAAAGCATTATATAAAGCCTAATAACAAATTACATCAAAACAAGTCCGGCCAAGCTCCATAGCAGTTAACATGGATTTCTGTTATATAAGAACAGACCTACCTGCTTCACAGCTTCATCAGTGACTTATATCTCCCCTGGCCAATATGCTTCCAAATAGTTCACGCTGCCATGTCGACAATAAATCCCCGGCTCATCGTGAAAAGAATCTTTTGCCAAAAAATATTCACCTCCAACATCCCGAATGGAATCGCTGAATGAGATGCTGTCAGGATCCAGCGTCGCTAACCCCCCTCGTTCTGTTACTTGGCATGTTTGCTGATCCACACGAAAAAGGAATCAGTTTTTTTTCTGACTGGTCACTTTGAAATGGCTTATGGTGACTGCAAAGAGGATTACTGCAAGGGCCATCTGTAGGAGAGATAATTAACTAATAGGGTTAGTGAGACCATTTCCTCGCTGTACTCAGATGCAGCTCACTGGGCTATCATTCAGGAAAAAGGCCCATTTGTTTAGACTTGAATTGACTTTCATTGCTCAAAGGGCAAAGATAAGGTTTTACTAAATGGACAGTGTCTTCTGGGAGCCCAGTGGGCCTCTTTTGTACATTTTGTTTTAAAACTTTCCTAGTAGTGCTCATGTCTCTATGATGTATTTGATTCTTAGGATTGATTGAACCTTCTGCTGAAGATGAGCGGAGGTGTTACCCAAAGCAGCCAGTCAGCTTCCAACTGTCAGTTTATAGACTATACTAGGTAAATGCTACCTAGAATCTTATTGGTTGCTATCCATGACACCTAATCTCCCGCTTAGGGGCAGGTTAAATTAACGGCGAGGGTACATCGGAACCACACATGCTACCATAGGGCCTGATTCAGCAAGGATCGCAACTGCGATTACGCATGCTATCGAGCAATTGTTGCGATCTGCGCATGCGCGAACCAGCCACAGCGATGACTAGGGGGGCTGGAGGTGCACGTGCATCGGGTGCACCGCTGCACCCGCCGCCAGTGTCCTCCAGCCTGGCGCTGCAGGGGGGCTCCAAGCCAGACGCCCACTGAGATTTTATTACCAGCAGGCGCCCGGCTCCTTCCCTGCAGCACCACGGTAGCTGGAGGCTGGAGTTCTCTCCTGAACTCCAGCTTCCAGTTCTCCCCATGGGCACTATGGGAGAGACGTCATGACGTCTCTCCCATAGTGCAGAGGAGCAGCCGGGCGGACCGGACGGCGGCAGACATAGGAGCGGGGTTTAAGGTAAGTATTTGGGGGGTTTTTTGTGTAAGCGGCACTACAAGGGAATTACTATGGGGGCAATACCATATGGGCACTACTACAGGGGCATTACAGGGGCATCACAATGGGGGCATTACTATATGGGTACTACTACAGGGGCACTACTACAGGGGCTTTACCATACGGGCACTACTACAGGGGCATTACTTTATGGGCACTACAACAGGGGCATTACTTTATGGGCACTACTACAGGGACATTACTATGGGGGCATTACCATATGGGCACTACAACAGGGGCATTACTATATGGGCACTACTACAGGAGCATTACCATATGGGCATTACTACAGGGGAATTACTATTTGGGCACTACTACAGGGGCATTACCTCAGGGGGCATTACTATAGGTGCACTGCTGAAGGGGGCATTACTATAGGGGACTGCTGCAGGGGGAATTACTATGGGGGAATTACCGGGTGGGGGCCAAATTACTGTCTTGCCCTGGGTGACAAAAATCTTAGTTTCGGCCCTGGACTAGGCAGACCCATCACAGAGTGATTGACAAGAAGTACCATTTGTGGGTGGTGACGGGGGAGTGGTCGAGGAAACGCTGGCACGTCAGTGCGTTTCAACGCCGTTGCAGGGGCGTGCATAAATTATCCACTGCGATGCCCTTACACATGAGGGTACAATGGTACTTGATGTTACCAATGGTTTTGCAGTCTTGCTAGGTATTACGGATGTGTGTAAGGTAAGGTGGGCGTCCTTATGTAGTGCTGCAATGGCATAGCGATCGCAATGGATTAGCATATCATCGCAGTGAGACTGCGTGCGTAACCGCAGCCGCCATCGCAGTTGCAATCCATAGTGAATCAGGCCCATAATGAGGAATTTCCAGGCAGGATAACCTTGCTCGTTTCAGCTTGCAGCCCATACAGCAGAAGGCAAAATCAAGCAAGGGTTTAACAAGTAGTTCAAGTTTGCGACACTTAACTGAATCTATCCCTTAGTGAATTGATAAAATGCATTCTACTGTATAGGTGACTTTTCCACTCATTCAGTTCTGAAGTCCATGGTGAAATGTTCTTTCTGCACTGCCCTTAAATCAACCATGCCTAGGCAGCTGGCGTGTAACGTGCCATTATGCTTATTCGCTAACTGCATAATATGTGGGCACACCTGTCATCATTTGCCTGACAAGCGAATACACGGGCGATTTCTGTTCTTGGTACCTCACGGAAACCTCTAGTGGGATTGTGGGTACAAAAAATAAACACCCATTTTGGAAAGAGTTAAAACATCACTACAATCTCCAGCCAACTATCATACCCTCGCCATTAATTTCAACTTTTCTCCTAAACAGCTGCTTAATTGTGTCTTCAACAAACCATGCGAGCGAAGGAATATTGAGACCATCTTTATAGCAAGTGACACTATTGTACATTTGAATAATTATTATAAGTGTATATTATTTAAGTGTAAAATTTCTCCTATAATTGTTCCTTTATATGTACCTCTGAAAGTACAGCCTGGCACCCAATTACTGCTCTTCTGTCAATGTGTAAAAACAAGAAAGAAAAAGAGTCTTTGTAGCCACCACCAACCAATGACCTGTCCCATAAACTGTGCACAACTTAAATTGAATTTAAATCTATGTAATAAAATTGACTGCTGATAATAATGATGTCATCACGTTGGAATATAATGGCAGTTGGTCTGGCCTTTGGCTCCTCCCACCTGTGCCAGAGATGCACAAGAGAGGTTGAGGGGACAGTGATAGAGAGAGACAGTGTGGAAGGGAGAAGTAGAGGTGGGGGAGAAAGTGTTATGGGGGGAGGGGAGAAAGAGAAAAGTGTAAGAGGAGAGAGGTGGGGAAGAAAGTGTGGGGTTGTGAATCAGCGCATGCCCAGAAGCCAGTACTGTGCATGTGCAGTATGGGTCTGCGGTCCCACACGCAGTACGGCAGCAGACTGTCAGTGATCGCTAGTCTGCTGACATTTCTGGGCGGGGAGGGGGCAGCGACGTCCTCCGTTTCCCAAAACAGAGGCGTGTGAAGACTCCAACGCAGCATCGGATACTCTGCGGGAACATCGGCCGGCTAAGGTGACCCATGGGGTCACGCAAGCTGGCCTCCGCAGATAAGAGGAAGGGGCCAGGAAATCTCTGTCAGCGATCCTATTCTCTTCCCTCCCCCCCCCCCAACGGTGACAACGCACCTCCATTTCAGGTGCCTGCGCAGATTCCTGATCATCGGGAATCTGCATTCAGCAGCGCACGCTGAATGAGGCCCCTACTGCTAATTAAAGCGTGTTTCTGATTATGACTGTTCTTCTCATGTTTAGCTGCTGGTATACATTACCGTGTAAGATAACAGGGGAAATTGTTATTGTATCTCACAGGAGAAGAAAGTATTTTTAATTCCTGTGAATAATAGGTTCTCTAACAATTAAGCCTTATATTAGTATTTAGGGTGATACTTAAATGATCTACCCGTGATGACTTGTTACACTGACTCCGCAGTCAGAGACATTATTCTGTTGCCTTTCTTTGCGAAAACATGGTGTCCATATTTCTGTACCAAGACATGAAGTCCTATTCCTCCTATTATGGGAGCTATAGCAATAATAATAATAGGAGCAAAACATGTCAGAGGAATAGGACTTCATTGCTTCTATTGTGTGGACCGATCTAAAGGACCCCGGCTATATTTCTACGGACACGCTAAAGATTTTACTACTCAATACCTGGATACTACGGCTGGAGACCTCAGCTGAACACTGCCATTAGCTCCGGAGAGCCAGGTAACAGCGTGTGTTGATTTGCGGCTGAGCCCTCTATGCGCTGGGACCAGTGGCGTAAATTCATCCCAGACGCACGGAGGCAAGTTATAATTTGTTGCCCCCCTGTCACACTGTAATGTAGCAATTTGCATGCAGACAGGCTATAGATAGAGGAAGACAGCAGCTGATGGTCTGACATGGGGCTCTCCACTAGTGTATGGTGGCTTCTCAGGTACCGGGAATGGATGCCATGTATTGGGCGGCCATGACGGTACACTCCGGGTACATAGTTACAGCCCTGGGGTGAATATATTATGGACAATGGAGGAGGTGCCCCTTCAGAGCTGGAGCCCGGTGGCAGACGCCTCCATTGGCTCCCATAGTTCTGCCCCTGGCCAAGACAGTTAATATTTATGTTCAAATCTTTGCGGCTCCATAGACCATGGACTGTGGATATCATATTGTTGCCTTATTTATATACATACCTGTGTCTTAGTTTCAGTAATTTCTGCCATAGTAGAATCTTTTTATAAGCGCAGTACCAATTTTTTTTTTTTTTAATAGTTTGTTTTCCACTAGTAAGTCTCCACAGGCTTCACAGGTGACTGCTGCTAATATAAATTGGTTTCTTTACATGAGCGCCTTAAAATACGGAACTTTGGGCCCGATTCAGCCCCGTACGCAACACAGCGACTTTCGCAGCCGTTAGGGGCCGGGTATGCAAGTTCTAGGATTGCACGGCCAGGCTTAAGTATGCCCTCTATGTCTTAGAGAGAGACGGCACAGTGATCGCACGCTGGTGTAATGACGCCCACTTTTCTTTCTTAACACACGTCATCTCCAGGAAGTGTATGATTATTCAGTAACATCGAGAGCCATCGGAGCTGCTCGCAGCCCTTAAGGTAGACCTGAACCCGCCGCAAGCACTGCGATCACTGCAGGCTGCAATACAACCAGGTGACGCGTACAATGACTCTTCCATGCTAATTATGCATGCCCAAAGAACGCTGTTTTGATTCCCAGACACGCCTGCGTTCACTCATCCACTCCCCTGTTTTCCTGGACCTTCCCCTGTTACCACCCGCAAACGGCACATCTGTCACTCAAAGTAGTGCTCAGTCTTTGTGCTACTAGCGCACGATTCACGATTGCAGTGACTGGCTCGCGCACGCGCACTGTGACGCAAACGGAAGCGCAGACAGGCGAATATCAGCCATAGCGTGCGATCGCGGCTTAGCGACCGGGTCTGAATCAGGCCCCTTGTTCCTAAGATTGTGCGATTTAAAAACTGTCAGTAATTCTCCGAATGCTATAGTTGCCTGTGTACAGTATCCATTGTAGGTCCGATGTCCTAAACTGTTCTAAAGTAGGATTTTTGGTTAGTTTTGCGTTGGTTTTGACTTTCGTAAATGTCCGATTTGCATACTAGATGGCAAATCGCCCAAAAGGATGCAAACTCAACTAAAATCAACCCTCTCCCGCAGCCTCCGTCTGGCTCCGCTAACTGACACTGGGTCTCAATCAGACCCGCTCGCGAGCGCAGGACGCTCGCAAGCGGGTCAATGTTACCCAAATGCGCATGCGCACGACGGAGGCTGCTCCGTCGTGCGCATGCACGAGACCCGGCGAGCGACGGGGAAGCCGTCGCTCGGGGTCTCGCTACAAAGGGGGCGTGCTGTCGATGGTGAGTGACAGCACACCCCCTTTGGTGGGCGTGCCTGCCCAGACGGAGGCGTTCCCATGGGAACGCCTACCGTCTGGGTCTGGCCCCACTGACATCACTAGTGATGTCAGTGGGAATGATTTTGGCTCTGATAGAGCCAAAATCACTCCAGGGCTTGCGGCAGTGAGACCCTACCGCAGGGTCTCGTCGCAAGCCAGATGGTCGCGATGATCTTGACCATCGCGACCATCATCATGGACGCTCGCATAAGCTGTGGGTGGTAACCCACAGCTATGCGAGCATCCAAAAGGCAGCTCCAAATTTAACTAGGATGGCCTGATTCAGAGCGAGCGCTCTGGTCAGAGCGTCCGGCTCTGAATCAGGGCTACTGTGCCTATACGCAGTGTCATATTCTCTGGAAGAGTCTTTAGACAATGTGAAAAACTTCTCCAATGCGCCGGGAATGTAACTCGCAGGGACAGCAGTTAGTGCTACCGTTGTCCCTGAAAGTTATTTTTAGAACATAGAGGGGATACATTTGCTTAAAAAGTCTTCTGCAATACGGCATGTTAGTTGCTCTGGTATCTCCGCTGACTTGAACTTCATAATAAGTTATAAATTCAAAATATATTTCATCAAGTAATCAGATCATTTGCATGCGATAGCGGACCGGAGCCACTATAAAAGGTGATTAAGTTTTGGTATTGGCATTACCTTCTAAGGAAGCCGTCGAATAGGTATGGAAGCGGAGAAATGCGTAAAGGGGGTCCTAGAGACCAAATTGTTACAGTTACAGGCACCAGCTGGGTTACTGTCCGAACTCATTGGTTGATCTGGAGCAGATTCTAACCACAATTAAACAGATCATGAGTGTGCAATTATTGAAAAGTTTCCTAAAGTGGAATACTTTATACAATGCCCTACTAATAGGATTGTTATGTCTGGGAAATTAATCTACCTATTAATCTAACTAAATAACAACTAATAATACTAATATTGTTGCTCAAGGACGTTTTAATAAATTGATTGTTTGAGGCTAATATTTGCAATATTTTTATATTGTATATTTTTATTTATATATGAATTTGCCGGCCGGTAATTATATTGATGGATATATCATTTTGTGTTTTTTATTTAATCTACAAATACATTTCTGACAATCGGTGCTTCCTTTATAATCTACTAAATTGTGCCCCATCTTCTTAGAAAGCTGTGACTATTAATATGTATCCACTAAAGTACATATACACCCTGAATATAATCACATTAGTGTGAGCCCACTGGTAATCAGTACTGGGACTGACACATTGGGTGGAAGTCAACATAATTTTCTTGGGTGTTTTTCACTAATAAATGGTTGTGATATACTGTGCGACACAGAAAAACAAATACATCAGAAACAGTGTAACAACTGAGAGATTTTTGACAATTTTGTATCTATTATTATCCCTTTGATGCTGCACTTTGTGGTGTTTTCATTGTGAAGAATGTGCTGAGATCTAAATAAAGTTTGTTTGATGCAGCTTGAGAAAAAAAGGAAGAAACATGGAAGGATAGTGAAAAACGGAGGAGTCCTGCAACTCTGCATGGCTTATGTTGCCTTTCCACCAGAGCGTGGCTACGTACACCACATGCCCAACAGCCCCTTTTAAATGGTTTTGAAAGGGAGATTATTAATATCACCAGATGCCGAACAACTCTGATTTTCATGGAATAGTGCTAATTTTTCAGGATCCGAATTTAGTGGATGTCAGCATTGGCTGGTGACATGGCTTTGGCTTGGGTATATCAATGTGTTACCAGGGATAGACTGGCCCACAGGAGTACAGGGGAAATCCCCGGTGGGCTCCACTGCCTGAGGGCCCTACCCCCTTCTCTAGGGGGTCAGGATCCAGCTTGTGCATATGTTACATTATACTGCATTCCCAGGATTATGGTTGCAATGTTGTTATCAATCTGGTACATTATCACAAATCAGTATGCGGGACCTTGGAGAGGTAAGTTTTAGGTAATATGGGTGCAGGGGGCCCGTGTGCACCGCACACCTTGCGCCCTTTATAGATACGCCCCTGCACTAAGGGGGGATTCCGTCTAAAGTGACCGAAAGCTGGTCAATTATTTTTGGACGCCCATCACTATCGCGGATCTTGCACCAAAAATGCAGGGTATTAGCCACATAAAGCGGCTCTTCTACCGTCTAAAGTGAGAGGAAAGGCGCCTAAAAGCCAGGCGCGAGCAGAATCAGGAGGCAGCAAGCAGAAATCTGAATAAGTAATGGGCACTTATCTGAATTCCGACGCCAGAACGCCGAAGGACGACAGCCTGAACGAGGTAAGTCCAGGGCGTTCTTAGCGTTAGTCCCGGGGGGGGGAGGGTTAGGTTTAGGGAGTGTAGCAGGGTTCTGGTTAGGTTTTGGGGGGGAAGGTTAGGGTTAGGCACCCCCGGGGGTGGGTTATGGTTAGGTACCCCCCTGGAGGGTTAGGTTTAGGGTGCGGGTGGGGGGGGGGTTAGGTTTAGGCATCCCTGGGTGGGGCTTAGGCACCTCTAAGGGAGGGTAAGTGTTAGGGGGGCAGAGGGGAGGGTTATGGTACTTACCAGCCGGCGTCGGGTGTCTCGTGTCGGGATTTGAACCGGCAGCTAAAAAGCCGCCGATATTACATACTGATTCCATTTAGACGGGAGCTGCGGATGCTATAACATATGAAACCCCCCCCCAATTGTATTTTGATCAGAAAAGAATATTCAATATATCACATACATATAGCAGTACCAGGTCAGCTTACCAACAACGAACAAAATGCCTGACTCCATTTATTTAGAAAACTGCCTAACAGCCAAGTTACAGAGATAATTTGGATAAAAGCAATGATATTCCTCAGGACAGTATATGTATAGTATAGTACAGTATAAGTTAATTTATAAATTTATAAAGGATACAATACTATAACTATGTTATCACTTCATAATACATAGTTGACCAGAACATCACCTTCTGCACTGTTACATGCCTTAATAAAATTAGCTAGATGCATACAGTAGTGACACGTCAGTACTTGCCTCCCGGCAATCAAAAAACACGTTACAAATGGTACGGCTCTATCTATCTATATCGACCTATATATATATATATATATATATACATATATATATATATATATATATATATATATATATACATATATATATATATATACATATATATTATATATATATATATATATATGAACTTTTTTAATGTGTACATATATGTGTGTGTGTGTGTGTGTGTATATATATATATATATATATATATGTATATATATATATATAATGTAATATGCCTGCCACATAATAACATATAATTTCTAGCAGACCAACACAGGCTAAAGATGATGCCAGACACCTTTTTATGTGTATCAGGATTGGAATGTGCTATTATATATCTGCACCATATGAATGACATCACACTCTATTTTCTCATCACTGATCGCTTTCTATATCACACTGCACTCTGCGAGATTCCCTTTGCACAGTATAGGATACTCATTTAATGAACATAGGTTGTGCTGCATATGACTGTTAAACAGTGGCACAGGTGCTATAATGTGTACTCACAGTCACAGCAAACGCTGTAACCTCTAAAACAGTAACACTGAATATGGGATCACACATACCAATAATATGTGCAGCTCAAACACTGATAAAAAGATTTTGTCAGAAGTGGGATTCGAACCCACGCCTCCAGAGGAGACTGCGACCTGAACGCAGCGCCTTAGACCGCTCGGCCATCCTGACTGTAGGAGAACGTGCTGAACAGGGAGCTTCTAGCCTCTGCTAGTTCTGTCTGCTCCACATTTATCTCACAATAGCTGCATAGTGCTTACTGGCACCTCGTGTAATAATAACAAATAGACACTGCTGGTAATGTGCTCGGGGAGAGGCTGCAGCGTGGTGTCTATACTGCAGCCTAAAGTAGTGTCAGCCAGCTCACACTATAATGCACACACAATGCTTTAGTAGCTATTGAGTTATGCACCGTGTATGATGTGCTAATTATACATGTATATGAGCTCATTGTCACAGTGGAACCTGAGGATGCATTCTAAGTTCTATTCTTCATGTCATTGGTTTGTCAGAGCATGCTGCCATACCTGAGGCTCTGACCAGCCCTCTGCTTTATGCCTTACTTTCACACATGTGTATATATTTATTTTGTTCTTCTTGAAATAGTCACAAGGGTGGTTATAGTTATTATAATAAGTAGGTTCAGAAGTATAATAGCATTTGAGGACTGCTAAGGGGCGTATTTATTAAACCTGCGAAGACAGATGTTTTTGGATGATTCCTACAAAAAAAATGGGGCGGGAGGGGCTGTTTCAGAGTCGCGCGCAAGTCGCAATGCGCACGGATGTCTCAGAATTCAGCACACAGCACATGTGCTAAACAAACAAATCAGCTTTTACGCATGCGCCCGTGTCAGATATCTGCACACGGACAGAGATCACTAGTGCGTACGGATTGAGCCTTCTGTTGACAGATCACACTTTCCGTGAAATGCCTGGTAAATGTGCAGTAAAGATGCAATCGCACGGGGACTTATCTATACGTGGTGCACCCATATACTCTTTATACTTACCTATCCGCTGTTTTCAGAGGGCTGTTTCTGCAGGGCCGGCAGAAACTCGCGCATGCGCAGTGCTGCTGTCCCCAGGAAAACGGTGTTGGCGGCATTTTCCCGGAGACCCACGCATGCGCAGTAGATTCAGGCACTAAGCTTGAATGTGCACCACCCACCGTGGCACCGCTAGAGGTCTGAGTCTGCACATGGGCCCCCACCCACCGTGGCACCGCTAGAGGTCTGAGTCTGCACATGGGCCCCCACCCACTTAGCCTAACCCTCCCGGGGGTTTGCCTAACCCTGTCCTCCCCTGGAGCCTCTAACCTAACCCCTCCCCTCCCCCCGCGACTGTCCACATACCATCTATGGCCACTTTCTATTTTGCCATCGATGGTAACCATACCCTTTCCACTAGGGCACATAACACTTGTTTGCTTACGCCATGTTGCTTATTTCAGTATTATGATTGCTAATACAGTAACGTGTATAAACCTTGTCCCGGTCCTGCACTGCATTGTACTGTAAGTCACTTGTTTCTTGTTCACTTATTTGTTTATGTACTGTGTAAGGCGCTGCGGTACACTTGTGGCTATATATAAATAAAGGACGATAATAATAATAATAATAAAAGCTGCATAGGGAGGGGGAGTTTCCTTGCGGCTGCCAGAGCTGCACTGCAATACTACATAGTGGACCTCTTTCAGAGCTGCTCGCAAAATGCGAGCGCTCGCTCTGAATGAGGGCGGCCGCTTCTCTATAATGAGCCGGCCTCTCGCTAAGCTGTGGGTGACCACCCACAGCTTTAGCGAGCGGCCAGGTTGATGGTCGCGATGATCTTAACCATCGTGACCATCGGGGCTTGCGACAAGTCCCTTGTGGTAGGGTCTCGTCTGCCGCAAGCCCCAGTGAGCTTTTTGGCTCTAATAAAGCCGGAAGCTCACCACTGACATCACGAGTGATGTCAGTGGGGCCGCCCCCGTTTGGCCAGCCACCCCCGACCCCGCCTACAAAGCGGTGCGAGCTGTCGATCACCATCGACAGCCACACCTTTTGTAATGAGCGCGGAGCGAGAGAATTTCTCTCTCGCTCTGGGGCTTGCGCACATGCAGTCCCTGCGCATGCGCAGGGCCTCAACATCGACCCGCTTGCGGGCGCTCAGCGCTTGCGAGCGGGTCTGAATGAGACCCAGTGTCTGTACTCAGGGCCGTAGCTAGGGTAGTGCGGCCGGTGCCATCGCACAGGGCACCACAGGTCACAGGTCAAATAAATTATCCTCTAATAGAAAATATATTAGTTCTGTGGGGTGTGTTATGAAAAGTCGACATTCAGAAGGTCGACAAGTTCTGAATGTCGGCAGAAAGTCGACATGAACTTATGGCCGACAACCAATATGTCGACATTCAAAACGGTTGACATGGTTAAAATGTCAACATGTTCATAATGTAGACGCTTAATATGTCAACACCAGAATGTCAACATATTTTTTTTTTGCTTATTTTAGCTTCACCCTAAAAATATGCAAAAAAAACCCCCAGTATGTTGACATGATGGTGTCTACATGTTAAATGTCGACATTATGAACATGGCAAGATTTTAACCATGTTGACATTTTTGAATGTCGACACATTGGTTACCGTTATTGACCTAAAGTCCATGTCGACATTCAGAACCTGTCAACATTATGGTGTTGACATTCTGAATGGATACCATTCTGTGATCATGTAACAGCATAAGGATAAGGCTGCAGGCTGAGTGCTTTTATACAGGCTACGGAAGTCAATGGTGGCTTATAATAAACTGCTACTTTCACAGCAAGTGGGAATTGCATTATTCCTTTCAACGCACACCTGAAACAACAGACGT
This sequence comes from Taudactylus pleione, assembly GCA_031769625.1. NCBI lineage: Eukaryota > Metazoa > Chordata > Amphibia > Anura > Myobatrachidae > Taudactylus > Taudactylus pleione. The sequence goes on along the minus strand of JAUIMM010000433.1, from coordinate 989,216 downwards.
CACCTGTATAAGGTGATTCCAATATCCAAGTGTCAGTGACATTTCTGTATCCCATTACGGAACACTTTCACAATGAGTCATGTTACACAAGTGACATTACTAATGCTCCAAATATTAGTGATGACACGATGACACTTATGGTGGGTACACACTGGGCGATAAAGTGGACGACTGAACGATAACGATATCGCTATCGTTCAGTCGTCCACTTTATCGTCCATTTTTAAACCCAAAACGATGAACGATAACGACAACGCGCGTTCCCGCGGGTCGTTCGTCATCATCGTTCATTGAGCCTGACATGCAGGCCAACCTGATGATCTCGTCAGGTTGCTGCATGTTGGGGAATGGGGGAGAGAGCCCGGCGCTGAATGATATCGTTAATGATATCGTTCAGCGGCTGTGCTCAATGTCATGAATGACATTGAGCACAGCCTGCCGGGGAAACACTACACGATATCGCTCAGGGAGCATATCGTGTAGTGTGTACGCACCATTAAGCTGGGTACACATTAAACTATATGTGTATTCAGCGATGCGACGGGCGACTGCACATGCGACGGGCCGACATATCAGGCAGCCAGTACACATTAGACGATCCAGTGCCTGACTGCCCAATGTGTCGGCCCATGCCGCATCATACTGCACATAACGTTGTCAGTCGCATTTTCAAATTGAGCTGCATGCAGGGCCGACCTGACAATACGACTGACGACCAAATGGGAGCGTGCATGGCCCGACATACGGGGTACACAGGCGATTTTGACAATATAGCGGACTGATCTGTTGGATCAGCCAAAATATTGTCTAATGTGTACCCACCATTAGGCCTATTTAAGAAATATAAACTGCAACATATATATACAGTATGTTGCAGTGAGAAAACCTTACATTTCAGTTGGATCTATTATAAGAGTCTCATCCGGTCGTTAGACAAGAAACTCAAGTAAGACAAGTCTAGGCAATGTGATGCTACAGCACTAGACACTTCTTAAATGTTAGTCAATACTAGCTGATTTTATTAGATAACCTTTCCGCAGTTGCATAAACGTCTAAAATGCTTCACAAACTCCAAGAACAAAACACTGCTGGTAAAGTTGCACCTGTTTCTGGGAAATGTTTGTCAGTTGTATGTTTCACAATTTCTGGAACATGACAACTAAAAGAGGGAGTGGGCCCTCAGGCAGTGGAGCCCACCAGGGATTTCCCCTGTAGACCTGTGGACCAGTTTGTAAAGGGAAGGTGTTTGTATATCCGCAATGAAATAATATAACTCTAATAAACATATGTTAATTACCAACGTATAAACTAATAATTACCCAGTTCCGGGTGAAATTGTCACTCCAGTTGGTGGTACTCCCTAGAGCCAATAGTAGGTTAATATAGAAAAAAGGAGAAGGAAGGCTGTTTTGCTGGGGAACTCTTATGTAAAATTAAATGTATAGTAAAATTTTACTTTTATTATATATCGGTTAAAATTATATCTCCAAAAAAGTCATAAGAAACACAGGGTAATAGTAAATATGTAGCCCTGAAATATATACTAAGACTTGATAATTCACATGGGATGCTGAATCTCAGCAAATACTAAGTCATCGGGCCAAATGTAATAGGGTGAGAGTTTAGAAAAGTGAGAGTTTCTGACACTTTTCAAACTTTGCCAATGTAATAGAGTCCAAAAACAAAGTAACAGAGTGAACTTGCATGTTTTTTCAGACTTAAAAAACTCTCACGATTTAAAATCTCATTCAGATGTTTTCCCATTTTGAAGATAAAACTCAACCAATGTGAGAGTTTACATTTGGCCCATCGTATCAGACAGGGAAAATAATTTGTAAAAATCAAAAAGATGTAAATAAGCAAAAGGCGAAAATATCTTAAATGAGCTAACAATATACAGGAATCATTGTTTTCTGATGATTTCCTACATGAACCAAGGTAAATTATATGGACAGGGAAATCCCTCGTGTTAGGTTCTTAACAGATCCTCTACAATATAAAGGGTGATAAAGCATAGGGACATCAGAAATAATAATAATGTAGATAGGGAGTCACATTTAATTCTCAGCTGAATTTCTCCCACTGGACAGTGTACTCATATAATCAGTACACCTTAATTATACTGAGACTCTGTAGTTAAAGATATGCATACATAGTATCAATTAGCATATAATGGTGTTTTTATCTGGTGTCATTCTCACCACATTCACATGCAATAGGATATATTCAGGATATATAATATAACCGCATATACTGTAAAGATACATACAAGAGTCACAGATATCAGAAATTGTATCTATTAGATAAAACCAGCCACATATGCAGCGATTTGCTGATGTTGCAAATTTTATTTCTCCATAGTGTCATCTAGTAATGCTACTCATGCTTTAACTGATGTAGATAAATTGTAAGTCTGAAAAATGACTGAGAATATCTACTATGTCCCTAAGGTTTCAGGGTAATGTACCATATTCTGAATGGATACCCTCTTGCTCTATGTTCACACCATCTGCTGACCTCAATATATCAGCTACAGCATCCCTAATGCGTATGGCAGAACGTTATAAGAACGCACAAAGACAACATAAAGACTCCTAGATATAATGACATTTGAGCCCAATCACCTGACAATGTTCATCTAAATAGAAAACACATAGAAGCAGACACGGAGGTCCGGCAATATGATACAGTTACCAATTGTAGAGATCAGAGGAAGGAGGGTGGTCGGCGTGTGCACCTGCCTGACCATATCCTCATGGGCCACTGGACGCGCATTTCATCTGTAATAAGACTTGTTCACTATCGCATGCGGACCAGTCCAACCCTGTTAGTAACTACCATGGAAGTAAATTCAGCAAAAGTCGCTTATACCCATTACCAAGAAATTTGTAGGGTAGTTTGACTCTGGGCTACTAGATGAGTTTTTGGGCACAGATACTGGGACCATGGCCAAATGTGTGGCAGTATTTAATCCATTGTTAATACTAGGGCTCTCAGCATCGGGGGCATTGCTGACAGGTCAGGGCTCAGGTCCTCTGTGCCCGCCCCACACCCATCCCGGTGACCATGGTTTGTCCTTTCAGAGCTGTACAACTCCTAGGAAACATTTTTTATAAGGTGTTCATACCCCTTAACAGCAGCCCTGACGACTGTTACATGGAGTCATTTCATCCAGTGGGTCTACCAGTTCTTTAATGCAAATTAAATTTATGAACCATCTTTAATAGGTTGCAGAGACATCAGAAATCGCAGTGTCTTGTTTACATCTTGTGAGTGGACAAATGGTGGCCTGTAGCACCACCCAGAGCTACGGCTAAGGGCCACCTTACAAAAAAAGTTCCCTAGGTGGCAATGTAGCTTTAAGGGCATACTGAAAATCGGGGCAGGTGCGTGATATCTGGGTGCCCCAAAAACACCCCCATTGGGCGCTAGCCAACCTCCTACCGTCTCTTTGCGTTGCTTCGCCTTCCATGGCTTAAGGCGATGTCTAGTACATACTGACCACGTTAGCGACAGGACCCGGCAGGGGTCCGTCATCAGCACGTGTATACACACAATGCAGCCATGCTGCATTCGGCAGCATGGCCCTGGCTAAAGACATCGCCCGTTGGACTTGCATGCAGGTCCGACGAGCAATGTTGCTGAAGACGTGGGGGAGCGCTCATAGTGGGTACACACTGGCCGATGTGACTGATAAGTCGCTCCGGTCCGCTGGATTGGACAACCTATGGCTTAGTGTATACCCGCCATCAGTGTGGAGCTGCTAGGCTTGCCTAGTACTACTGCCAGAACTGGAAAAGATCTAAAGTAACTATTTATTAGTTGTTACCAGTTTCTTATACGAGAATTACCGTAACCAATTAAATAGTTACAGGTAAGTCAGTGTAAATTTAATTCTCATGTAGTATAAGAAAACAAGAAAAAAAATAATGACACCAGGCAGTGAATTATTGTCCAGCTCATAAATGTTTTCCTTGCTAGAACAATATACTGCTGCCCAATATTGTGTAGATGAAAGAGGAAAAAAACAAAACAAAAACTTTTTATACTTAAAAAAAAAAAAAAATACTGCTAAACAGCCCAATTTTAGGTGCAACCAGCTTGATTTTAATAAGTAAATCAGTCATGTGTTGTGAAATACATGATCTATAGCTATATATACTGACGTCATCCCCATGGTGACGTCACCTGTCGCTAGGGTAACTTTCACCCGGCTCTTTCCTCTTCATGGTTCCACAGTTACGTTACTAAGGTAATATTTAATTTGCCTATTCACCGCTCATTGAAGAGCTCACGTCCCCTCCGGGCCCCGGGGACTGCGGCGGTTATTGTGTGTATGTGTGCGGTAAATATTTCGCCCCCATGCTGCGGTTTCCGTGGCAACGACAGGTGACACGAGAGAGCAGCAGCAGCAGCACGCGCCACGTGCACACAGACAGAGCCCTTGGCGCCCGCGCTGAAGCTATTGGTGGGAGTTTTGCCCGCTCTTTTCCTAGCCACGCCCCTCTCCCCGTTGCCGCCGGCCCTGTGGTAAAACCATTCGAGCTCTCTCCGGCCTGCGGCCTGCCTGACTGGGAAACTGTTATTTACCTCAGATTTCCTTCACGTGTTTGTGTCCATGGTAATTTTGACAAATGTTTATTGCTTTAAAAAGTGATACTAACCCCCCTGCTTCTCAGAAATGACTGTAGGAATAGACAGAACTGTGGAGAAATTAAATTTTTCGAGCCATGGCGCCTCTGTGCTCTGTTTTGCCACGTTGGCGAAGTGTGATCAGCGCTTACTAAGCGCTAAAAGAAATCGGAGCTTTTCGTTGCTCGGTTTCTAACGTTTAGGAGGACATTTATCACCAATTGCATTTGCGATGCGATCTGGGAGCGTTACAAGTGCCCATGATTGCATTGTCAGCTGCGAGCTTGTATCAAATAGCCCCCAGCAGGAAAATGGGCTCCGAACGAACGGGAGCTCATCCCTGCACGGTGCTCAGAATGAGGAGACCTTTTCTTCACTCCTGCTTGTGCGCGGTCTACAGACTATGCATGCGCAGCAGCCATTGCTGGCAGGGTATCTACTGGCAATTTTAATGAAGTGTAGCCCATAGGCCATGTTTAGATTCCTTTAGTTGCTTTACATTCCGGGGCTTATCCCTCCGCTAGTGAAGCGTTAGTGCTTTAACCCTGCGTTGGGCACAGCTGGCCTGACAGGCGCCACAAAGCTGTTCTCGCTCACCTCTCCGCTGTAAGGGGGCGCAGGGGCCTGCCCGTTCTAGTACCTTCTTATCTCGAAGTCAGTTTTCCCGCCGCCTGCGTGGAGTGCAGTAGTGGCCTTCCTGGCCTCTCAGGCTCATTGCGCCCGTACTCGTCCGACTTTTAAAGGTACGTATTTCTTTTTATTTTCTCACAATTTTGTGTATTTTGCTCATTTTATGAATGAAAATTACAAAGGTTGTGGGTATTTTGCGGATATATGTAGGTTTGTCCAGGGTGGCCTCTTAGGCACACTGCGCCCAAACTTGTACTCATGTTCGTGTTTTCTCTTTTTTGCTTCAGATTTTCTGCTGAAATGGCTGAAATTTCGAGATATTTTCTCTTTGTACATCCTAATGAAGGTCACTGATCACTTTAAGAGCGTTAGAATTGAGTTAATTAGGTGCTAATGATGATTTTATAACAGGCGCACACTGCGCCCGAACCTGGGAGTCCCAGAGGTGTGCCCGACGCAGGGTTAAGGATCAAGATGCGGAGTCTAACAAACGGTAGTGTCTAGATGCTCTTCATGGAGAGGTCCCTGATGTCATCAGCTACTGTCCAACGTCATTCCCTACTAGTATCCATGTGGACATAGAGGAGCCTGCGAGGGGACAAGTTTCTTCTTTAGGTGGACTTTATGGGCATGGAAACGCACTTCCGCCCTCACTCAGGCCTTGAAAAAGCTAACAGCAAAACGCGCGTCGGCACGCCCACCATGTGCACTCCATGTCTAGTTAAATATGATGTTACCAAATCATAATTACTATTAGAATACTTGAATTTCACTGTTATTCATCCACTGACAGGATGCCTCAGGGTGTGGGAGCCTGTGTATCAATGTGACTGGCAAAATTTTTTCATAATATGTGTCTGTAACATTCATACGGGAAGCCGACGGACGAAATCCCGACCGCCAGCTTCCCGAATGTGTAATCCCGGCAAGGTACTAATGACAGGCGTCAAAATTCTGACGCCTGTCATTAGACCTACGCCGGGAGCCCTACACCCGGCATACCGACCGAAGGTAAGCTGGGTGCGGACTGCCGCAGGGGTGGGGAGGGTTGGGTTAGGGGCTCCCGGGGGGGACATAGGTTTAGGCTAGGGGAAGGGGGGGTTAGGCACCCCCTCCACCCCCCGGGAGACAGGTTTAGGCTGCGGGGAAGGGGGGATTAGGTTTAGGCACTTGGGGGGGAGGTTAGGGTTAGGCACCCCTAAGGGAGGGTTAGGGGGGAGGAATTAGGTTAGCAATACTTACTAAAAAGGATGATCGGGATTTTCACCTCTGCTGGGCTGCTGCTGTCAGGATTAGAACCACCTGCCATGCGGCCGACGGTAAATCATACCAATTCCATTCATACTGTAGTCTGGTTAGATTGCATTGAGAGAAAAAATCTGCGTACCAATTATAACCAATTAGGGATAACACCTGCATATCTATATATATTGTGAGATCTGTGAAGAATACAATTAAAGCAATACATGATTAAGGAGCTGTTGGGAGAAAATATATGTGAATCTAATAAAGATAAAACTGCAGAAACCAAAAATCATGCTGCGAATTAGATTTACTGTATGTATGATTCCGCATATATATCAATTACTGTCTCTAGATAAACTATTGCTGTGTACACAGTACGACAGCAATGATCAGATAACGATCAGCCGATTGTTGTCTGATCGTTCTGCATGTGCTGGATCGAACATCCAGCACATGTAGCAGAACCCCCAGTACTATAATGAATCGCAGGTCCCTATAGTAAACAGGCTAACCTAGTCGATATCGACCAGGTCAGCCTGCATGCACAGACGACGGTAGTTCGTCATCAACTACCATACGTGCATGCGCATCGTCCATCGTTTGATCGTTAGCAGGGCCCAGAAACTCGGACTTAATGATAGGATTGTAAATGATATGGCCCGTACATATACGATGCTGGTAATTGCGGCCCAACTGGGCAAGAGCAGAGTGATTCCAAATGAAGCGATGGGCTAATTGCAGTCAGAATGTAGGTAGCGCTTGGCTATTGCCGTGATGTGTGGAGGTCCTTAACTTGTTTAGTCATGATCCACGTGACTTTCTCAAAAAGGCTGATTGTGTGCACGGATAGCTTGTTTCTCTGTGACCCTTAATTGGAACTGGCACACTACAACAAGCAGTACCCTGTGGACGAGACACTTGCCTGTAGGCTGGAATTTATTTTGGGAATAATCGAATCCTGCATCAAGTCTGTGTTATTCCATCCTCCTGTCAGTAACACTTTAGTAAGCTCCACATATACAGATCATTATTTCTACTTCAGGGTCCATAGGGGGTCCACAGGGTTGACCTTGGGGTATAGCTGGATCTGGATCCATGGGCACCACGCAGTTAAAGCTTTAGCTGCTCCCAGGATGCACTTGGGTCCGTCCTCCTCTATACCCCGGCCACAGCACCTCAGTTTGAGTTGGTGCCCGGCCGGAGTCGGGTCACCTGCGCAGGGGGGCTGCAGGAGCAGCCCCCAAAAAGCTTTCTATTTTTATTTAAAAAAAAAAAAAAAAAAGAGCCTGTTAGATTTTTATTTTACAACAGAGGCTCTAGTGTGGCAGCGACGGGCTGTCTATGCAGACGCCCACGCTGCCGCTCTCCTTCCCCGCTGGCGCCGCGACGCCAGTACTGCACTGGGGATCGCGGCGGGAGGCCAGAGTCCGTACTAGCCGGACTCTGGGTTCCTCCCTGGACTGCTGCCGGAGTCGCCGGGGACAAGGTAAGCCGCGAGTCGCCGATTAGCGGCGGCTCGCGGGTATTGCCTGCACATGCAGTCCTTTGCCCCCAGTCCTAGGGGACAGACCGGGGGCCGCTAGCGGTGGCTGCGGGCTCCCCCTCTGAGGAGGAATAACCCGTGGGACCACTAGACCACCAGGGATATATGGCAAGCGGGAAGCCTGCAGCCCTGGGGTTAATATGCTAGCCAGGGGAGGAAGCCTTCCCTGTCAGCGGCTCCTCCCCTCAGCACAGCGCGCCTTTCAACACGGAGTCTGGCGTCGCTGAGCTGCAGATTCCTCGGCCACTCCTCCTCTGAGGTCTCCAGCAGCCATTTTCTCACAGTGGCAGCGCAGATCTTCAGGGAGCACGCGGACCGGTCCCCCTGTGTACCTCTCCCCTGATTAAGGACAGCGTACACAGCACTATAGCCCTCCCAGACACTGAATCTGGGCAGGTTGATTGTAGTGTAAAGGTGCAGTGAGTATATCTTCCTGCATGGTATGTGACTTTTGCTAGTGCTGCCTGTCTGTGCTTATTTTCTACTTACTGTCAGCTTATACCTATCCCTTTACTTCTCCTACAAGCCCTACAGGTGTGTGGGGGAGGGGCGTTTCTACTGACCTCACTTATATAGATCACGTATTTGTGAGGTCCGTCACATACAGTTGTGTGCTACTCAGGCCATATTGTGGGCTGTTGTTCAGCACACCGGTGAGTGCGTTTTACTTCTACCCTGGTGCCAGATATATAATATATTCTGTCATGTCAGACGAGGAGGTTGAGCGCTCAGTGGCTCCGGTGTTGGCCTCCTGCGGACGCTGTTCTGCAGGAGTAGATAGGGAGGATTTGTCACAGGATGGCCTGTGTAGTCGATGCCAGGTGGCTCCTGGCCCATCCAGACCTTCTCTGGCGCAGGAACCACCGTGGGCGATGTTTTCTCAAGTGCTGGTGTCTATTGCGGACCGTCTGTCGGTCCCGACTGCTCTCCCTACTAGGGCGTTGCCCCAGCCGACCATCCCCCATTCCCCGGGTGTCCCGCAGTTATTGCGGAGTCCTCCTGGGTCTCAGTTGGTGGGTCCCTATGCGGGGTTGCCTATGTATATACAGGCTTCCCCTGTGCCGCAGCAGCCTGTGGTACCTTTTCAGGCCCCTATGGTGACTCCTCCACCCTGGGTGGATGTGCTCTCCAACTCTGTGCAAAATTTGGCGGCCGCTTCCTCGGCTTTTCAGTCAATGTTGCAGACTGACATGCCTTCTAGGATTTCAAAACGCCCACTCATGACACGGGCTGCTCAGGTATCGGACTCAGAGGGTTCCTCAGATGATGGGGAGGTCCCTGATGACACTGACTCGGACGCCTCGGTCCAGGAAATGGATACCAAGTCGTCCATTAATGTGCGAGCACTAGTTAGGGCGGTGCGAGCTATTCTTCTTATAGAGGATGAGGCACCGGTTCCTAAGTCGAAGTTTCCTAGTTTCAAAAAAACTAAGGTGGCTTCTGCGGTGTTTCCCCTGTCGGATCAGTTGACGGATCATATGGCGGTAGCTTGGCAGGCGCCCAGTAAGAGATTCCTTCCTCAGAAGCGGTTGGCTTCTAATTACCCCTTCCCTGAGGCACATTATAAAAAATGGGAAACTCCACCGGCGGCGGTGGCCCGACCGTCCATGGCCATTTCCTGGGTGGCCAAGGCCATTGAGGGGTGGGCCAATGCATTGGAAGATACCTTCCCGGACGACGCTCCGGATGTCCAGCGGGCGTTGTTGGGACAAATGAGGGACGCTGCTTCTTACATTGGAGAAGCTTCTTTAGATGCTAGTCTGCTGACCTCGCGGATATCGGCTGCAGCGGTGTCTGCCCGCCGATCCTTATGGTTGCGGTCCTGGAGAGCGGACTCTGATTCAAAGAAAGGTCTGGAGGCCTTACCTTTCAATGGGGAATTACTATTTGGTCCGGACTTGGACAAAATAGTGGACACCCTGGCTAAATCCAAGTCGGCCTTCCTCCCTTCGGCGGCACTGCCTGCTAAGGTTTGGAGTTCGGCTTTTCGTTCCTTTCGGGTTCAGGGTAAGGCGAAAGGTCAGTCCTATCCCGAGACAGTCTGCGAGTAAGACGGCCTGTAAACCCAAGAAGCAAGCCTGGAGTGCTCGGCGCCCTTCTTCCAAGCAGGAAGATAAACCTGCGGCCTGATGGGACGGGCCTCCCTCTGGGGGACCTCAGAGTGGGAGGCCGACTTCTTCTATTTGCCCAGTGCTGGCACAATACCACCACGGATGCCTGGGTTCGAGAAGTGGTCTCCCAGGGGTACGCCCTGTCTTTTCGGCACAGACCACCCCACCAGTTTTTCTGCACAAGTCCTCAGAACAAGACCAAGGCGTTACAGGTTCAGGAGGCTATAGAGTCCTTGCTGAAAGCAGGGGTCATTGTTCCCGTTCCTCTATCACAACGAGGGACGGGGTATTATTCGTCTCTGTTTCTGGTGCAGAAACCCAATGGTTCTCATCGCCCTATCCTCAACTTGAAGTCTCTGAACAAATTCCTCAGAGTTCCCAAGTTCAGGATGGAAACGTTACGTTCCATCATTCTGGCGATGGAACCGGGGGATTACATGGTGTCCCTGGACATCCAGGACGCCTACCTCCATGTTCCGATAGCATCTTCACACCAGCGGTATCTGAGGTTCGCTATCCTTCAACACCACTTTCAGTTCCGGGCGCTACCCTTTGGTCTCTCCACGGCACCGAGGGTGTTCACGAAGATTATGGTGGTCATGGCCGCACATCTTCGGAACCAGAATGTACGGCTGCTGCCGTACCTGGACGACCTCCTGTTGCTGGCGAGCTCCCCGGAGGTACTGCTTCAACATCTCCACCTGACGATCGCTTGCCTGCAAGCACACGGGTGGTTGATAAATTGGAAAAAGTCCTCTCTGATTCCATCACAGCGGATGGTTCATTTGGGAGCCCTGCTGGATTCGCGTCAGCAAAGGATCTTCCTGACTCCGGAGAAGGTCGCCTCCCTACAGCTGCGGATACGCAGTTGCCTGAGCCGTTGCCGCCTGTCGGTCCATTCGGCTATGAGAGTTCTGGGGTCCATGGTGTCGACATTCGACATGGTGGAATTTGCCCAGTTCCATTCCCGGCCCCTGCAGGGGCTGATTCTATCAGAATGGAACGGGTTACCTCACCGGATCCGCTCTCAGGTGCTGGTGTTGTCTCCGGACGTTCGGCTATCTTTGGCTTGGTGGCTTCAGACAGCTCATCTGGTCGAGGGGCGCCCATTTTGGATCCCGGACTGGGTCCTGCTCACGACGGATGCCAGTCTCCGGGGTTGGGGGGCAGTGACCGGCTCTTTGTCGCTTCAGGGTCGTTGGTCAGCGGAAGAAGCACTTCTCCCCATCAACATCCTGGAACTGCGGGCAGTATACAAGGCCCTGCAGTCGTCCGGCCCCGCTCTTCACGGAAGGGTGGTACAGGTGCAGTCCGACAACGCCACCACGGTGGCGTATATCAATCACCAAGGCGGAACTCGCAGTCAGGCAGCGATGTCGGAGGTGTCTCGTATCCTGTCTTGGGCGGAGGGTCACATTCCAGCGATCTCGGCGGTCTTCATCCCCGGAGTCCTCAATTGGGAGGCGGACTTCCTCAGCCGTCACGACGTGCATCCCGGGGAATGGTCGCTTCACCCAGAGGTGTTTCAGCTACTCGTGGACAGGTGGGGACTGCCGGAGCTGGACTTGATGGCCTCCCGTCACAATCACAAGTTGCCCGTTTACGGGTCAAGGACAAGAGACGCAGGTGCAAGTCTGGTGGACGCGCTGACGGTGACATGGACCTTTCACCTGGCGTATCTGTTTCCTCCGATATCCCTGCTTCCTCAGGTTCTGCGGAAATTCAAGCAGGACGGCGGCATGCTCGTGCTGGTAGCTCCGGCGTGGCCCAGACGTCCTTGGTACTCCGATCTCAGGAGCCTCTCCATCGACGCTCCGTACCTTCTTCCTCAACGTCGGGACCTGTTGTCTCAGGGGCCCTGCCTTTACCCGGATCTGGGTCGGCTGTCTTTGACGGCGTGGCTCTTGAGACAGCCGTCTTGAGGTCTCGGGGCTTCTCCAGTTCGGTTATTGGTACCATGCTCAGGGCACGCAAGCCTGCTTCAGCACGGATTTATCACAGAGTGTGGCACACTTACTTTCAGTGGTGTGAGTCCAGACTTTATGATCCTCAGGTGTTCCGAGTTTCTAGGATCTTGGAATTTCTTCAGTCAGGATTGGATCTCGGCTTACGCCTTGCATCTCTGAAGGTTCACGTGTCCGCCTTGTCCGTGTGGTTTCAACGGCGGATTGCAATACTACCAGACGTTCACACCTTTTTCCAAGGTGTTCTCAGGATCCAGCCTCCCTTTGTGCCTCCTGTGGCTCCTTGGGACTTGGCGGTGGTGCTACGGGTCCTGCAGGGTCCTCCGTTTGAGCCTCTTGAGGCGGTGGAGCTCAAGTGGCTGACATTTAAGACGGTTTTTCTCCTGGCAATTGCTTCGGCCAGGAGGGTGTCTGAATTGGGGGCGCTTTCCTGTCGCCCTCCTTTCCTGATTTTTCACCAGGACAGAGCGGTGCTCCGCACTCGTCCTGAGTTTTTGCCCAAAGTGGTCTCGAAGTTCCATATTAATCAGGAACTTGTTGTGCCAGCTTTTCAGTCCCCTGATCTTTCAGCTGGTGAGACTTCCTTAGATGTGGTCCGGGCGCTTAGAATTTATGTAGACCGGACGGCTTCGGTTAGGAAGTCTGATTCCTTGTTTATCCTCTTTGGTTTTCACAAGAGGGGTTGGCCTGCCAACAAACAAACGTTAGCCCGTTGGCTTCGTTCCGTTATTTGTGAGGCTTATGCACAGGAGGGCTTACCTGTGCCAGCCTCTGTTAAGGCTCATTCCACTCGTTCTGTGGGTCCCTCTTGGGCTGCTAGACGTGGCGCTTCTGCTGTTCAGCTGTGTAAGGCGGCCACTTGGTCTTCAATTCAAACGTTTTTGAGGTTCTATGCGTTTGACACCTTTGCCTCTCAGGATGCATCCTTTGGGCGCCGGGTACTCCTTTCAGCACAGGAGCGTCCCCGCCCTTAGTTGTACTGCTTTGGGACATCCCCAAGGTCAACCCTGTGGACCCCCTATGGACCCTGAAGTAGAAAACAAGAGATATGGTAAGAACTTACCTTTGTTATCTCTGTTTCTACGAAGTCCATAGGGTCCACAGGGCGCCCGCCCTGACGCACCTGGCTTCAAATGGGCTGTGTGGCTGGTCACCGGTTTTCCGTCTCCCATTTCTGTGAGTATGGTTTCTTGTGTGTTCCAGTCTTCCTTCTCTCTGTTTAGTCTCCTCCTCCGGCCTTGGCTGCTTACCAACTGAGGTGCTGTGGTCGGACTTTCAGATTAATTTGAAGGTAATTACATCCAAATCAGGTGAACGGTGTAGGAATTACAACGGTTTCTATATGTGCCTCGCAGGCTCCGGCTCGCAATTTCGATGGTCGCGATGGTCTCGACCATCGCGGCCATCAAAATGCACGCTCGTATAGCCTGTGGGTGGTGACCCACAGCTATACGAGCGTCCAGGAGGACGCTCCATGAAAATGGAGCCCGGCCCTCATTCAGAGCGTGCGCTCTGCTCAGAGCGTACGGCTCTGAATGAGGGCCTTTGTCAGCTAGGCAGCCCAATTTCAGAACGTAAAAGCAGCGATCATCTAGTCGGCCATTTAGGTTATGGAAGATGCTGCGCTCCTAGCCCTAGAGGGAGCATAGCCCTAGTGGGAGTAAGGATATATGTGCCAGATTTTAAAGGGGTTCATAACGAAATTTATTTTTTTCAATGTCATCTGTTGTCTCAGGGCATATGCAATTAATTGTCATCTCGGACCTATTCAAACAGGTCCTGTATCTCGTGTGTTAAGCCCTGAGGGTGCACTTTTATTTGCAGCCCCAGGAGCGAGGCAAACTGCCATCTATAATTGAATGTTTTATTCTAAGTTGGCACATCATAGTCTGGTGGAGTAGTGCTTCAGTATTATGCTTTGAGCTGGAACTCCACCATAAGCCCTATGTTCACTGGTTAATAACTTTGGTATAATTTCTGATCTATCTAAAATATGGCATTATGATTCAGATTGATAAGATTGTTTATTTTAGAAAGTTCCATGAACAGTTTAAAAAATAGATTTCTACATCAGGGTCTATAGGGTATCTACAGGATACCTTGGGGTATAGGTGATGACGTCAGGCATCGGGCACCATAGAGTTAAGTTTTCAGCCTCCCAGGATGCACTAGGGTCCCCCTCCTATACCCCGCCCCCGAGCCAAGGCATCCCAGTTTCGTTGGTGCCCGGCTCGGAGTCGGAGCACATGTTTAGAGGGGGGCTACGAATAGCCCCTGAAGTTTTTATAAAGGCAGCTGTGGCTGCACATCTGGGAGTACAGCATGGACAGTCACTGCTGACGTCCATGCCTTCTCCCCTACCCCCCGCCGGTACCAGAACGCCGGTACTGATCTGGGGATGCTGGTAAGCATCTGGGATCACGGCTAGCGGTGACCCCAGATGTTTCAGACCATGGCCAGATTCAAGGGGAGCAGGTAAGCAGCGGGGGTCCCGTGGTGGGTCCCTGCTGAGAACATGGTCCTCAGTCCCCAGGCAGGGGGCTCCCTGGGGACTGGCCGCAGCATGGAGCCAGGTACTAACCTGCGCTTCCACTACAGCGGGCCGCAGCTGAGCGGCAAGCGCTGCGGCATCCCAGGGGTTAATTGCATGCCAGGGGAGCGCGCCTCCCCTGTATACAGCTGGCGCCTCCCCCGCTGCACACAGCCCTCTCTGCGCTGCCGATTGGTCTTGTGACAGCACTCCTCCCCCAGGCCGGCCTCCTCTCTGCTCCTCGGTGGCCATCTTTGCATGGTGAACGCTGCTGGAGCTGCTGATCGGTGGCATCGTGGTCTGGGTCCCCCAGCATACCTCTCCTCCGTTGGCTTAAGGTCAGTATATGCAGCGCTGTGTCCTACCAGACTCTGTATCTGTGTAGTTGAGAAACAACGCTGATAGTGCAGGGATTGATTTCTTCTGCATTTTATGTGACTTCTGCTAGCGCTGCTGCCTGTACTTTCACTTTCTACTGTCAGCCATTTTACTGTCCCTGCTCTTAATCTGCTAAAGCCCTTGCGGTGCAGTGATTGCAGGGTGGTTCTCCCACTATACTAACGAGTATCAGTGAGAGGGGTCACATACTTACCATCATGTCTTGAGAGTGAATTTCCTCTCTAGCTTATGTGTACTAAGTGCAATGTACCAATAGCGGAGGGGGAGGGTAACGCGGAGGGGCTATGTCGGCAGTGTTATTTATTGGCGCGGCCAATTACTGTCACGGGGTCGGTACAGGAACCTCCCTGGGCTTGTTTCGCTAAGGCTCTTACAACCTTAGTGGGCCAGTTAGCTCCGCCACCTGCGTTTTCCCAGATGGGATTGTCCCAGCAGTCAGTGGTGTCGTCACCCATGCAGGGTTTCCCGAGACAACTGATGGTACCCCACATTTTCCCTATGTCCCCTCCCCGGGTTTCACAGGAGCCTGCGTGGGTTAATTCACTGACAAATTCAGTACAGCATTTGTCGGAAGTGTTACAAGGGGAGTCTGTGTTGCGGCCACATAAGCGGCCTGTGGCGTCTCTGTCTGCTTATGAGGATGACGACGTGACGTCCGATGATGGGGGGATTCTGGATCTGTCTGACCAAGAACCTCTCCGTACTAAAGAGTCGGATGCTAAGTCAAAGGTTTATATTCCTGGCCTTATTCGGGCAGTCCGCACGGCTTTAGTTATTGTATATGATGATCCTCCGGTGTCCAAGTCCAAATATGCCTTTTTGAAGGATATTAAGGGTGACACCACAGTGTTTCCTCTTTCGGGTCAGTTAGTAGACCATTTAGAGGAGGCGGGGAAACACCCCGGAAAACGGTATCAGCCTCAGAGGCGCTTAGCCGTGGCTTATCCGTTTGCTGACATTATTTTTCTAAGTGGGAATCCCCACCACAGGTGGATTCTCATGTGACACGCCTAGTCCGAAGTGCCACTTTGCCCATGCCTTCCATGTCCTCCTTGAAAGATGCTAGGGACCGCAAGGTGGAAATCTGCCTAAAGTCCATTTATTCCCTTGCGGGGAGGGCATCCAGACCGGCTATGGCCGTGTGTTGGGTAGCCAGAGCTATGGAGCGCTGGGCTGATAGTTTGGAGGCGTCTTTGGACTCTGACTGTTCGGCTGAACAGGCCGAGTTGGTGGGCAATCTCCGGGATTCGGCCACTTACATCAATGAAGCGGCCTTGGATATCAGTGGTGTCGACCGAGAGGTTATGCCCCTCGGGAGTTCCGTCTGTCTAGAGTGTTGGCTTTCTTACAGGCGGGGCTAGACCATGGGCTTCGCCTTGCTTCCCTGAAAGTGCAGGTATCTGCCCTGTCAGTCTGGTTCCATCGTACAATCCCTGATGTGCGCACCTTTATGCAAGGTGTTCTTCGCATTCAGCCACCTTTTGTTCCACCGGTGGCTCCTTGGGATTTGGCTGTGGTCCTGAGAGCTCTCCAGGGACCGCCGTTTGAACCACTTGGCTCAGTGGACCTTAAATGGCTTACAGCTAAAACAATATTCCTTCTGGCCATTGCTTCGGCCAGACGTGGTTCTGACTTAGGGGCTCTCTCCTGAAGACCCCTTTTCTGATTTTTCATAGGAACAGGGCGGTGCTGCGCACTCGTCCTGGATTCCTTCCGAAAGTTGTTTCAAGTTTCCACATCAACAAGGAAATCGTTGTGCCTGCTTTTAACTCACCTGATCTTTCAGTGGGTGAGGCCACTTTGGACGTTGTGCGGGTCTTAAGGATTTATGTTGACCGCACTTCTTCTTTTAGGAAGTCAGACGCCTTGTTTGTCCTCTATGGCTTCCGTAAGAAGGGTTGGCCTGCTTCATACAAACTTTGGCAGGTTGGATTCGTATGGCTATTTCAGAAGGTTATCTTCATGAAGGCCTTCCGGTTCCTTCCTCTGTGAGGGCACATTCCACTAGGTCTGTGGGACCTTCGTGGGCGGCTTGACGTGGTGCATCTGCAGTCCAGATTTGCAAGGCTGCCACGTGGTCCTCTGTCCATACCTTTGTGAGGTACACTTTTGACACCTTTGCCTCTCAGGATGCATCCTTTGGGCGGCGGATTCTCCTTTCAGCACAGGAGCGTCCCCACCCTTAAAAGATACTGCTTTGGGACATCCCCAAGGTATCCTGTGGATACCCTATGGACCCTGATGTAGAAAATATGAGATATGGTAAGAACTTACCTTTGTTATCTCTATTTCTATGAAGTCCGTAGGGTTCCACAGGACTCCCGCCCTGTCGCACCTGTGCTGCAGATGGGCTTTACTCTGGTCACCGTTTTTTTACAATCTCCCTCTGGTGAGAATGTGATTCTTGTGTGTGTCCAGATCTTTCTTCTCTCTCTTCCTTCTCCTCCTCTGGCCTATGGCTTGGTACGTAACTGAGATGCCTTGGCTCGGGGGTGGGGTATAGGAGGGGGACCCTAGTGCATCCTGGGAGGCTGAAAACTTAACTCTATGGTGCCCGATGCCTGACGTCATCACCTATACCCCAAGGTATCCTGTGGAACCCTATGGACTTCGTAGAAATAGAGATAACAAAGGTAAGTTCTTACCATATCTCATATTTTATTCATAGATAAATTAACATTCAGCAACTTGAAGAATTTTTCCATCAGTGACAGGAAAATGTTCTGTATGGATTGGCATGACTGCAATGTGAGAAGGTCTGGGTTTGTTGTGGACCCGGGGTGGTGACAGGAGCAGACACAGAAGCAGATTTAAATAAAAAGGTGGAGTTTTTAAGTGATTTAGCAGACATGGGAATGGAAAAATAAAAAGTCCAGGTTTAGCACTAAAGTGCACTTGATAACTGTGGTGAAGCAAATGGGAGAATGTCCAGATAGTGACAGGCAGGAAATGTCCAGTATGCAGGTTTGGTGAGCTGTAACGAAGTGCAGGCAGAGGTAATGAAGTCCAGCTGGGAGTTAGTGAGGCAAGGTGCAGGGAAACAGCAGGTTCAGGTACTCAGGCAGGGGAAAGGTAAATGGAGGGTGCAGGGTGAGTCCAGCAGGTTTGGAGCAGACAAGGTAACAGGCTAGTAGCGCTTCCAGGCAGACAGGTAAGGCACAGGTATTCTCTCTCAGCCGCAGCTGAGAAACACGTTGCACTGGCAATGAATGAAGCCTCTGGATCTTCCTAAATACCAGGTGCCGCGCTGTGACTGGCTGGAAAGAGCACATGACCAACCAGGATTGGACAGCTTGAATCACATGACCTGAGGCAAGATGGTGGCACCCATGCCAAACAGAATGGAAACACCACCAGGCCTCAGTGACAATGTGCCCACACAAAACCACGTGCAGCCAATGCCCCTTGCCAAACACCAGCACTGTTGCCAGAGACCCCTCGCCACAATGACCTCACAGGTAATACCCGGTGACCACCATGCCGAGAAACCCTGGCCGTGACAGTACCCCTTCCCCCTTATGGGTGGCCTCAGGACATTCACCAGGTTTCTCCGGATGGGCAGCATGGAACCTTTTGATGAGTGCAGGAGCATGGAAATCATGGGCATCAGTCCAACAACGCTCCTCTGGGCCATAACCCCTCCAATCCAAGAGGTACTGCAGATGTCCTCTGCGGATAGGAGAGTCCAAGACTTGGGAAACCTCAAACTCCACGCCTCTTTCAGTCTGGACACGGGGAGAAGCAGGCAGGACACTGTGGAACTTATTCAACACTAGGGGTTTAAGCAGGGAGATATGAAAGGAGTTGGGAATTTTCAGGTAAGGGGGCAACTGAAGGTGCTAAGCCACGGGGTTAATAATTTATATAATGGAGAAGGGCTCGATGAAGCGTGGAGCAAATTTCTTAGATGGTACTATGGGCCGTAGGTTCCGTGTGGACAACCAGACTTGGTCTCCAACTTGCATACGTGGTTCTATCCTACGCTTCTTGTCAGCTTGAAATTTGTAACAGGAGGACACCTTCTCCAGGTCAGCATGAACTTGAGTCCAAATTGATGCAAATCTCTTTACAGTGTCTTCCACAGCTGGTACATCAAAGATGGGCAGGCTTTGAAATTGAGGAACCTGAGGATGAAGATCGTAGACCACTTGGAATGGGGTTTGGTTCGTGAAAGAGTGGTAGGAGGCATTATGCGCAAATTCAGCCCATGGCAGCAATACAGACCAATTGTCTTGGGAAGATGTCATGAAAATCCTCAGGAAGGTCTCAAGGTCTTGATTAACCCTATCGGTGGAGCCATTGCTTTGTGGGTGATAAGCCGTAGAAAAATTTAGCTTTACTTGCAATACTGAACATAAGGCTCTCCAAAATGTTGCTGTACACTGAACACCACGGTCAAAGACTATCTCGGCAGGAAGACCATGGAGACAGAATATATGTTGTGCAAACAAATGAGCTAGGTCAGGAGCAGAAGGTAATTTCTTTAGTGGTATGTAATGGACCATTTTCGAGAATACGACCCAGATGGTAGTGAATCCTTGAGAATTCGGCAGATCCGTGATGAAGTCCATGGAGAGATGCGTCCATGGACTTGATGGAATAGGTAGCGGCAACAACTCACCAGCCGGAGCCTGACGTGAAGACTTATGCTGAGCACACAAGGAGCATGAAGAAATAAACTCCGACTTTCATGGAAGGCCACCAATAACCTCTCTTCAGAAATTCCAGGGTCTTCTGGGTACCTCAGTGACCTGCAAAGCGAAAGGAATGAGCCCAGGTGAGGAGCTGCTTCCTTAACTCCGGGGCCACAAAGGACTTCCCAGTGGGAGGCTGTACTTGTAGGGTGGCAAATACTCTTGACTCCAAGACGGGTATTTTGTTGATTCTCCGCTTTGTCATCACAGAGGAGAGATCTGGACAGAGCATCTGCCTTTTGATTAAGGGCTCCAGACCGGAAGGTCAGGGTGAACTGGAACCGAGCAAAAAATATTGCCCATTGGGACAGACGAGGATTCACGCACTGAAGATTCTTGAGGAATAGGAGGTTTCTATGATCTGTGAAAACAGTGAAGGGGAACTTAGCCCTTTCCAGCAGGTATCTCCATTCTTTTAATGCCAATTTCACTGGCAGGAGTTCTTGTTCACCTATGGCATAATTTCTGTCAGCAGGCGAGAATTTCTTGGAGAAAAACCCACAGGAATGAACTCGATTACCCTCATAACGCTGGGAAAGAACTACACCCACAGCCTCTGAAGACGCATCCACTTCCAATAGAAAAGGCCTGTCCAAATCTGGTTGACATAAGACTGGAGCAGAAATAAAAACCTGTTTTAAAAGCTGGAAGGCAGTCTCTGCCTCAGGTGACCATAGGGCAGGATTAGCATCTTTACGGGTCATAGTGGTGATGGGAGCCAATAATGAGGAGAATCCTTTAATAATCTCTGGATGGCTTTCAAGGTTTGAGGTCCGGACCAATCCAAAATTGCCTGCACCTTCTTGGGATCCATTTCAAGACTGGAGCCGGAGATGACGTAACCAAGGAATGGCACACTGGGTACTCCAAAGACACATTTCTCCAATTTTCAGTAAAGGTGGTTCTTTCTTAGACTGGATAATACTTCCTTCACATGTTCATGATGTTTCTCTATAGAAGACGAAAAAAATCAGTATATTGTCCAGGTAAACTACAACCGAGACATACAACAAGTCCCGGAAAATTTCATTAACAAAGCCCTGAAACACGGCAGGGGCATTGCACAACCCAAAGGGCATCACAAGGTATTCAAAATGTCCAGCTTGAATCACATGACCTGAGGCAAGATGGCAGAGCCCATGCCAAATGGAACGGAAACATCACCAGACGTCAGTGACAATTGCCCGCACAGAACCACGCGCAGCCAATGCCCCTCACCAAACACCAGCACGGCTGCCAGAGACCCCTCGCCACAATGACCTCACAGGTAATACCCGGTGACCACCATGCCGAGAAACCCTGGCCATGACACAATGATTACAGTGGCTTTCATATTTTTACCTTGTTTCTACGTTGTCCTATTTTAAATGCTATTTCTCTTACATTCATTGGGAACACAGGAACCATAAGGTACTGTATACAGGTAACTGTTGAAGCTTGGACATATTAAGAAATTCCTGGCTCCTACCACTCTATGATTCCCTAGTCAGGAGTCAGTTACTTTTTTATTAAGTGCTCATATGAGCAGGGTGCTATTTTTTATTGTGCTGCTTCTGACAGCATTAAATTATTATTTTAGAGAATGTATTTGTTTTTTGTGTCGTTAATTTTAGCTGCATGTGCTGATAGAGTAGCTGCAAGGCAGCTTAGCATAGATGTGTGCTTAGAACTTGGAATAGGTTCTTGAGAGCAACACCCAGTGCAGCTCCACATTCCACCTGCTATAAAGCCTTTGAAGAGGGGGCTTGGTAACTACTGCCGCAGGTAGTTACTGTCATCCCTGTGCAGCTGCTGCAATAATGGCATATAGCCTTTCCCCAAACTGTAGGTAGGAAGTAATTGTGACCAGTGGTTTGTGGCTGGTTATTTTTGCTCTCAAACATAAGAGCACAGGCTCCAGTGCTGACTAAGGGGTCAGACGTGGCTAATCTCCAGTCATCTCCCTGAGTACACACTGACAGGGAAAACAGAGCTGTTTTTTGAATAGCTGCAGTCTTGTTAGGGGTCCATTAATCAATAATTTTATATCACATTGCAGTATGCGATCATACCAACCGGATGTATAAAAGAGCACCTGCAGGCACAGGAGCTATGAAATGAGACAGTCCCTTGCGATGTGCCAGGACTCCTGCACATGTGTGGTTTACAGACCACGCATGTGCGGCGGCCATTGCAGTGGAGGGTTCCTCTGGAAGCCTCTCCTGGCTAGGATTTACAATGTGTAGCCCATAGGCTACAGCAGCCCAATGCCATCTTTAGAT
This sequence comes from Taudactylus pleione, assembly GCA_031769625.1. Classification (NCBI taxonomy): domain Eukaryota; kingdom Metazoa; phylum Chordata; class Amphibia; order Anura; family Myobatrachidae; genus Taudactylus; species Taudactylus pleione. Next base: position 967,207 of record JAUIMM010000433.1, on the reverse strand, counting down.
GGCGTTAGCTGTGGGGGTCAAGCTCTAGAATGCTTCACATACTGGTAAATCTGACAGCATTGCATCACCATAGAAACTTTTAAGGGTTGCGGCTGCTGTTGGAAATGGAAGGACCGCAGCAGGTATCAAAATTATCTGCTGTGGTCCCTCCATAATACATCTGGGAGAATACTTAATATTTGCCGCTGTCCTCCGAAAATGTGTGTTTTCAGGGAATATGCCACAAATAGTTAATGATAAATGGGCCCCATAGTGTTGGACGGAGGAATCTAATGCTTGCTTCCTTTAGCTGACAGACCCGAAATACAGCAATAACCCTTCTATGTTTCCTACGCAAGGAAAGTATTTCTCATTTATTTTCTGCGGCGAACAGTGGTTGTGCTCTACATCTGTCCACTTTACGCGCACATTTCTGTCTTGTCAGACAAAAGTAGTAGTCTCAGGGCCTTTTCTAATAGGGTGACTTTAGTGACAGTTTTTACATGTTTAAAATGTCTCACAATACTTTTATTCAACCTTTTTCCAGGAGTGGATGGGAAAAAAATTTATGACACAAAAATTAATCTTCCTTTAGCGCGGTTATGTAAGACCCCAGTCATTCCTATTTTAATGATGCCTTGGATAGTACATTCTAAGACATTTAAATTATGTTATTGTGACTGCTAGGTTGACTGTATAAGGGAGATATGTGGTTTCCTCTATGATTCAGCCTTGCGTGATGGCCTTTTTGCAGCCAGTAGCAAGAGTGCCTAGGTTGTTGTAGTGCATAGGTCATTATGACTCAAGGCATGGGAGGCTAACCCAGAATCCAAAAGAACTCTAGAGTCTCTTCTGTTTGCAGGTAATGTCCTCTTTGGACCTGAGCTAGATTAAATTGTCAGCAAGGCCACATGGGAAAAAGCTCTTTCCTAAACTCTGTTAATTTTTCCAAATCCAAAGATCTTCGTTTTTGGCCTTCAGCAATACTAGGAGTGCCTTATTCTATGTTGCAATATTCTACTCCCTATATATGACAGCTAAAGGGAAGACATACTTGGTCAGCTAAGGGGTCAACAACCAAATGTTTAGAGACAGAATTACAGTCACTTTTCGCTAAAACTCCTGTGGTGGGAACAGTCTTTTTTTCTTTAGTGATTAGTGGTTATCTTTCTCTTCAAGTACTTGGGGGAGAGGAATCATAGACTAGCGCTGCTGGGTACACACTTTTACGATTGCAGGCTGATCAGGTAAAACTGTCCCGATCAGCCGTGCAGTCTGTCCCCACTGTGACCCCCCTGTCAGCCGCGTACACACTGTGCAGGCATAGCACAGTGTGTACGGGCTTCTATGGGATCGGGATTTCGACCCGATAAATATTAAACTGTACATAAGATGCGGCCTCCTGATCACGACTGTTGCAGGAGCATTAAAAGCCATTTATCAGCTAACGCTCCTACATCGGGACAGTATACACACCTATACAATCCAATGGCCGTTCTCTCGATATTGTATTGGTGTGTACCCAGCTTTAGACATATAAATCCCATACCCAGAAGGTCTTCCTGGAGATGAGGCAGACACTGTTAGAGGCAATTCAATATTTGGTTTCCTAAAGGGTGCTCATCCCAGCCCCAGAATACCAGAGAAGAGTGGAATACTGTACTACTACTATACTAATCTTCTCTTAGCCATGAAATCAGAAGGAAACTCCATTCCACTTTGAACTTTACCAATAATTGATAAGCAGGGAAAATATTAGTTATAGGTGTCAATGGACATCAAAAAAAAAATTACAAGTTCCAATCTAGGAGGGTCTCCAGTACCTACTCAGGTTATCAGTCTGTTTTCAATATTTTCAGTTTGGGGTTCTTCCTTTTAATCTAGCGATGATGTCTTTTTTGGTAAACTCCTGACCGCAATGATGGCTTTCTTGAGAACCATAAAATTGACAGTGATTCATTATTCGGACAACCTATTAATCAAGGCAGGTTCCTACATAATGTCAATATGCAGATGTTGGCCCAGATCTTAGACTCTTAAGGGTGGACCATCAACTACCAGAAATCCTGCCTAGTTCCTGCTTAGTGAATGATCTTTCTAGGATTTCTTTACTACACCATACAACAGCGTTTGCTACTCAGAATGCAAATTGCAGATATTAATAGTAGTAGTAATAGTAGTAAAGAAATCCTATAAAGATCATTCACTAAGCAGGAACTAAGCAGGAACTAGTTTGTGCACTTAGGCACCCGAATCCTTGGGTAGCTGGTCTCAACCAGTGAGATTGTTCAGTTTCCATATGGAACTCCTTTCTAAATGGGATAAATCACACCATTACCTATCCATCAATATCACCCATTGTCACTAGTAATACATTGTTGCTATTAATAGAGTACTATTAGAGACGTTCTACATTCTAGAGCAGGGGTGGGGGAACCTTTTATTTTTATATATATATATAATCTTATTTGCGGGCCCCACCTCTATGATGTCACATAGGGGTGGGGGCCACAATCACCGGTGATTACAGCAATGCCCGGAGTATTTATTTCCTGAAGATGCTCCGGGGAGCTGTAACTTTAGCGGTGTGACCATCTGAAGTGTCCTAAGGATGCTCCAGGCTGCACTGCTGCATAGATTCTGGGTACTATTCTAGGCACCCTGCTAGCCAGATGAAGCTAGCAGAAAAAATCTCAGAGGGCCAGACCAAATGATTCTGGGGATTCTTATACGGCCCCCAAGCCTGAGGTTCCCCATCCCTGCTCTAGAGAATAGTCCCTTTATCCAGAGGTATTTCTTCATATAGTTGAGAGATGAGTTCAACCAGGCATTGACATGATTGCAATATGGTTGAATTACAATGTAGACTATTATTACTCAAGATCCATTCATAATAGACACCATATTCATGCACTTCAATTTGTTATGCCTGTAGCAGCTATGCTACCAATAGATTTCAATAGGATATAAAAGGAGTTCTGGTAGTTTTCATAGGAATATTCATGGGGGTCAATCCTTTTAGCCACGATGATCTCGCCGGCGCTAGTCATTGCGGCAATGGCCGCACTTTACAGCAGCCTGGATTCGCTGAATTGGGCTCAGCGGGCTGCTAAGGGTGCGAGGTGCCTGTCCGTTGCAACGGCAACTCGCACCTTTCGCACATAATAGGATTGACACCAGGGAATGAATATGAATATTGTGATACAGGGATGTTCATGTCATGAAGTTGGCTTTAACCCTAGAGTGTACCGATCACTGTGGCCAGTAGTGATCGGGCAGCCCAGTGACCCCCCCGTCCTCCCGGCGGCTGCAGTAGCCGGGGTATTGTGAAGGAGTGAGGCTGCTCCTATGTTAACCCCAGCGGTTGCTCTTCTCTGCAGCCGCTGGGGCAGTGTGATAAAAGGAGCTGCCTGCTCCTATGTAAACTCCAGCGGCTGCTCTTCTCTCCAGCTGCCGGGGCAGTGTGATGAAAGGAGCAGCACTGCCCCTGTGAATTCCCGGTGCCTGCAGAGTGGAGCAGCCGCCTGGGTGTGGTAAAGTAATCAGCAACAGTTCCCCCCCCAGTTTATAAATATAGCAGCAGGGATGGGCAACAACCATCGATGGGCAACATACATTGATTGTTAGCCACCTAGGGTCGATGGTTTTGCCATCGATGGGGGAGATCCAATGGCACAGAGCCCGGCAATTAAAAAAAAAAATTATTCAGCGCCAGTACACTGAGCTTAGCTCCACCCCCGACGCAACCCATGATGCCCTGCCCCCGCCTGATTGGTCCACCGTCCCTTAAGTCATAGAGCAGGGATGACCATCGGTGGGCGAAACAATCGATGGTTCCCTGTTGATAGCTTCTTACTATCGAGGTTAGCCACCAATGGTATCATCGATGGTTATATTTGGTGATATTTCGGAAAAAATTTTTTTTTGTTAATCAATATTAGTATTGATGGTTCCATTAATCATTTTGTATATGGCTAAATAGTGTAAAGTTCAAGTTGATGCACAGTATACCATAAAAATTGCTATTTTTATGATATATTGTGATTAAAAAAAAAATTATTTTTTTTCTAAAATTGTGTTGGATAAGTCTTAACTAGATGTTATTGACCTAATTCAATCATAAAAGAAACCTGACAATTTCTGAGCGGTTTTTGGAAAAAATATTAGCCAGTTAAGTGATTAAGGAAAGTCAGGAGAGTTATTTCAGGCTTAAGACCTGGGACCTCATTCAGAGGCAGTCGCAAGAAGCAATCGCTCTCTCTGAATGAGGGAGGGCGCTTCTTTTTTGGTGCGGCCTCCTGGTCGCAAGCTAAGCTGTGGGTTTTGGAAACCACCCCACCCCCGGCCCGCCTACAAAAAGGGGCGAGCTGTCGATCAACATCGGCAGCCGCCCCTTTTGTAGCGAGCTCCGGAGCGAGAGAGTTTCTCGCTCCGGGGCTTGCGCTCGCGCAGTGCGGCCGCTGCGCGTGCGTAGAGCAACCCCTCGACCCGGTTGTGAGCACATCGGTGCTTGCGTCCGGGTCTGAATGACCCCCCTGATTCCAAATGGGACGCAAAAGCCGATATTTTCGCAGACTGAGCAATTGTTAGTCATTGCGCATTCGTGTAAGCTGTACTGGGCAAATGCAGCGAATTGAGCTCACGCAGAGAATTCACATGCTAAATGAGTGACAGATAGTCGGTGTTTGGGGGAGGTAACATGGTGGCTAGAAAAACGCAGGCATGTCAGAAACGTTTAAACACTGTTTTCTAGGCTTCCATAAATTAGCCTCTATATACTTGCTCGCAGCAGGAGAGCCCTCTGCATGTCTGTAGACCCGCTATGCATTGTTCACTCTAACCAAAAAAGGCAAATTTGTGCGCGCGCCCCGAAAAGGGGAGCGTGGCCATGAAAAGGGGGCGTGTCTATAAGACGCATCCCCTTTTCGTCATCCTTGGGGGCGTGCCCAGCACTTACGGACACACCGGGCAGCCCCCAAGCGCTGCAGACAGTGAGAATAGATGCCGGGCGCATGCGCCCAGCGTCTATTCTAAGGCCGTGACCGGGTCACCGCACATTTCTCCACCCGCGGGACACTGCGACCCGCGGCTCCTTATGGAGGGCAGGGTGCCTTTTGCCCTCCTTCTGGAGGGCAGGGCGCCGCACCCCGCTAAAACAGCCTAGCGGGAACGCTAGCTATGTCTGCGACAGCTTAGACTTTCTCAGGAGGCTGATGGCCGCCTGATCTGCGTTCAGTGTTTCCAACTTTGTGCCGAGCAGCGAATACTGTCAGTGGGCGTCTCTATGCACTGAACGGAGGGTGAGTCATTAGCGTATTTTTGCACTTGCAATCCGTAAGAGATCACAGTTGTGATAGCATTTGCCTCCGGATCAGAATCAGGCCCTTAGTCCCTAAAGATTAAAGTTTCCGCACTGTTGGTCCTCTTTCACAGAATAATATCTCTGGTGCTACATGTCCAGCCTCCTTATATCCCTCCTGTTTCCATGGGTTTTAAACCCAGTATTGACTCAGGGCATGATTCACTACGGAATGCAATAGCGATTACGCATGCAGTTCAACTGCGATACTATGCTAATTCATTGCAATCGCAATGCCGCCACTGCACTAGATAAGGACGCCCACTTTACCTTACACACATCCATAATGTTTAGCGAGACTGCGAAAACATCGGTACAATCGAGTACCATCGCAGCCTCACGCACACTTACACAGGCCCGGACCTTACTCAGAAATTTCTAACTTCATGGCACGCTATGAGGCCTCAGGCTGCGTAGGGGATCGCACTGGCTAATTTATGCACACCCCTGTAATGGCGTTCAAACGCACTGGCACTCCTGCGTTTCCCCGACCACCCTGCCCCTACACCACTTGCATACGACATTTCGTGCCAATCACTCTGTGATGGGTCTGCGCTGTCACTGCGATCATAATCCCGATCGCAATGGTTAGTTCACCCATGCGCACTGCGATGCATGCACAAAACTCAACAATCAGCCAATTGCGTGCGTATTAGCAGTTGCGTTCCTTGCTGAATCAGACCCTCAGTTTGATATTTTGGATTCTGTAGAAATAAGGGGCCTGATTCAGACACGCTCGCGAGCGCATTGTAAAATGGAAAACAGCTTTTTCTCTTTGAAATTTCTATGGTAAGAAGAGTCTCAGATTTAAGAGCTCTATCTTGGTGATCTCCATATACTTTGGTTTAAATCGATAGAGCTGCACACGATCTAAGCCCTCCTTTCATTTAGAAGGTGTATCAAAATTCCTCCTTACTCCATAGATCAGAGGTTCCCAAACATCGCCATTACAGTCCATGTTTTAAGGATATTCATGCTTGAGCACAGATTATTTAATTAGTACCTCAGTCAATTTGATTTAACCACATACTTGCCGGCATTCTGGCTGTCCCTTGTCGGCATAGCGGGGGGTCGTGGCGTGGCATAGGGAGGTCTGATGGGAGACAGGATGCGGAATTGGGGGTGGAGCGATTGCATCATCATGGCCCTGCCCCCAGTACATTTTGCTTATCTGTCAGTGCTGGCTTTATTGCAAGATGCCAGCAGCTTGGCAAGGTAACATATGCACCTAGGAGAGAACTGTAGGTTACTCCATGAAATGTGGCTTGACAATGGGCTCGATTCAATTCAACGCGAATTGAATAGCGCCGGGAATGAGCTCCCGGAGCTATTCAATTCAGCGCGCTGCTAAGCCCGACTAAGGATTTCGTCTCGCATCCCTCCTGGGATGTGAGCAGAAATCCGACGAAAGTACAGGCGCGATGCTGTTTTCTGTCCCTAGCACGGCGGAAACAGCATCACGCCAGGAAGTTTAGTCGGAGAATGCCCGTTCTTGCGACTAAACACCCTGTTTAAGGCGCGATGGGCAGGAGAACGGGCATTCCCCGACCAAAAGCGTGCAGAATTGAATAGCTCCAGGAGCTTCTTCCAGGCGCTATTCAATTCCCGTTGAATTGAATCGAGCCCAATGATGGTAGTAAAAGTTAAAATAGGATCTGTGTTGGACAGTGTTATTAATGAATAATACATTTGTACGTCACTGTGTAATATAGTCACAGTGCTGACCACTATAACCTGCATTACCGCTGTTGTGGCTATTGCAAAAGACCCCCGCTGTTATAAAAGTGTTTGTTACTGCTTTTAACAGTGTTACCAATAAACCCGCAAGCCTGTTTCAGAACTCTGTGGGGACTAATCTCCATTTCACATTCCGCTGGCACCTATTGAAAACTCCCAGGTACTACATCAGAGGTCCTATCAATACTAATGAATATGACTTAGAGGAATACAATAAAATGGCTGCCTCTATAAGGTAGGGAATTTAGTACTTGATAAAAGCAGTTAGTCAGACTAAGGTCGTCTACATATCAGAACGACGTGTATCCCAGTCGACTCGACGCCCGATGGAAGGATACACTGCTCAATCCGGTGTACGACATTCATCTGCATGCTGTCGTCACATCTAACATTTGATGTGCAGCACAACAGATGGGGCAACGTCGCTGACGAAGCACGTGAATGCTTGATTGAGGGTACACACTGAGTGATATGGACGATATGTTGCCTGATGTGTACCCGGCCTAAGGTTTCTCTGTTCAAAGCCTGACAAAAAACAGTTTATATTTTGTATCCATTTCCTCTTGAGCAGGGATGGGGAACCTCAGACCCGGGGCCCGTATAAGGCCCACGGAATCATTTGGTCTAGCCCTCTGAGCTTTTTTCTGCTAGCCTCACCTGGCTAGCAGGGTAGTTAGAATGGCACCGTTGAGCCAGAATCTATGCAGCAGTGCCGCCCGGATTGTCCTTAGGATACTTCAGATGGTCACAGCACTGCCCTTACAGCTCCGGGCATTGCTGTAATCACCGGCGATTGTGGCCTCGCCCCCGTGTGACATCACGGAGGGGGCGTAGCCTCACCAGGCCTGCGAATGATGTTATATATGTCAAAATGGCCCTCGGCAGAAAAAAGGTTCCCCACCCCTGCTCTAGAGGATCAGGAAAAATGGTAATCCCGGCCTAAGGTAATAGCCTCACATTCAAGCTCTGTGTTTTTTTTTTTTTTCATTTAACTTTTCTACATCAGGGTCCATAGGGTATCCACAGGATACCTTGGGGTAGGGGTGTGCATCGGCCACTTTTTGGTTTTGGATCAGGGTCTTTCTTCGTGTTTTGGATCTGGATTGGTTTTGCCAAAACCACCCTTCCGTGTTTTGGGTTCTGGGTTTTGTGTTTTGGATCTGTATTTTTTTTTAAAAAAAGCATAAAGACAGCTAAAATCACAGAATTTGTGGGTTTTTCTGCTCCTATGCTATTATTAACCTCAATAACCTTAATTTCCACTCATTTCCAGTCTATTCTGAACACCTCACAATAGTGTTTTTATGTCCAAAAGGTTGCACCGAGGTAGCTGGATGACTATGCTAAGCGATACGAGTGGGCGGCACAAACACGTGGCCCATCTAGGAGTGGCACTGCAGTGGCAGACAGGATGGCAGTTTGAAAAACTAGGCCCCCAAACTGTACATAATGCAAATGCAAAGAAAAAAAAGAAATGCAAGATGGAATTGTCCTTGGGCCCTCCCACCCACCCTTATGTTGTATAAACAGGACATGCACACTTTAACAAACCAATCATTTCAGCGCCAGGGTCTGCCACACGACTGTGGCTGAAATGATTGGTTCGTTTGGGCCCCCACAAAACAAGCTGGCAATTAATGTGTCCCTGCACAAACTGGCTCTATGGAGGCAAGATGTCGTCCTCATCCTCCTCATCCACCGATTCCTCACCCTCTTCAGTGTTGTGTGCATCCTCATCCAGAAATTTTTCGGGCCACCCAAAGCGTCTCCTGCACGCCCCTATCGCTTTTCAGAAAATTCTGCACCACCAAGTTTATTGTGTGAGCAAAACATGGGACATGCTGGAATTTGCACAGATGTAATGTCCGCACAATATTGGTGGCGTTGTCAGATATCACAAATCCCCAGGAGAGTCTAAGTGGGGTAAGCCACAGGGCGATGATTTCCCTCAGTTTCTCTAAGAGGTCGTCGGCGGTGTGCCTCTTACTGAAACCGGTGATACACAGCGTTGCCTGCCTTGGAACGAGCTGGCGTTTCTGAGATGCTGCTACTGGTGACGCTGCTGCTGTTGCTGCGTAAGGTGATACATCTCCCCAGTGGGCTGTCACAGTCATATAGTCCTTAGTCTGCCCTGTTCCACTTGTCCACATGTCCGTGGTTAAGTGGACATTGGGTACAACGGCATTTTTCAGGACACTGAGGACACTTTTTCTGACGTTTCTGTACAGTCTCGGTATCGCCTGCCTAGTGAAGTGGAATCTAGACGGGATTTGGAACCGGGGACACACTACCTCCATCAATTGTCTAAATCCCACTGCACTAATGGCGGATACTGGACGCACGTCTAACACCAACATGGCAGTCAAGGCCTCAGTTATACGTTTTGCTTCAGGATGACTGCTGTCGTACTTCATCCTCCTCGCTAAGGACTGTTGGAGGGTCAATTGTTTAGTAAAAGTAGTGGTGTTCCTACTTCCTCTCTGGGACGATGAACGACTCCCAGCAGCGGCAGCAGGAGGCGTAGCAATGCAGGATCCTCCGGAGGAATCCCAGATAGGAGAGTCAGTCATGCCAGTGACATGGCCTGCAGGACTACTTCTGATCCTGACTAAGGAGGAAATTGACAAGGAGGGAGTTGACGGTGTGGTTTGCAGGCGCTTGGATACCACAGGACAACGGGATTTAGGTATCCCTGGACTGCTTACGGTCTTAGCCAAAGTTTCTGAACTTGACAGTAACTTTTTATGAACGTGCTGCAGGTGCCGTATAAGGGAGGATGTTCCTAGGTGGTTAACGTCCCTACCCCTACTTATTTCACCTTTACATATGGTACATATGGCAAGACAGTTGTTGTCCGGATATGGATATAAATATTGCCAGACCAAAGAGGTGGAATGTTTAGTCTTCTGCCCAGGCATGACCGTGATGGGCTTTTTCATCCCACGGCAACAACTGTCTCCCCCGGAGCCTGATTTAAACAAACCACATCACCATCAGAATCCTCCTCGCCAACTTCCTCCTCAGCGCCAGCTACACCAGTATCCTCATCCTGTTGTATTTCAACAGTGACATCTTCAATTTGCATATCAGCAAGTGGACTGTGGGTCCTTTCAGCACTTGCAGTGGGCGTGCAAATGGTGGAAAGAGCCACCTCTTCCCGTCCAGTGCTGGGAAGGTCAGGCATCGCAACCACCACACTTGGACTCTCCTTGGGGATTTGTGATATCTTCTTAGAACGCACAGTTCTTCGCTGTGCTTTTGCCAGCTTAACTCGTTTGATTTTTTTAGTGGGAGGAGGGCTTCCATCATCATGTGAAGCTGAACCACTAGTCATGAACATAGGGAAAGACCTTAGCCATTCCTTGCCACTCCGTGTCGTAAATGGCATATTGGCAAGTTTACGTTTCTCTTCAGATGATTTAAATGTTTTTTTCAAGGTCATTTTCCTGAACTTTGTCATTTGGGATTGTATGTGCCCTCTACTATGACATTGGGCATCGGCCTTGGCAGACGACGTTGATGGCATGTTATCGTCTATGTCATGACTAGTGGCAGCAGCTTCAGCACTAGGAGGAAGTGGTTCTTGATCTTTCCCTATTTTATTTTTATTGGAGAAAGTTTGGTCCTCCATTTATGTTATATTGATATATACGTGCGGCTAAGGCGCACACAAACACAGAAAATAATTTTTTATTTTTGTTGGAGACTTTGTGGGTTACACCACCCTTTAAGAAATGAGCCAGCCGGCCCTTTACTTATGGGATACAGGCGCACGCTTGGCGCTGCTCCTTTGTTGATGCACGTGCAGCTACTGCGCACACAATTCACAAACACAAAAAAATATATTTTTTTATTTTGTTTGGAGTGCCCTTTAGCGGTCAATCCAGCCGGCCTTTTACTTATGGGATACAGGCGCACGCTTGGCACTACTTTGTTGATGCACGTGCGGCTACTGCGCACACAATTCAAAAACACAAAAAAATATATTTTTTTATTTTGTTTGGAGTGCCCTTTAGCGGTCAATCCAGCCGGCCTTTTACTTATGGGACACAGGCGCACGCTTGGCACTACTTTGTTGAGGCACGTGCGGCTACTGCGCACACAATTCACAAACACAAAAAAATATATTTTTTTATTTTGTTTGGAGTGCCCTTTGGGGGTTACAGCACCCTTTAACGGACAAGCCAGCCGGCCTTTTACTTATGGGACACAGGCGCACGCTTGGCGCTGCTCCTTTGTTGATACACGTGCAGCCACAGTGCACACAATTCACAAACACAGAAAAACATTTTTTATTCTGTTTGGAGTGCCCTTTGGGGGTTACAGCACCTTTTAGTGGTCAATCCAGCTGGCCCTTTATTTATGGGACACAGGCGCACGCTTGGCACTACTTTGTTGATGCACGTGCAGCCACAGTGCACACAATTCACAAACACAGAAAATATTTTTTAATTTTGTTTGGAGTGTACTTTGGGGGTTACAGCACCCTTTAATGGTCAAGCCAGCCGGCCCTTTACTTATGACACAGGCTCGGGGGGGTTCGGATTTCAGAAATGCGAACCCGCTCACCCCTACCTTGGGGTATAGGTGATGACGTCAGGCATCGGGCACTATAGAGTTAAGTTTTCAGCCTCCCAGGATGCACTAGGGTCCCCCTCCTATACCCCGCCCCCGAGCCAAGGAATCTCAGTTTTCGTTGGTGCCCGGCTCGGAGTCGGAGCACCTGTTTAGAGGGGGGCTAAGGATAGCCCCTGAAGTTTTCTTCAAGGCAGCTGTGGCTGCCCATCTGGAAGTACAGCATGGACAGTCACTACTGACGTCCATGCTATCTTCCCTACACCCCCGCCTGTACCAGAACGCCGGTACTGATCCGGGGATGCTGGTAAGCATCTGGGGTCACAGCTAGCGGTGACCCCAGATGTTTTGGACCATGGCCGGATTTAAGGGGTACAGCAGGTAAGCAGCGGGGTCCCGCAGTGGGTCCCCGCTGAAACATGGCTCAGAGTCCCTAGGCAGGGGGCTCCCTGGGGACTGGCTGCAGCGTGGAGCCAGGTAACAAACCTGCGCTTCCACTACCCCCTGGGACAGCAGACCGCAGCTGAGCGGTAGCGCTGCGGCGTCCCAGGGGTTAATTGCATGCCATGGGAGTGCACCTTCCCTGTACACAGCCGGCGCCTCCCCCACTGCACACAGCCCTCTCTGCTCCTGCCGATTGGCCCTGTGGCAGCGCTCCTCCCCCAGGCCGGCCTCCTCTCTGCTCCTCGGTGGCCATCTTTATAGAAGCATGGTGATCGCTGATGATCCGTGGCATCGTGGTCTGGGTCCCCCGGCATACCTCTCCTCCGTTGGAACAGGTCTGTGTATGCAGCGCTGTGTCCTTCCAGACTCTGGGTCTGCGTAGTTGAGGATCAACGCTGATAGTGCAGGGATTAATTTCTTTGCATCGTATGTGACTGCTGCTAGCATCTGCTGCCTGTACTTTCACTTTCTACTGTCAGCCTTTTCACTGTCCCTGCTCTTCTTCTGCTAAAGCCCTTGCGGTGCGGTGATTGCAGGGCGGTTCTCCCTCTATACTAACGAGTATCAGTGAGAGGGGTCACATACTTGCCATCATGTCTGAGAGTGATTTTTCTCTCCAGCTTGTGTGTACTACGTGCAAGGTACCTATAGCGGAGGGGGAGGGTAGCGCGGAGGTGCTATGTCGGCAGTGTTTTTTATTGGCACGACCATTTACAGCCACGGCTCCGGTACAGGAACCACCCTGGGCTTGTTTCGCCAAGGCGCTTACAACTCTAGTGGACCAGTTAGCTCCGCAACCTGCGTTCTCTCAGATGGGATTGTCCCAGCAGTCAGTGGTGTCGTCACCCCTGCAGGGGTTCCCGAGACAACTGATGGTACCCCACAGCCTCCCTATTTCCCCTCCTCAGGTCTCTCAGGAGCCTGCGTGGGTTAATTCACTGACAAGTTCTGTACAGCATTTGTCGGACGTGTTACAAGGGGAGTCTTTGTTGCGGCCTCACAAGCGGCCTGTGGCATCTCTGTCCGCTCCTTATGAGGATGACGACGGGACATCCGATGATGGGGAGATTCTGGATCTTTCTGACCAAGAACCTCTCCGTACTAAAGAGTCGGACACTAAGTCTAAGGTTTATATTCCTGGCCTTATTCGTGCAGTCCGCACTGCTTTAGTTATTGAGGATGATGATCCTCCGGTGTCAAAGTCCAAATATGCCTTTTTCAAGGATATTAAGGGTGACGCCACAGTGTTTCCTCTTTCGGGTCAGTTAGTAGATCATTTAGAGGAGGCGTGGAAACAGCCTGGCAAACAGTATCAGCCTCAAAGGCGTTTAGCGGTGGCTTATCCGTTTGCGGACAATTATTTCTCTAAGTGGGAATCCCCTCCTCAGGTGGATTCTCATGTGACACGCCTAGTCCGAAGTGCCACATTGCCCATGCCCTCCATGTCCTCCTTGAAGGATGCTACAGACCGTAAGGTGGAGATCTGCCTAAAGTCCATTTATTCCCTCGCGGGGGGGGGCATCCAGACCGGCTATGGCCGTATGTTGGGTAGCTAGAGCTATGGTGCGCCGGGCCGATAGTTTGGAGGCGTCTTTGGATTCCGACTGTTCGGCTGAACAGTCCGAGTTGATAGGTAACCTCCGGGATTCGGCCACTTACATCAATGAAGCGGCCTTGGATATTAGTACCCTCACTTCTCGCATTTCCTCGGCAGCTGTTGCTGCTCGTCGCACCTTATGGTTGCGATCCTGGAAGGCTGCCGCTGATTCCAAAAAGGGATTGAAAGCTTTGCCATTTAATGGAGAAGTCCTCTTTGGTCCGGATCTGGACAAAATTGTGGCCACGCTGGCGGCAGCCAAGTCTGCATGTCTCCCGTCTGCTGCGGTCCCTTCCAGTTCGGGTACATCGTCCTTTCGGCCTTATAGGGCCCAGGGTAGGCCTAAGGCACAGTCCTTTCCCTGACAGGCTGGGCCCAAGAAACCGGCCAAACCCAGGAAACAGGCCTGGAGTACCAGACATCCGGCCCCTAAGTCTAATGACAAGCCTGCGGCCTGACAGTCCGGGCTTCCCTTTGGGGGATCCCAAAGTGGGAGGCCGCCTGCTGCAGTTCACCCAGTACTGGTCGGCAACTATGACAGACACTTGGGTTCAGGAGGTGTTTCTCACGGGTCCTTGCGGGTACCGCGGTTTAGGATGGAGACCCTGCAGTCCATCATTCTGGCGCTGGAACCTAGGGATTACATGGTGTCGTTGGACATACAGGACGCTTACCTGCATGTCCCTATTCTTTTGCGTCACCAACAGTTCCTCAGGTTTGCAATCCGCAACGATCACTTTCAGTTCCAGGCGTTACCTTTTGGCCTGGCGACAGCACCACGTGTATTCACCAAGGTTATGGCGGTCATGGCGGCGTCCCTGCGGCTGCAGGGAGTCCGCATGTTGCCGTACCTAGACAACCTTTTGTTGGTAGCAGGGTCTCCAGAGCTCCTTCTACACCACTTGGATCTGATGATTGCAGTACTGCAACGGCACGGCTGGTTGACAAACTGGCAAAAGTCCACCCTGATCCCGTCTCAGAGGATTCTGCACCTCGGAGCCTTATTGGACTCCAGTCAGCAGAGGGTCTTTGTGACGGGGGAAAAGATCTCTGCCTTGCAGTTGAGGGTGCGCAGTTGTCTGCAGAGTCGCCGTGTGTCTCTACACTCGGCGATGAGGTTACTGGGCTCCATGGTGTCAGCCTTCGACATGGTGGAATATGCCCAGTTTCACTCCAGACCTCTGCAGCAATTGATCCTGTCCAACTGGAATGGACTGCCTCAGAGTCTAAAATCCCAGACGATGGTGCTCACTCCGGAGGTTCGCCTGTCCCTTGCCTGGTGGTTACAGACGACCCATCTCAACAAAGGTCGTCCGTTTTGGGTGGCGAACTTGGTCCTTTTGACAACGGACGCCAGCCTTCGGGGCTGGGGAGCAGTCACAGGTCCACACTTGTTCCAGGGCAAATGGACTCAAGCGGAGGAGCTTCCAATAAACATCTTGGAACTCCGCACCGTTTTCAATGCTCTCCAGCAGGCACATCGGGTTCTCCGGGGTCACCCCGTGCAGGTCCAGTCGGACAACGCCACCACCGTGGTTTACATAAATCGGCAAGGAGGAACCCGAAGTCGGGCGGCACTCGTAGAGGTGTCCCGCATCCTGGTCTTGGCGGAGCGCAATCTCCCGGCCATATCAGCAGTATTCATCCCGGGAGTCCTCAACTGGGAGGCGGACTTTCTCAGTCGTCAGGACGTTCATCCGGGGGAGTGGTCCCTGCACCAGGACGTCTTTCAACTTCTGCTGGACAGGTGGGGTCTTCCAGAGATCGACCTCATGGCGTCACGGCACAACAACAAGTTGCCGGTGTACGGGTCTCGCACAAGAGACGAAAATGCGTCTCTGGTGGACGCTCTGTCCGTCCAGTGGACGTTTTGGTTTACTTATCTCTTTCCTCTGTTTTCCCTTCTTCCACGGGTAATCCGGAAATTCAAACAGGAAGGAGGGACGCTCCTGTTGATAGCTCCTGCGTGGCCCAGACGGCACTGGTTCTCAGACCTTCAGGGTCTATCCGTGGACATTCCTCTGCGGTTGCCGCTACGACCGGACCTACTGTCACAGGGTCCTTGTCTCCACCCGGACCTGACTCGGCTGTCTTTGACGGCGTGGCTGTTGAGACGGCCATGTTAAGGTCCAGGGGGTTTTCCAGCTCCGTAGTACGAACTATGCTAAGAGCTCGGAAACTATCTTCTGCAAGAATATACCATCGTGTGTGGCATACGTTCTTCCAGTGGTGTCGGCCGAGAGGTTATGCACCTCGGGAGTTCCGTCTGTCTAGAGTGTTAGCCTTCCTACAGGCGGGACTAGACCATGGGCTTCGCCTTGCTTCTTTAAAGGTGCAGGTATCTGCCCTGTCTGTCTGGTTCCATCATAGGATTGCTACAATCCCTGATGTGCGCACCTTTATGCAAGGTGTTCTTCGAATTCAGCCGCCTTTTGTTCCACCGGTGGCGCCTTGGGATTTGGCTGTGGTCCTGAGGGCTCTACAGGGACCGCCGTTTGCACCACTGGGCTCAGTGGATCTTAAATGGCTAACAGCTAAAACAATTTTCCTTCTGGCCATTGCTTCGGCCAGACGTGTTTCTGATTTAGGGGCTCTCTCCTGTAGACCCCCTTTCCTGATTTTTCATGGGAACAGGGCAGTGCTGCGCACTCGTCCTGATTTTCTTCCCAAAGTTGTTTCCCGTTTTCATATCAACGAGGAAATCGTTGTGCCGGCTTTTAACTCGCCTGACCTTTCAGTGGGTGAGGCCACTTTGGACGTTGTGCGGGCCTTAAGGATTTATGTTGACCGCACTTCTTCGTTTAGGAAGTCGGACGCCTTGTTTGTCCTCTATGGCTTCCGTAAAAAGGGTTGGCCTGCTTCAAAGCAAACTTTGCCAGGTTGGATCCGTATGGCAATTTCAGAAGCTTATCTTTGGGAAGGCCTTCCGGTTCCATCCTCTGTGAGGGCTCATTCCACTAGGTCTGTGGGTCCTTTGTGGGCAGCTCGACGTGGTGCCTCTGCAGTCCAGATCTGCAAGGCTGCCACGTGGTCCTCTGTCCATACCTTTGTGAGGTATTATGCGTTTGACACCTTTGCCTCTCAGGATGCTTCCTTCGGGCGGCGGATTCTCCTTTCAGCACAGGAGCGTCCCCACCCTTGAAGGATACTGCTTTGGGGCATCCCCAAGGTATCCTGTGGACCCTATGGACCCTGATGTAGAAAATATGAGATATGGTAAGAACTTCCCTTTGTTATCTCTATTTCTACGAAGTCCATAGGGTTCCACAGGACTCCCGCCCTGTCACACCTGTGCTGCAGATGGGCTTTACTCTGGTCACTGGTTTTTCCGTCTCCCTCTGGTGAGAATGTGATTCTTGTGTGTGTCCAGATCTTTTTTCTCTCTCTTCCTTCTCCTCCTCCGGCCTATGGCTTGGTAGGTAACTGAGATGCCTTAGCTCGGGGGCGGGGTATAGGAGGGGGACCCTAGTGAATCCTGGGAGGCTGAAAACTTAACTCTATGGTGCCTGATGCCTGACGTCATCACCTATACCCCAAGGTATCGTATGGGACTTCGTAGAAATAGAGATAACAAAGGTAAGTTCTTACCATATCTCATATTTTTCAGCCATTTCTGCTGTAGCAGTTGAAGGTTTGTCACAATCCCCTGCAGAGGGATGAAATCGGGAAACCGGCTGTCTTAATCCCGACAGCCGGCTTCCTGACTGCTTTATCCCGGCGAGGGTTAAATGACAGGCGTCTATATCTAGATGCCTGTCATTTTCCCGACGCCGGGAGACAGGCGCCCGGCATCTCGATCGAAGGGATGGCGGGCGCCGCGAGCGGACAGCCGTGGGGGGGGGAGGGTTGGGTTTAGGGCACCCGGGGGGGACTTAGGGTTAGGCATTCCCCCGGGGGACTTAGGTTTAGGCAGCGGGAAGGGGGGGTTAGGGTTAGGCACTTACAGGGGGGATTAGGTTTAGGCCCTTGGGGGGGAGGTTAGGGTTAGGCACCCCTCAGGGAGGGTTAGGTTAGGTTAGTTTTTACTTACCTGCGGACGATCGGGATTTCCAGCGCTGTCGGGCTTCCGCTGCCGGGATCTCTGTTTCTGTCGGCCCGGGATTTGAACTGCCAGCCAGAGGGACGGCGGTATTTCATACCGATTCCCCTGCAGAATGTGACCATACTACAGTCTAGTAAGGGTTATTGAAGGTCATGGATGGATTTTAAATGATCAAGTCCAGCCAGAGTCCCTGTCAGTTGATACTGTCTCTATATTAGATCGATAGCAAGCTGCAGAGAGTTTTCCTGCCAGAAGATAATCACTTCCCTACAGTGATTGGTGAACAGAGTGTTAGGCTTCCAGAGACTCTGTTTTCCTCTGCCTGAAGTTATTATGGAAGATGGTTTTCTCCTTCAAAGCCATTCAATACAACAGGTTGCACTTTCAGAGGTTTTGTTTGTACAACCTGAGAAATAAGTAGATATCCAGTTATAATTAGCTCATTAATTTATCACCAGAGATGCGTCAGTCTCTGAGGTGATGATTGCAAATGGAAAACTTGCGTAGTCCACCCATTTTTCATTATCAAATGGACAGTAGTAACTACAAACCCAAATCTTCAGGGATGGGGGGAGGTGATCCACCACCTTTGCTTACAACAGCCATGGTTCAAGGCCGAGGCAGCAGATTGCCATCAATATGCCGGAGCTCAAACACTCTGAAGGGGGATTAGTCTGTGTTATAGGGCAGACCGGTCAATGTTCAGTCAGACAACTCCAAGGCTCTGGCACCTAATAATCAGGTAGGGCAGAAAGAGTAACATGATAACGAGCCATCTCTGCTGGATTCTGTTTTGGGCAGAAAGCTTTATTCCAGCGATCACTGCAGTATAAATTCCAATGGTGGAGAATTGGTTGAAAGTTGATAGATCTCATGATCCCAAAACAACAGCAAGTTGCTCAAGTCCTGCTCCATATCCATTTAGTGGGTGCCATGACAGGAAGCCAAGAATTAAGGCATTCTGGTTGTCTTTGTGGCTCCAGATTGCCTAAACAGAACTTGGTACCTCTGATGTGCTAAGCCTGGCAGCAGCTTCCGGTTGGTTTCTTCCTATGAGAGAAGATATGTGTTGTCAAGTTTCAGTTTTGGCACCATGACCCACAGAGCCGCAACGAATGGTCCCAGCACCCAGTGCAGGCCATGCTCCCTCCGCATGATGTCATATGCAGGAGGCGGGACCGGGAATTACACCAATGCCCGGAGCATCCTGAGGTGCTGTAAGGGCAGCGGTGTGTACACCTGAAGCGTCCTAAGGACACTCCAGGCGGCACTGTTGCAGAGATTCTAGCTGCAGGGTGCCTGGAAACCCAGATCCACAGACCGTGGGTGAGGGCGATGCCACTAACAGAGCCCTGTGCGCCGCACCCCTCGCAAACACCCCTAGTTACAGCCCTGATGACCCATGTCAGTTGGCTTTAATAGCTTTTACAGCCAAAATTTAAGAAAAAATTATTTTCGGAGGATGTGGTGTAGTCTATGTTAAAAGCTATAATACCGTTGTCTGCTTATAATTGTAAGGTCTGGAAGACGCGTGAACGATTTAGATTCCATTCCTGTTTGTTCAATGTCTTGCATCTTCTTTTCTTTAACTCTCCGTTCGGTTTTGGACTCTGACTGGATGTGGAACCGTGCGCACAAAGTTTATCATCAAGGATAGCCAGTTACATCTTAGTGACTATTCAGAGCTGAAAACCCTGCGTTGCGATAAAAAAAAAA
The DNA here is from genome assembly GCA_031769625.1 of Taudactylus pleione. Classification (NCBI taxonomy): domain Eukaryota; kingdom Metazoa; phylum Chordata; class Amphibia; order Anura; family Myobatrachidae; genus Taudactylus; species Taudactylus pleione. The sequence goes on along the minus strand of JAUIMM010000433.1, from coordinate 947,758 downwards.
AAAACTCACCTGTCAGAGTGTCTCCAGTGGTCTTTGCGGCTCTCGGTGGCCTCCCCGTCATCTTGTCACTGAAGAGGGGGCTGCAGGGAGGTGCAAGGGCTGCTGGAAGATGTAGTTCTCCCAGTGCTGTTGCTGGAGGTATACACTAACACGGGGGGGGGAGTCACACACAGCAGGGGTCACACACAGTGGAGGTCACTCTCACACATGATCATACACACTACAGACACTTTCAAACACTCACACACACTCACATAACCACCCTGCTGTAGAAGACCCAGCTACCGGTGCTGGAGGAAGAAGACACCGCTTTGGAAAGTGAGCAATTAAGGTCTAATTAAGCTAATTGGAAATTTCCAATTGCTTAGTGTCCCAGAGCAAGTCCCGCTGATTTTTCCTAAAATAGACATTTTTCTAAAAAATCAGACTTGCCCTGGAGGTACGAGAAAAAAGATAGAAATCACCGCGTGCCATTTTTAGTCATGTAATTGAATAGCAAATTCCAGTGGTTGTGGAAAGAACCCAGCACAACAGGTTTTTTTTTAAATTTTCACGCCCTCAATTGAATTCCCCCTATTAGAAATACCAACAGCCTGTGTGAGAGACTACATTTGAGGACCTTAATATGGTTAGGAAAAACAAACTATGGGAATCTGCGTGAGTGAATATTTATTGTAGAATTTATATAGCAGAAAATAGAAGAGCACACTTCTGTAAATAAAATAATCTGAGTTAATTCATAAAATTGTATCTATACAAGTAAGATTTTTAGACAATGTAATATATCACAGGTTTGTTTTTCCTATTGCTGAATATTGGGGTATTTCACTCTCTGACACCACTTCTCCTGCAGCTCTCTCCTCTGGGGGCCTCACCTCTCACACCCCTCGGCCTGGGTGTCGCCATGGCAATGGTGTTGGGGTCCTTCTATCCCCTGGTTACTCCTACCAACTTATACCCTCTGAACCATCCCTTACATTCTCTACATTTGAGGTTCATGCTATACGCCTCTTCCAACCACTACACCTGCGAGTAGCTGTCATTTACCGTCCCCCTGGCCCTCCCTCCAAATTCCTTGCAACTTTGCTTCCTGGCTCCCTCACTTTCTCTCCTCAGACCTTCCCTCCATTATCCTAGGTGACTTCAATATTCCAATTGATATCCCCACAGAATCCTCTGCTTCCAAACTCCTTACCCTTACATTTTTATTTGGTCTCTCCAAATGGACCTCCTCATCCTCCCATGTGAGTGGACATTCGCTTGAACTGGTTGAACCCCATGGTTGAACTCCATTCCCCCTCTCTGACCATCATCTTCTCTCTTTTAACTTATCCCTCTCTCCTTCCCCTCCTCTACCTTCTAAGTCCACCATCACTAAGCGTAACATTGAGGCTATCGACACCGTTTCTTTTTCTTCCCTGCTTGACTCACTTCTCTCTCCTATCCTCTCTCTCTCCTGCCCTGAACAAGCCACTTCCCTATACAATGCCTCCCTTACTTCTGCTCTGGACTCTGTTCCTCCGGCAATCACTACTCACCCTCGCAGATCCACACCTCAACCCTGGCATTCCTAATGCACCAGATACCTGCAAAAGTGTTCATGAACTGCCGAGCGACAGCGGAGAAGGTCACGCTCTAAGGCAGATTTTCTCCATTTCAAATTTATGCTTTCATCCTACAATGCTGACCTTTCCCTCTCTATACAGTCATATTTCAAGCACCTCAAATCCCCAGCATCTCTTCACCACCTTCAACTCCCTCCACTGCCTACCCCCTCCTCGTCTTCCCTCCTTGCTCTCTGCCCTTGACTTTGCAACCTACTTTACATCTAAAATTGACTCCATATGTCAGGACATCATATCCCACCAGTCCCCCAGCACTCCATCTCTCCATCACCTTTCCCGAATCACCCATCTCCTTCCATTTTACATACTCTGACATTCATCTCCCCTGTATCTGGAGAGGAAGTCATGGCCCTCATCCGGTCACCCCCCCCTTCCACCTCCCCCCTTGACCCTATCCCTTCACGTCTCTTCTACTTCTCTCCTTGTGCCTGTTCCCATCTTGCTCACCTCTTCAATCTTTCCTTCTCATCTGGCACTGTCCCTTCTGCTTTCAAACATGCCCTTGTCTTCCCCATTCTTAAAAAACCTACCCTTGATCCTAACTGTCTCGCCAACTACCGACCCATCTCTCTCCTCCCTTTTGCCTCCAAACTCCTTGGGCGTATTGTTTACAACTGCCTTACCACCTTTCCTCCAACTTCCTCCTTGACCCTTTTCATTCTGGCTTCTGTTCTCCACTGAAACTGTCCTCACGAAAGTCAGCAATGACCTCCTTGCTGCCAAATCCAAGGGCCACTACTCTCTGCTCATGCTCCTTGACCTCTCTGCTGCTTTCGACACTGTGGACCACCTTCTCCTGCTGCAAATCCTTCACTCCCTTGGTCTACATGACATTGCCCTCTCCAGACTGTCCTACCTCTCTGACCGATCCTTCTCTGATTCCCCTCATGACACTTCCCCCTCACATCCTCTTACAGTAGGTTTTCCCCAAGGTCTGTTCTTGGACCACTCCTATTTTGCCTCGTAAGTCCTCTCTAGGTGAACTCATCAGCTCTTTTGACCTCCAATATCATCTCTTTGCTGATGATACTCAGATCTACCTTTTCTTCCCTGACCTCTATCTAACCTTCTCTCACCACTCGTATCTCCAACTATCTCTGCTATATCTTCCTGGATGTCCCAGCGATTTCTTAAACTTAATATGTCTAAGACTGAGCTGATCATCTTCCCACCCTCCCACATGACCTCACTTCCCACTATTTCTTTATTCTCACCGAGGATGCTACTTAGACCCAAATATACTCACTGGTCATCTCCAGATTGGACTACTGTAACCTCCTCCTATATGGCCTCCCCAACTCCCATCTCTCTCCTCTCCAGCCAGTCCTCAGTGCTGCCGCTCAACTCATCTTTCTCTCCAAATACTCTACATCTGCCTCCCCTCTCCTACAAGCTCTTCACTGGCTCCCCTTCCCCTTCAGAACCCTATTCAAGGTTCTCACACTCGCTTACAAAGCCCTAACCAATTCCTCTCCCATTTACATCTCTGATCTCATCTCCCCTCACTCTCCTGCTCGCCCTCTTCGTTCAACAAATGCATGCCGTCTCTCATGCCAACATTACTTCCTCCCACTCCCGCCTCCAATATTTTGCCCGTGCTGCTCCCCACCTTTGGAACTCTCTCCCTCTCCCAATCATTCTCTCCACCTCTCTACAATCCTTCAAACGGGCTCTCAAGACCCACTACTTCCTCAAATCCTTCCAGCTCTCATCCTAACTTGCTGCTATATGCTCCTTCCTTCCTGTCTACCCCATCTGTGTCCCGCCTGTTTGTCTTTCCCTCCCCTTTAAGCTCTTGCGAGCAGGGCCCTCTACCCTCTTGTGCTTCTCCTTACTTTATTTTCATCTACTTCTTACTCCCCACTAGGGCACCTAACACTTGGTTGCTCAGGCTCTGTTGTTTATTTGGGTGTTAGGGTCACCAATGTAGCAATGTATATTATCCATGTCCTGCATCGTATTGTATTGTACTGTAAGTCACTTTTTTGTTTGTAAGGCGCTGCGGAACACTTGTGGCGCCACATAAATAAACGATTTTCTTGCAGCTGTTTTTTCTACAGCGTTACAACCATTATATAATTATGTACATATTGTCAGCTTTTGATTTCATTAGTTAGAAGGTTTTTCAAATTATCTAGTATTTTCTTAATTTAATTTAATTTCTCCTCCAGCTATGTTCAAAGTATAGGTGAGTGCAGATTTGTTGATTAGACTGAGGGCCTGATACAGCAAGGATCGCAGTTGCTTTTACGCACGCAATTGGCCGATTGTTGAGTACTGCGCATGCATTGCAGTGTGTGAGCCGGCCTCTGCGATCAGTACTGCGATAGCAGAGGATACGCAGACCCAGGGCAGAGTATTTGACAGGAAGTGCCGTTTGTGGGTGGTGACGGGGGCTGGTCAGGCGAACGCAGACGTGCCAGTGCGTTGGGATGGCGTTGCATGGGTGTGCATAAATTATCCACTGCGATACCAGTTTCCGCCTGAGGCCTCATAGCGTGCGCTGAAGTAAGCAATTGCTGAGGAAGGTCTGACATGCCTTACCCGTGCGCATGGGTCCGATGTTACTCGATTTTACCGATTGTTTAGCTATGTTGCCCAAGTATACGGATGTGACTAAGGTGAAGTGTTAGTGTTATGTTCTGCTGCGATCGCAATGCGACTGCAATTATTTACATATCCCCGCTGATATTAGCAACTGCGTTACGTGCGTATAAGCAGAATAGCGAACCTTCCTGAATCAGGCCCTGAGACCCTATTAACTGATGGTTGCACAGGGTACATTTGTTGTTCTGTTTTATTCTGCAGTCAGGACTTAAGAATGTGATCAATGATGTCGTATGACTGAGAGCTCTGATGTCACTATGTCTGTGCTCACTGCTTTGCTGACAAAAGACTCATTTTATTTGTGACTTTCATTTTAGAAGGACGAGGCTTCCAAATCCTTAGAAACTTGTTGCAGTGGGAAGAGGGAAGAATGTGAACACTGCACAAATAAAGGATGGAGTATTTTATTTGATCTTTTTTATGACCGCATTAGTTTTACGATAGAGAAAAGCTTGCCATGGTCTATGCCTGCCAAAAATGCAAAATTATTGGAGCAACTCTTACATGCTTTTAAAGGTACTTTCTAGCAACAAAACTTTTTTATACCAATATTACAGCATTTTAGTCTTATGCCTAAAATACATAACTTTGTATTTAGTGGTTTTTTTACTTGTATTTAAAGGTGCCCATCCATTAACCAACATGGAAACGACAACACGATTATGACATTGTAGTGGTGCAGTCGTTTGTCAGTCTGTGATGAGCCTGCACTGAACGAGCAGTCGTTCAGTGCAGGCTCATCAATCATCTGCAAACATGCTCAACCTGATGTTATCGTCAGGTTGACCAGCATGTTCCCACGATGGTAGATGTCTAAACGACCAGCAGGCACGCGCATCGCTGGTTTTTAGACATTTTTGCAAATGATTTGCAAACGATTTATGAACGATTGATCGCTCAACTTAATCGTCTAGTGGATGGGCACCTTAAAAGGGCAATCCTAAATATGAAATTATTTTGTTTATTTTACACAATGAGATTTGTAACTGTGTAACCATTAAAGTTTGTTTTATTAATGGTGAACTATCCTGAGCCTTGGCATCGAGTCCACTCGGCCAGGGATGGATTAAGCCTTTGGGGGGCCCAAGGCACTTTAGATGAGGGCCCATCCCCACTCCTCTGGCCCTCCCCCTCTTGTCAGCACTGTCCCTCACTTGTTATCTGGGCCGTCCCACTTGACACCCGCCTGCCCCCACTTGTCGTTTGGCCCTTAGAAAATGCACGGGACTGCACAGTGCAGCACTATTCTCCGGCCAGGGAGGCCCCTGTGCCACCTTAATTCAGCTCTTCCTTAGGCTATGCTGCATAATGTCATAGAAGCAGTTTAACTTTCACCAATGATGTTACCCAGTTCTCTGGGCCTGATTCAGACCTGGTCGCAAGTGCTGAGCGCTCGCAACCGGGTCTATGGTGGCCCAGAGCGCATGTGAACGACAGAGCCGGCTCCGTCGTGCGCATGTGTGAGACTCGGATAGCGACGGACAATCCGTCGCTCTGGGTCTCGCACCAAAGGGGACGTGCTGTCGATGTTAAGTGACAGCACGCCCCCTTTGGTGGGCGGGCCGGGGGGGTGGCGTCGAGACCCTTGTGGTAGGGTCTCGTTGCCGCAAGCCCCAGAGAGATTTCGGCTCTAACAGAGCCGGAATCTCTCCGCTGACATCACTTGTGATGTCAGTGGGGCCAGCCCCAAACGGTAGGCGTTCTCATGGGAACGCCTCCGTTTGGGCAACCACCCCCCTGGCCCGCCCACCAAAGGGCGCGTGCTGTCACTCAACATCGACAGCACGCCCTCTTTGGTGCGAGACCCGGAGCGACGGATTGCCCGTCGCTATCCGGGTCTCGCGCATGCGCACGACGGAGCCGGCTCCGTCGTGCGCATGCGCTCTGGGCCACCATCGACCCGGTTGCGAGCGCTCAGCGCTTGCGACCGGGTCTGAATCAGGCCCTCTGTCCACAAGAAAGCTTAATAGTGATCAATAGATGACATGATGTGCTATTTGTATACTTAGTGGTAGTTTTAACAAAATCATTTATCATGGGTGCAGCTTTTCATGTCTATAGGTGAAGGATTTGGGGCTCATTTAGAGATAGAGGCATTTACACTCCAGATAAAGAAGAAGACGCATGTAAAAAAAAAAATAATTACGTCTATGTATTCCGTTAGATGCTTCCTACTTAAGAACACTAGCTTTTGCGTAAGGGCACAAATAGGTAAAAGCATACCCCTATGGTTGCTTAAAGATGTTGCTTGACAGTGTTAGTAGCAAATATTTAAGTCACAGTACCCTATTTGTGCACAATATAACAATGCAATGAAGTGTCTAATACACAAGTATTGTCTGGTTAGTTATTAAGTGCAAAAGTCACATTTTCGGTATATAATGTAAGTAAATACAAATGCAAATAGGAAGCTCCAACTTACTTTAATATAGCCACAATCCTAATGATTTAAGTACTTCAAGCTGGAGGGCTCAATACAGAACCAGCCAGATAGTGTTGTTGATAGTCGTTATCATCAGTGCCCATTGTAGCGCCAGCCCTTCACTCCCTGCAAGAGATACGACTCCACAAATCGGTGACTGCTGTCACATGTAATTGTGCCAATACTGAACATACCTTTACTTTACTTTACTGGACTTTTTCTGCCTCTCCCTTCTCACATTTCACCTCTCAGATGTGAGGGGCGCAGTTCACGATACACAGAAGTATCAGTGGAGGAGATGTAAGAAGAGGTGATAAGTGGCAAATATAAGTAGCACTATTTGACACTAAAGGTGGGTACACACTATAGCGATATATCTGGAGATCGAGTGATCAGATATATCTGCAGATGATGGTCGTTCATACACACTGAACGACCATCATCTGCATGCTGCACCGGGCCGGAACGGACTGGGGGCGGGTAGGAGACGTGGACTAATCGCGGAAGGCGTGACCGCGCCCCCTTCGGGGAAAAAAAAACATTTGCGGCGCTGGGGAGGGGGGGCACTGTGGCCCTCAGCCCGGTGCACAGCCAATGGGTGGCGCAATCAGCATGATAGCTCCCCCCCCCTTTGGCATAGGAGGTTGCTGAGGCTGCTGCTTTAGCAGCCTCAGACAGTTTCCCAGTGCAGCCCAGCACATAGCGGCGCGTGCTGGGCTGCTGTGACCTAAGAGGGATGGGGAGTGGTGCCGGACCCGGGTAACTAGTACCTGCTTTCCACCCCTCTCGGCGTCCCTGTGTACGCGCTGATCGCCCGTACACACTTGTCGATGGACAGATATTTCTGCAGACATATCTGTTCGTCGGCTGTGCAGCACAGCCAATGCGATATGTCTGTGAACGACATTGTTCACAGACATATCGTCTGTACACAATGGCCGACAGGGGCACGATATATTGGCCGATCAATTGATCGGCCAATATATCGGCCAGTGTGTACCCAGTATTACATTGAACCTCGGAATGTATAAAAGCAGATAATGTAGAGAATATTATTTTGCTCTGTTACCTACAAACATCTAAAGATTTTGTATGATGATGGAAAATCATTCAGATATTATTAAAAACGAGAAGCGCCCGTTTGTGGTATATCGTTTTTTTCTCATATTAGCAGAATTACCTGCCGGTATGTGTGCTAACCTGCAGCGACCCGGCGGCTTCTGCAGCGGTCTCAGGCTGCGCACGAGATCTTGCGATGCACTCGGCTGATGCGCTGTGAGTCTTGCACGGATCTCTCCCCCACTCCGGCGTTCTTGTTTCCTTCTCCGCCTCTTATCAAGGTACGACAAGTGCCACTACAGTACATCTGCCCCAATATATGTGTAAGTTTTTTTTTTTTTATTATTATTATTAATATTATTATTCTGCCATATGGGAATGCATATTTTACACAAAACACATTGCTATAGGTCCATCTTTAAATGATCCCCATAGACTGTAAATAATTAAGGACACTACATATCATTAGCAAGACTTTATAATATACCTCTGAGATGCATGAACATTAAAACATTGATGCACTCAACCGTATTAAAGAAAAGTGTCTTATTATTATTAGTATTATTGTATTTTTATATTAAGGAAGCTAGTTGGCAAGTTTTGTGGTTCCCAACATGATCATCTTGCTATCTTCAGCCTGTATTCATATAGTGTTCATGGTACTTTGAGTTGCTTTGACCTGATTGCTGAATGCAGCTAAAACTAACAATAAAATATTATTATTATAAAATTGTATTTATAGGGCGCCACAAGTGTTCCGCAGCGCTGTACAGAGGGCACTACAATAAGACAATACAAGGTAAAACAGTACAGTACAAATAGCATTACAAATCTTGACACAACCAGTGATGCAATGTGTGCAATTGAAATGTGCAGAGTCAGCTGAAAGTGTAGCTGTGACTGGTCTAGTTCTCCTGAAAAAAAAACCAGATGACTGGAGTCCAGGAGCAGAGAGTCCAAGCAGGATGTGTAGCAGGTGTGGTGATGAGAACAGGAGGGAGGAGGGCCCTGCTAAAGGAGCTTACAGTCTAAAGGGAAGGGGGAGACAAACAGAATACATAGGGAGTGAGCCAGTGTAAGGGGAGCTAAAGGCAGAAAGCAGGAGTGAGAGAATTGGAGAGTGCAAAGGGGTGAGGTAGACTATGTGGTGACATGGTTAAGTGGAGGACGGATATGCTTTTATGAACAGGTGGGCTTTTAGCGCTCGTTTGAAGCAGTGCAGACTGGGGGATAGTCTGGATTGAGGGAGATTGTTCTAATGGTAGGGGCAGCATGGGAGAAATCTTGAATTCTCGAGTGAGAGGTGGTAAACAGAGTGGAGGAAAGATGGTGGTCATTGGCCAACTGTTGAGGGCGGGAGGGAGTGTGTAAGGAGCTATAGGGAGCTGTGGAGTTAGAGAGGGCCTTGTATGTGGTAGTTAGTAATTTGAAAAGGATTCTGTAGAGGAAGGGGAACCAGTGAAGTGCTTAGCAGAAAGTGGAGGCAGATGTGGACTGGCGGGAGAGGAAGATAAATTGATCTGCAGCGTTAAGCTCAGATTGGAGAGGAGCAAGATGGGAGCAGGGCAGTCCAGCGTGGAGAAGGTTGCAGTAGTTAAGGCGAGAGATGATCAGTGAGCGGGCAATGGTTTTGGTGGCATCCTGGGAGAGGAAGGGTCTGATTCGAGCGATGTTACGGAGCTGGAAAAGACAGGATAGTCCAAAAGATTTAATGTGGGGGGTGAACGAGAGGGAAGAGTCAAGAATGACTGCCAGGCAGCAGAGTTGGGGAACAAAGGAGATAGTGGTGTTGTTGACAGCGATAGAGAAGTCGGGAGGGGAGGAGACTCTAGGTGGAGGGAAGACAATAAGTTCAGTTTTGCCCATTTTGAGTTTGAGAAAGCGCTCGGGCATAAAGGAGGAGATGGCAGAGAGGCATATGGACACCCGAGAGATGAGGGAAGGGGAGAGATCCAGAGAGGAGATGTAGAGTTGAGTGTCATCAGCATAGAGGTAATACTGGAGAAAGGAGAGGCCCATGGTCTGCGCATAAAAGGTGGTGATCCATGGTTTCAAAGGCCGCCGAAAGGTCCAGGAGTATAAGAAGCTAGAAGTGGCCACTGGATTTGTCCAAGAAAAGATCGTTGGTGACTATGTCCAGGGTAGTTTCAGTGGAGTGGAGGGGAGGGAACCAAGGGTTATAGAGTTAACCAATGAGATGGTTGTAGACCAGACACTCAAATATTTTAGAGGCAAAACGGAGAAGAAAAATGTGGTAGTAATTAAAGAGTGAGGAGGGGTCAAGGTTTTTTGTTTGTTTTTTATAATTTTTTTTAGAAAGTAGCATATGTGCCTGGTGTACGTCACACACCTGACAAACGGAATCGGTATGATATACCGCCGGACGTCAGCCCGGCGGAGAAATACAGATGCCGGAAGGCCGGCAGATTGAGATCCAGACAAGGTAAGTATAGAGGCTATCCCTAACCCTCCCTTAGGGGTGCCTAACCCTAACCTCCCCCCAGGGGTGCCTAAACCTAACCCCCCTTCCCCGCACCCTAAACCTAACCCTCCCGAGGGGGGTGCCTAACCCTAACCTCCCCCCAGGGACCCTAAACCTAACCCTTCCGAGGGGGGTGCCTAACCTCCCCCCAGGGGTGCCTGACCCTAACCCCCCTGCGGCTATCCACTCCTGACGCCCGGCTTACCTACGATCGTTTTGTCAGGCATCGGGATTCCGGCGTGGGGCTAATGATAGGTGTCGATATTTAGACGCCTATCATTAGTCCCACGCCGGGATTTTGCTGTCAGGAAGCCGGCGATTGGCATTACGACCACCGGCTTCCTGACTACATACCCTCACAAACACCTCCCGCTTGTGTCTATGATGTTTTAAACCAGTTATTTTATGTGTCATTAACATATTTTATATTAAGCAACAATAAACTGCTGTAATAAAAGAAGGAAGAACAACGGTCTCTCTTGTGTACGAGAAAACACACATACTAAAATTATAATATGCACCCAAGAGATGACACAAATCCCCAATCTGCGCAGTATTTCCAAAGACCCAACCTCAAGTGGTGTGCTAGGTCTGGCGATCGTGACAGTCATTCACTAATGCTTGCTCCAGCCCCTGAAATGACCAAGTTACTAACGATGCTGCACCCACTGACATAGCTTCAGGCTTAACAGAATAATGACACAAAATATGAAATCAATAATTATATAGTAAAGTAATTTTACTTATTTGAGACGTTTCTGTTTTCTCATATTTGCACAGCTCACGGGGTTCTTGCTGGCCCATAGGACTGGCCGGCGAGTCACAAGTTTTATACATTTGTGCTTTCATTTTAATGAAGATAAAAATGCAGCCTGTACACTAATACAGTATTTGCAGAGAAGGATAAGTGCATGACATAATCGTGCAACCTTATTATTTAAAACCTGACACACCCTAAATGGTGTGAACCTAAGTTTCTTTAATACATAAGCCAGGAGGTATTAGTTGTAATTTGTTATCTGGCAACCTCAGAAGAATGTTACCATAATGCTCCAGGGCAGGGCAGGGGACATTTTTCCATTTAAATCATTAATATATCTTACAAATAAAATACTGTGAAAAACATGTTTAGCCATATTTTACAAAATTAAAGTGAATTTGATATCACCTGTCATTATTTATAGTAAATGTTTGAAAAAAAAAAAAAGAAGTTATATAATAATAATATTTATGTATTGCCTGTGAGCAATAGATAGCTCTCTTGAATGGGACAAAGTGCTTGTCCATAGGGGTACCATTGCTACGCTGGCTTCCTGCTTAGTTTCAGTTTGGATTGGATGTCCGTCCTCTGAATAGGCTTGGATAATATGTTGAGGGGTGGAATCTTATACAGTATCCAAGTGTTGATACTGAGCCGAAAGCCAGCTGAATATCAGCAGCCTTGTGCTGTGAGACAGCCGCCTGCAGCCACGAGCAGGCACTGCCTCTTCACCTGATCACAGGGCGGCAGGGGAGTGAGTAATACACAGGCAGTGCTTAGTTATTTTTAGGTGGAGAATGCTTTCAATGCGAGTCTAATGGGGATTAAGGGGTAACTGATGAATGAATAAATACGTCACAATCTCCTACGGGCAGACTTTCGAAACAGCTGCATAACTATTCTGCACTGTGTATTTCAGCACCCAGCATAAAACAGGCAAGTCACGTAACAACGAAAGTACATTCTCTTTCAAATATGTGTTTTTACCTATTAGGACATAGCTAAATAGCAATCATCCAGTCATGAATGTGCTAAACCTAACCTCGTGTGACCGATGACACACAACAGATTGTATACTGTGTGACCATTTAGAGAAAAATAAGGCAGCATGCGGGAGCCGTGCGGACAGAAGTATCATCCCGTCTTTGAATAGCTTGTAGAACCACTTTGGACCACCTTAACCCCTTGCCTGGCACTAACTCGTGAGATGCAACTGCAGCCAGGAGTGCGTTACCTGACCAGATCGCATCTCATACGTAAAGGTGCCCACACACACAGCGATATTTTACACGATCTGGCCGATTCCGACGAATCCTGACGACAGATCGTGTAAAATATGGCCAAATCGTGAGGAAATCGTGAGTCCTAACTCACGATGCGATGCGCGTCCCCGCTAGTCACACATCGTATCGTCAGATCTGCCGTGCAGTAGGGCAGATCTGACAATCTGGGACAAAATGCACTGGGGAAAAAAAAAAAAAAGTTAAGATGCGCGATAGATCTTATGCTTTTTACTCCAAATCGTGTGTAGGAGCTGCCGGGGAGCTGCCGGGGAGCTGCCGGGGAGCTGCCGGGGGAGAGTTCAGGGGAAATCGCACACATCGTGGGATCGTGTGCAGATCGGTATGTGTGTGGGCACCTTTAGTGCTGCCTCTCCGGATCGCCTGTCTATAATGGAGGAAATCCATTCTGCATGGGCGGATTTCCTCCTCCTGTTCAGGCCCCCTCAAAGCGACATTGTGGTCCGTGACTGCCGACGTCACTGTGCTCCGCAGTGCATGCGCCTAAACTAAAAGTGGCGAGGAGGGGATCTATTACCATGTTGGGGGCAATAATGCTGGGGACCTTTTTTGTACTGGGTGGGTAATTTCTGATGAGGTGAGAGGTGATTTCATAATGGGGGTTTATGGACACGGGGTGCAAAACACCCGCCAGGTATGTTGGTTTTTTTTTCAAATTAAATATATTTTTAAAAATACATTACAAACTTTATTAAATAAAAGTTATGCAGGCATACACCAGCAGATGATTCACACTATGAACAGCCCAGTAACTTAACCAGTGGCGATAGTTTATTGAAAGATAACAGGTACAACCGTACTCACTGTTACATGTACACTAGTAATGGAGTGCAGCGGTATTCCATTCAGCTCACCAGCCGGTGAGTGTATACTTCAAATGGGTAGCGATGCAGCATGCTGGAACAGCCTTATATGCAAGGTATTATCTAAGTCTCTCATAGGAGCTAAGCAGCAGACTTCTTTCTCCCACCATGTCACTCTCACAGTAAGGAGAAGATGACCTCTGCACATGCTCAGTATTGATTTCGACGGCCATCTTGGAACAGGGCATGAAGCCTCCCTGGAGGGACAGAAATACTGGTGTCTGCGCAGTAGCGCACTCCTCTTTCAACAAGTGCTATAAGAGCATGTCTAATATGGAATCGGTATGAAATACCGACAGTCGGGATCCTGGCGGTCAGAATCCCGACGCCGGGATTCCGACAGGGTTAACATATCAACACTTGCTAACCCTCTCCCTACCCTAACCCTCCCTCTTTGGTGCCTAACCCTCCCCCGCTAGTGCCTAAACCTAACCTTCCCCTACCCACACCCTAAACCTAACCCTCCCCCTTTAGTGCCTAATCTTAACCCTCCCCCTATTGCCTAAACCTGACTCTCCCCCCAACCCCGTTACCTTCGGCATCCCGGAGGTCGGGATTCTGACCAGCGTCGGTATTCTGGTGCCGGTAATGTAAGCATCGGCATCCCGACCGCCAGTATGCCGAACGCATATCGTCTAAAATACATATTTTTTATGTCATGTAGTTTTTAATTATAATAGCGTTCCCGCTAGGCTGTTTTAGTGGGGCGCGGCGCCCTGCCCTCCTTCTGGAGGGCAAAAAGCACCCTACCCTCCAAAAGGAGGGCAAAAAGCGCCCTGCCATCACAGCCTGCGAGTGCCGTATTCACCCGCGGGACGCAGTGTCCCACGGGTGTAGAAGTGTGCAGTGACCCGGTCACCGCCGGAGAATAGATGCCGGGCGCATGCACCAGGCATCTATTCTCACTGTCTGCAGCGCTTGGGGGCTACCCGGCGTGTCCGTACGTGCCGGGCACGCCCCAAGTATGACGAAAAGGGGATGCGTCTTATAGACATGCCCCCTTTTCAGGGCCACGCCCCCTTTTCAGGGCGCGCTCACAAAGTTGCCCTCTCTAGCTCAGGCGCCCTGCCTGCCACCGGAGCTACAGTGAACACTATATAAGGACTTGAAAGTGTAACAATCCCAGTAACGTTCAGCATTTGTGAGCATACGAGAACCTCATTTGTATAACATAAGAGGCTTTCGTTTGAAATACCACGATTACTGATAAGGAAGTCAACATTTCAGGGTCACAGACTAAAACATATAAAAACACATTTCCACAAAATAAAAAAAAATGGTTTATTAATTGTTTATTACATTTATGCTTTTTCTTGGTGTTTTAAAATTTGACATACCAAATTTAAAGATGGTATCTTATACTTTCAGTAATATTGTTTTACTGCAACATTAAAATGTTTTCATGTCTGCTAAAACTTAAAAATGCCTCTTTACAATAGAGGATTGTTCATGTCTGCACTACTCTCATTAAAAATGGCAAATTATGATGACATTACTACAGTGAAGTATTTCACACCCTGGATAAACATAATAAACTATTGCATGCACATAAAACAAGAAAAAAGATATTTATTTAAAGATTAGTAGGCTTAATATAGTAGCACTAAGCCATTAGGCAGATATTCTTATTGTTAGTTATTTTACAGTTCACTTCCTTCAATCGACTATTATTTCATTTTTATTTTGTCTTCTTTACTTCCCAGTGTTTTGCTTGCAGCGGACATCTCTTTTTGGGTTAAGGTGCAGGTACGACCTGTCCATAGATCTTGTTGCAATTCTCGTTAAAGCTTGATTTTATTTGCCACTTTCAGAATGTGTTGTTTACTTGGGTTCTGGACTGGATGCCTACCAGAAAGTGACCATAATGGATGAAATCAGTTTATGCATCCTGAGGTTTATATTCCATATCTTCATGGTTGGATTTTTGTAAGAGGTGTGAGTGGGATCTCTTGCATCCATGGAGCTATGGCCCTGATTCAGAGCCGGACGCTCTGACCAGAGCGCTCGCTCTGAATCAGGGCCGTCCTATTTAAATGTGGAGCGGCCTTTTGGACACTCGCATAGCTGTGGGTTACCACCCACAGCTTATGCGAGCGTCCATGATGATGGTCGCGATGGTCAAGACCATCGCGACCATCGGGCTTGCGACGAGACCCTGCGGTAGGGTCTCGTGGCCGCAAGCCCTGGAGTGGTTTTGGCTCTATCATAGCCAAAATCACTCCCACTGACATCACTAGTGATGTCAGTGGGGCCGGACCCAGACGGTAGGCTTTCCCATGGGAACGCCTCCGTCTGGCAGCCATGCCCTCGGCACGCCCACCAAAGGGGGCGTGCTGTCAGTCACCATCGACAGCACGCCCCCTTTGGTGCGAGACCCAGAGCGACAGCTTGGCTGTCGCTGTCCGGGTCTCGCGCATGCGCACGATGGAGCTCCCTCCGTTGTGCGCATGCGCATTGGGGTAACATCGACCCGCTTGCGAGCGTCCTGCGCTCGCGAGCGGGTCTGAATGAGACCCTATGTGCAGTGGTGTGAGCTTAAATGCTTTTCTGTGTCTATACGCTGCTCAGTATTAGTGTTTCTGGTCCACTCCAGTAGTTGCATGGTAGTAGCCCAAGACCCAGACAAGATAGGATCTTCCCTAGGTCCCATGCCAACAGTCATGTTTATCCCCCCCCCCTCTTTCCCCACAAAAAACCCTGGGAAGGATCTGTTATATAAAACCGTTGATGGCATCCGTCTGTTTTTGAATGTTACATGTAGGACAAGCCATGCGGCCACCCAAACTCATCCACCCACCACTAGGCAAGCATTCCATATGGGGGATCTTCTCCCAGTCAGCCAGACTGGCTTCTTTGTTATGTACACCGTACCAGCGGCAGTGAGCCTTGGCAGTCAGCATGAGCTGGACAGCGGTGCCCCTCTCACCACTCCCAGTGCAAGCTAAAGCTTCTCTGTCTGGATACGCCGTTGGACAGGGTGAGTGAATACCCCAAAAGATGATTGACAGCGCACCAGGATAGCAGAAATATGGCATAAAGTGGTAAACAAACAGAGAGAGAGAGGCAGTGGTTTGTTATGCTGTACCAGCTATTTAAAAAAGATTAAATGTGTTTATTTAAACAACAAAAAAGTTTTACATATGTTGCACAACCGTGCTATATGATAAAGCCTCCAATAAGGAAGCGGAACGCGTCAGTGGACTTGGTGCTGTCACTGGATTACCATACCTTCAAAAAATACCTTCTTCTCTATCCATTATCAACTGGAGATCCGCGGACTGGAGGGACTACTCACCCGTCTCTTTTGCTACTTGGGGCTGTCACAAGCTGACTTAAAATACCTTTACCCGTAGAAAAGCCTGTTACTATGGAAGTCCGGCTGCGGCTGCAGCATCACAGCTTTCCAAGGCGACGCTCTTTACTACAGGTTTGGAGACGAGGGAGCGGACTTTGGGCCTGATTCAGAGCCGGACGCTATTTGCGGTCGGTCGTTCCAAAAAAGGGGCTGGCTATTTTAATTGAGCGCTCACTCTTTGCAGTTTGTTGATGCCTCTATGTCTGAGCGAGCAAACGAAAAATGCGCTCGCTATTTTGTAAAGACGCCCATTTGCCGTTCGCATCACACGTCATCTCCGGTATTTATTAGATTAATCGGGTACATCGAAAGGCATCTGAACTGCTCGCAGTGCTTGTGGTAGGTTTTACTTCCCGCTATCACTGTGAGCAGTTCAGGCTAAAAGACAACCAAGTGACGTGGTCGATGACACTCCCTTACTAATTATGCACTCCCATTAAACGCCCTTTTGACCGTTTGGCACGCCTGCGTTCGGATCTCCACTCCCCCGTTTTCAAGCACCTTCCCCTGTTACCACCCGCAAACGGTACATTCTGTCAATCAAATTAGCAGCCCCTCGCAGTTTTGCGAGCGCACGATTTCTGACCGCAATGACTGGTTTGCGCATGCGCATTACGAGCCATACGCATGCACAGTTGTGCGAACATCGCTCAGAGCGAACGAGCGGCCGCTTACGAGCGGCTCTGAATCAGGCCCTTTGTTTTCTCCTTACGGATGATGTGGTGAGGTCCCCATGCGGTCAATTTATACATGTGCATAAAACCTATTCAGCACGGATAGTCTAGAGGATTTCTTGGGTCACGCAATATACAGGAAATATATCCAAGTGATTTGCTATGATTAAATAGGCTGCTAACAATAGGAGATTAATCTACCGTATATACTCGAGCATAAGCCGAGTTTTTCAGCACATTTTTTGTACTGAAAAAGTACCCCCTCGGCTTATACTCGAGTGAAGTGTGTAGCGCTGACCGGATGGAGTTCGGTCAGTGCTACACAGCACAAACACACAGCCGCCGGAGCCGGCAGCTGTGTGTTTGTTGTAATCAGCAGCCGATGAGAGTCTGTCAGACTCTCATCGGCTACTGCTGCTCCCACTGCAGGAGCCATCTTCCGGCTCCCGCAGTGGGTAATGGGAGAGACGTCATGAGTAATGACGTCTCTCCCATGCAAAGCGGCCGGAGGAGCTGTTAGCGGCGGGACCAGGAGCGGGGGTTTCAGGTAAGTGTTTATTTTATTTTTATTACGTCTCTCTACTGGGAGGGGGACTACTGGGGGCACTACCAGGGGGCGATTACTACAGGGGGCACTACCAGGAGGCGATTACTACAGGGGGCACTACCAGGGGGGATTACTACAGGGGGCATAGGCAAACGCAGGGGGGGTTTCCGTCTGCCTGGAAACCCCCCTCACCAGCCCACACCATGACCACAATAGAAATAGTAATATAATAGATTGTTACTAGCGCTGCATGTTCTTCTCAGTATCACAAATGAAATAATTAGCACCACCTGTGGATCTTTTAACATAATAACATAGCCAGTAATAAATAACCTGTGCACCAACTAGAAGATCTGGAAAACATGCACTGTTAGAGATGCACTGCTATAGGGCCCAGTATGTACATATACTGTATGTCCAGGGCAGTGCTAGGTTCTTCTGCTGCTCCTCCAGGATCCCGAACTTGCTCCAATAGTCTGGAATGGTGCCCACATCTAAAATAAATACATTCAGCTCAGAGAGGATGGCCCTACTGCCGCACCTAATGGCTTACTGTGATCACTGGTCCTGTATATGCTGGAATTAATACACACAATACACTATATATGACACATATAATGGGTTACTGTGATCACTGGTCCTGTATATGCTGGAATTATGACACACAATACACTATATATGACGCATATAATGGCTTACTGTGATCACTGGTCCTGTATATGCTGGAATTAATACACACAATACACTATATATGACACATATAATGGGTTACTGTGATCACTGGTCCTGTATATGCTGGAATTAATACACACAATACACTATGTATGACACATATAATGGGTTACTGTGATCACTGGTCCTGTATATGCTGGAATTAATACACACAATACACTATATATGACACATATAATGGGTTACTGTGATCACTGGTCCTGTATATGCTGGAATTATGACACACAATACACTATATATGAAGCTTATTAAAGCTGGTTAAGTAGTAATTTTACCCTCTTTATTGACTGGCCACACTCGCTCTAAAATTAAGCATTTGGAAACCCCCCTCTGGAAATCCTGCGTTTGCCACTGACAGGGGGCACTAAAAGGGGGGATTACCACTGGGGGCACTACCAGGGGGGGAATACTACCGGGGACACTAAAAGGGGGGGATTACCACTGGGGGCACTACCAGGGGGGGAATACTACTGGGGGCACTGAAAGTGGGGATTACCACTGGGGGCACTACCAGGAGGGATTACTACTGGGGGCACTACCAGCTGCTGCATTTCCCACTCTAGGCTTATACTCGAGTCAAAAAGTTTTCCCAGTTTTTTGTGGTAAAAGTAGGTACCTCGGCTTATATTCGGGTCGATTTATACTCGAGTATATGCGGTATATGAACTTTTGTTTTAATGTTATTGCTGCTATTGTTACATTTTTTATATATATTATAAACTGATTTACTAACTACATTGATTGGCGTCTTGATCGTTCATTCTACCATATCCAATAGAGATAGCGATACTTAATATAACATTAGCGCAAAACTCTCTTTGTTTGGATTTTGGGGCGTCCAGCTAGGTTGCTCACGGGTTTGAGCTTTTACACAGGCTCATAATTTGTTTTGCTGCTTTTAAAACTCACCTACTGTACATTTCTGATTAGCGCCTGCTAAGTGTGTTTTTGACAACCGTGTTTTCGGCATTTCAGTCAGGGGTGACTTTATTTGGGAGCAGCTGCATGCATGTGCCGGGAGCATTTTATATAGCAAGAACCAAAACACACAGTTGTCCGTTACAGAGGTCACTAACGAGATAATTATCTGCTGTGCGGAATTCAAAAACCTCTGTAGCCAAGGTAACCTGATAAACAAATCCCTGAGCAGAGAAGCCATACTGTAGCCTGTACAACCAGCTAGTATGTACAGTACTGTATAGTATAAACAACTCCAATGTAATAGAAAAGAAAATGAACAAAGTTGAATTCATAATGAGAAAAAGGCATAGAAAATGTACATATGAAAAACTACCGGCGCCAATATAACCATACGGCTGACAAACAGCATCAACAACATGAGTAATACCACTGTATAGCTGAGAAACAATGCCACACCAGCATAAGTGTGTGGACAGGAAACATAAGCTGGAAAGTTATCCAAAACTCCTATGAACGGTGAGGATTAGGTCCAACGGTAACGAGATTGGTGAAGCAATATGAGCATGGGACAATGCTTTCTTTTTCAAGGCTACAATAAAAGTAACGTTAAGGATGCTATTGTTAGGGTGAGTTACCTGAAGCAGGAGATACTACCTCAAATCCTGCAAATACACTACTGGAAGAAGGGGTTTCTGAAGCATATGCACGATTGTTTCCCATTTTATTAATACCATTTTTCAGGACTGGCACCTTCCTACCTACAGACCCAAAGCTATCACAGGATGTCACAGAGAATCCTCATTCTACTTACAGGAGCAGTCCTAGTCTTATAGTCGTAAACTGGCTAATATAGACCGTACAAACCATTTTATGGGCCCACAGTCCAACTGGGTCACACATAAACCAGGCATTTTGTTGCCCAGAATGCACCAATTGTACATTATGTTAATGTTTAATAAAGAGTATCTTGGGTTCATGCTACAAATTAAACCGCAGCAGCAAATATGGCATCTACATACTTACCTGCCCTCGTGCGCACTTATAGTCCTACATGGGAAAAACTTTGAGAATTCTGAAAGAATGGTTTGTACAACATAACATGTCCATCAAAAAGCTTGGTTGCCAAACACACCATATAGTGGCCTCAACGATCGTCCAGTCTCCTGTCACTTTGCAAATTACAAGCATGCAATAGGGGCCTGATTCAGACCCGGTCGCTAAGCTGCGGATGCTCGCTATGGGCGATTATCGCAAATCTGTGAATGCGTATACGCCAAAAATACGCATGCGCAAACCATTCACTGCGGCCGGGAATCGTGCTATTGTAGTACAAAGACTGGACGCTACTTTGAGTGACAGATTGCGCCGTTTGTGGGTGGTGACAGTCGAATGTGCTTGTAAACGGGAGAGTGGATGTGCAAACGCAGGCGTGTCTGAGCGTCAAAATGGAGATTAATGGGTGTGCATAATTAGCAAAGTAGCATCATTGAACACGTCACTTGGTGTATTTTAGCCAGAACTGATCTGCAAGCAGCTCCGATGGGTCTCATTGTTCCCGATTAATCACACACTTCCTGGTGACGTGTGCTAGGTGAGAAAGGTGGACAGCTTTATACTCCTGCGTACGTTCACTGCCATCGCCCTCTAAGACATAGAGGGCGTCCTTAAGCCAGACAGTGCGATCCCATGATTTGCATACCCGGCCCCATTTTGGAGTGAACGAGCGCAGCTTAGCGATCGGGCCTGAATCAGGCCCTAAATCTGATGAAATGTTTTGTGATTGATCATATTCTCCCACTCGGGAGACGTTGGGAGAGCAACAAAATTATTTTACCCAGTTAACTCCAGTGGATTTGCTAACTGCATTCTCTAGCCCCTATAGGGCTTAATAGGTACTACAAATTAACTGCGACTTGTAAACTACCATTTTCAATCTGGTTGAGGCGAATCAGGAAGCAATAACGCAGACATTTATTAAAATCTCTGTCGCCAGAGTGGGGAAGAGAACGCTTTCCCCTCCGGCGATCCATGCAAGTACCACAGTGCGTTAGCCAGTTTTTCATTACATCTGAATGGTTTTTCATCTGCAAAATCATTAGATTGTTTGCAGATAACGTAGAGAAAAGTGATTTTCTCTACGTTATCTGCTTTCATACATACTGAAGATCTTTGTAAGTGTCAGATACCGGTGGTTATAGCGCATATGACACTTACCACCTCTTCTGACACCTACCCCTATGTATTTTAAGGGTATGCAAGTTCCTTGAAATTTCTGTGACCTTAGAATCTGAAACGTTAACCTCTCTAGTCAATGTATCTTTAGGAATTCTATGTAGAACATTTTCATTTTAAAGAAAATTAACAAAAACATTCCAGTTACCTAAACCCTGAAGGGCTGATGCTCACAACTGATGTCCAATTTCTTTTCATTTTCCCATTTAACACTGTTATTTTTCCAATACGTAATGATTTGATTAGCTCATCTGCTGACATGCATACTTTTTATTCTGCAAGACTAGACTTGTTTTTGACGTATTACGATACACCTAGAAATTGTCAAAAATGATAACTGTGTGCCTGGGGTGATCCATTAGTAGACCTAGTATTATTATTAATAATCATCCCATGCATTAATCCCATAAACATGGAAGTCTTTAACTCACTAAGTGCTTGAATACTCCAGTTAGGAGGAAAGAAATCAGCTTTATATGGCTATTTTAGATGCCTAAAGAAATGGCGCTAAATAGTTTTCCATTGTTTACAGATTTTTCTGCATATAACCTTTAAGAATGATTCGGATGTGTCAATGTTTTGAATGTTTTTTCTTCTTGGTGTCAGCATAGTACATCATTTATGTATGGAAACTGCACTACCTGAATGATATACTATGGGGTTAATACAGAGTGACTACTACACTACTTGGCTTTGCATAGCTTTTGTTCATTTATACTGCGCATGCCCAGTACAGTGCGCTCATATATGCTCCCATAGAGATTGCCAGCCTTTCCATGGGCAGAACGGGGTGCGTTCTAATGTAAGCCAAGTTCAATAAGGGCAATTGGAACAAATGCAGATCGAAACACAGCCACATACATGTCTGGATAAGCCATGTTATTTGTATGTGGTCAGGTGCAGATAGAGTATGATGATAACATTCGCTGCCACTAGTGTACTACTTGTTGCACATTATAAAATGGTGTACGAAATGTAACACAAGTGTCTGTGACGTGTGCTTAGCATAAACCAGATGGTTATGCTACTGTTAACAGCTGGAACAGATCTTGGGCTCCGCACATGTATAAAAATATGATATAGCTCTGTCTTCCAATCTGGTGGACACCGCCACTGTGGAGTAGAGTTGAGGCCGCAGGAGTTGAGCACTTAAAAAGTTGACCTTTTTTTTTTTTTAGACTGATTCTCTTTCCCTCTTGCACGCCTCCTGAATTTCCGTTAAGTACCTAAGGAGCAGGAAAGTTTCCTGTAGAAGCTCTGGGCCTGATTCAGACTCGGTCGCAAGCGCTGAGCTCTCGCAACCGGTTCGATGGTGGCCCAGAGCGCATGCGCACGGCGGAGCCAGCTCCGTCGTGCACATGCGCGAGATCCGGATAGCGACGGGCAGTCCGTCGCTCTGGGTCTCGCAACAAAGGGGGCGTGCTGTCAATGTTGAGTGACAGCACGCCCCCTTTGGTGGGCGGGCCGGGGGAGTGGCTGCCCAAACGGAGGCATTCCCATGTGAACGCCTCCGTTTGGGGGCGGCCCCACTGACATCACGAGTGATGTCAGTGGGAGAGATTTCGGCTCTGTTAGAGTCACCCACAGCTAGGCGAGCGGCCAGGAGGCCGTTCTAAAAAAAAAAGACCGGCCCTGATTCAGAGCGTCAGAGCGTCCGGCTCTGAATCAGGGCCTCTGTTGGCTAGTATTATCGTCTTTATTTTACTTTTTTTTTTAATTAGATTCATTATTTTCAAAGTTTTTTGAGAAAATATAAGGCAGGTGCAGACAATAGAAGTGACCGTAAGTAACAGTACAAAACATTCACAGCATATCACTGCACATTATATAAATTGACGAACAACAACAAAAAAGAAGAGAGAAGGATGAGGAAGAGATATCAGGAATAGTGTCCAGAGCCTGTTGAGTGACCAGAATTGTACAGTCAACAAAATAGGAGGAGGACACCATGCACTTCTCCGGGGATCCTACTTGCAGGAGCAAGCCCTAGTAGTACAGAGGAATTGTTACAGGGTAAAAAGTGATGCCTCTGTGAAGGGGTCCTGTAAGATAATTATGTGCAAGCCAGAAACAGTAAAAGTATTTTGGGTGCACAGTCTCTTCCATTTATCAGTTTTCGAGGGTTAACCGCAAACATTAAGTTTTCTCCGGATCACTCCATTCCTGCAGGCAGCCACATCCCCCATAGGTTTCTATGGGGGATGTGATGCTGCCAAATGTACCAACATCCGGAATGCAACGGAACATCCGGAATGCAACAGAAGATGGCGGTAGCCGCTGTAGCCTATGGGCTACACTGCTATAACTAGCCGCAATGGCAGCCGTGCATGCGCAGCAGCCCCGGCAACTCCCCGGTCACATCGCAGGGACGGGCAGCTTTCGGAGCCCCTGTCCCTGGATGTGCCGGATGATACATTCTGACTATAGGATTTCACCTTGCAATGCGATCATGGGCGGTGATGTCTTGTCCAGATCGCATTGCAATTGTGGTCATATAATAAATGGGGACCTATGAGTGACGTCCCTTCAAGGCAAAGCTTCACCTCCCACTGAGGACAGGAAGCAGTGAACTTGTTGGTAATGCCAGTATTCCTGGATATGAAGGTGGATACTCGTTGCTGAGATCATCAACATTTTTACATTTGCCTTTGGTGATGAGTTGCCCTGGTATTACTCCTGCTGATGTCCAGGAGCGGTGGTCCTCCTACTGTGTACCATGAAGACATGAAGTGTTGTAGAGAAGGTGCATGAGATGCGAAGCGGCAGAGGAAATCCCCAACCAAGATCTGAGGTGCCTCCATATATCTAATGAGGGGCCAATAATAGTGTGAGCTACTGCTTCTCCCCTCCACCCCTAGTCCAATCTAAAATCCTATTAAGACCAATTGCGTGGTGAGTGCCGGGGCATTTGTACCATCTCGTCATAACTAGGGGTGAGCGGGTTCGGATTTCTGAAATCCGAGCCCCCCCGATCCGAGTCCGATCCGAATCAGGCTCGACTTTTCCCACCTGACTCGGATCTGAAATCGAGGCAAAACGTCATCATCCCGCCTTCCGAGTCTCGCGGGTTTTGGATCCTATATAAGGTACCCGCGTCGGCGCCATTTTCTCACTCGGCTGTGGACAGTGAAGAGGGAGGGTGGGAGTTAGGGCTGTGTAGTGTAGTGTAATGTAGTGCTGCTGTTGTCCACTACTTCAAAGTCCATAGGGGATGGCTGTGTTGTGCTGTGCTGCTGTTGTTAATAGGGGCTGTGTCCACTACTTCAAAGTCCATAGGGGCTGGCTGGACTGTGTTGTGCAGTCAGTTCTCCATAGGGGCTGTGTCCACTCCAAAGTCCTGTGCAGTGTCCCAGTCCTAAAGGGGTGCTGTAGTGTTGTCCAGGGGGTGCTCTGTCCATCAGGGGTGCTCCCCCCAAGTGCTAAAAAAATAATATATTTTCTGTGTTTGTGAATTGTGTGCGCAGTAGCAGCAGGTGCATCAACAAAGTAGTGCCAAGCGTGCGCCTGTGTCATAAGTAAAGGGCCGGCTGGCTTGACCGTTAAAGGGTGCTGTAACCCCCGAAAGTACACTCCAGTCCAAACCAAAAAAAAAATTATTTTCTGTGTTTGTGAATTGTGTGCGCAGTAGCCGCACGTGCATCAACAAAGTAGTGCCAAGCGTGCGCCTGTGTCATAAGTAAAGGGCCGGCTGGCTTGACCGTTAAGGGTGCTGTAACCCCCGAAAGTACACTCCAGTCCAAACCAAAAAAAAAATTATTTTCTGTGTTTGTGAATTGTGTGCGCAGTAGCCGCACGTGCATCAACAAAGTAGTGCCAAGCGTGCGCCTGTGTCATAAGTAAAGGGCCGGCTGGCTTGACCGTTAAAGGGTGCTGTAACCCCCAAAGTACACTCCAGTCCAAACCAAAAAAAAAAATATTTTCTGTGTTTGTGAATTGTGTGCGCAGTAGCCGCACGTGCATCAACAAAGTAGTGCCAAGCGTGCGCCTGTGTCATAAGTAAAGGGCCGGCTGGCTTGACCGTTAAGGGTGCTGTAACCCCCGAAAGTACACTCCAGTCCATACCAAAAAAAAAATTATTTTCTGTGTTTGTGAATTGTGTGCGCAGTAGCCGCACGTGCATCAACAAAGTAGTGCCAAGCGTGCGCCTGTGTCATAAGTAAAGGGCCGGCTGGCTTGTCCGTTAAGGGTGCTGTAACCCCCAAAGTACACTCCAGTCCAAACCAAAAAAAAAATTATTTTCTGTGTTTGTGAATTGTGTGCGCAGTAGCCGCATGTGCATCAACAAAGTAGTGCCAAGCGTGCGCCTGTGTCATAAGTAAAGGGCCGGCTGGCTTGACCGTTAAAGGGTGCTGTAACCCCCAAAGTACACTCCAGTCCAAACCAAAAAAAAAATTATTTTCTGTGTTTGTGAATTGTGTGCGCAGTAGCCGCACGTGCATCAACAAAGTAGTGCCAAGCGTGCGCCTGTGTCATAAGTAAAGGGCCGGCTGGCTTGACCGTTAAAGGGTGCTGTAACCCCCGAAAGTACACTCCAGTCCAAACCAAAAAAAAAATTATTTTCTGTGTTTGTGAATTGTGTGCGCAGTAGCCGCACGTGCATCAACAAAGTAATGCCAAGCGTGCGCCTGTGTCATAAGTAAAGGGCCGGCTGGCTTGACCGTTAAAGGGTGCTGTAACCCCCAAAGTACACTCCAGACCAAACCAAAAAAAAAATTATTTTCTGTGTTTGTGAATTGTGTGCGCAGTAGCCGCACGTGCATCAACAAAGTAGTGCCAAGTGTGCGCCTGTGTCATAAGTAAAGGGCCGGCTGGCTTGACCGTTAAAGGGTGCTGTAACCCCCGAAAGTACAGTCCAGTCCAAACCAAAAAAAAAATTATTTTCTGTGTTTGTGAATTGTGTGCGCAGTAGCCGCACGTGCATCAACAAAGTAGTGCCAAGCGTGCGCCTGTGTCATAAGTAAAGGGCCGGCTGGCTTGACCGTTAAAGGGTGCTGTAACCCCCAAAGTACACTCCAGTCCAAACCAAAAAAAAAATTATTTTCTGTGTTTGTGAATTGTGTGCGCAGTAGCCGCACGTGCATCAACAAAGTAGTGCCAAGCGTGCGCCTGTGTCATAAGTAAAGGGCCGGCTGGCTAGACCGTTAAAGGGTGCTGTAACCCCCGAAAGTACACTCCAGTCCAAACCAAAAAAAAAATTATTTTCTGTGTTTGTGAATTGTGTGCGCAGTAGCCGCACGTGCATCAACAAAGTAGTGCCAAGCGTGCGCCTGTGTCATAAGTAAAGGGCCGGCTGGCTTGACCGTTAAAGGGTTCTGTAACCCCCAAAGTACACTCCAAACCAAAAAAATATATATTTTCTGTGTTTGTGACTTGTGTGCACTGTGGCTGCACGTGCATCAACAAAGGAGCAGCGCCAAGCGTGCGCCTGTGTCCCATAAGTAAAGAGCCGGCTGGCTCATTTCTTAAAGGGTGGTGTAACCCACAAAGTGCACTACTCTCCAGCAAAAATAAAAAAATATTTTCTGTGTTTGTGTGCGCTTTAGCCGCACGTATATATATCAATATAACATAAATGGAGGACCAAACTTTCTCCGATAAAAATAAAATAGGGAAAGATCAAGAACCACTTCCTCCTAGTGCTGTTGCTGCTGCTGGGAGTTGTTCATCATCCCAGAGAGGAAGTAGGAACATCACTACTTTTACTAAACAATTGACCCTCCAGCAGTCCCTAGCGATGAGGATGAAGTACGACAGCAGTCATCCTGAAGCAAAACGTATAACTGAGGCCTTGACTGCTATGTTGGTGTTAGACGTGCGTTTGGTATCCGACATTAGTGCAGTGGGATTTAGACAATTGATGGAGGTAGTGTGTCCTCGGTTCCAAATCCCGTCTAGATTCCACCTGCATCCTCAAAGCAGCAGCGACAAGCGTGCGTCTGTCTGTTAAAGGGTGGTGACACCCTCAAAGTGTGCTACACAAACAATTAAAATATTGTTCTTTTTTTTTCTGTCTTTGTGAAATGTGTGGGCTGTAGCCGCACCTGCATCCTTAAAGCAGCAGCGACAAGCGTGCGTCTGTCTGTTAAAGGGTGGTGACACCCTCAAAGTGTGCTACACAAACAATTAAAATATTCTTCTTTTTTTTTCTGTCTTTGTGAATTGTGTGGGCTGTAGCCGCACTTGCATCCTCAAAGCAGCAGCGACAAGCATGCGTCTGTCTGTTAAAGGGTGTTGTAACTCTCAAAGTGCTCCAAAAAATAAAAAATTTTTTTTTAATGTGTTTGTGACTTGTGTGCGATGTAGCCACACTTGCATCCTCAAAGCAGCAGCGACAAGCGTGCGTCTGTCTGTTAAAGGGTGGTGACACCCTCAAAGTGTGCTACACAAACAATAAAAATATTCTTCTTCTTTTTTCTGTCTTTGTGAATTGTGTGGGCTGTAGCCGCACCTGCATCCTTAAAGCAGCAGCGACAAGCGTGCGTCTGTCTGTTAAAGGGTGGTGACACCCTCACAGTGTGCTACACAAACAATTAAAATATTGTTCTTTTTTTTTCGGTCTTTGTGAAATGTGTGGGCTGTAGCCGCACCTGCATCCTTAAAGCAGCAGCGACAAGCGTGCGTCTGTCTGTTAAAGGGTGGTGTAACTCTCAAAGTGCTCCAAAAAATAAAAAACTATTTTTTTAATGTGTTTGTGACTTGTGTGCGATGTAGCCGCACTTGCATCCTCAAAGCAGCAGCGACAAGCGTGCGTCTGTCTGTTAAAGGGTGGTGACACCCTCAAAGTGTGCTACACAAACAATAAAAATATTCTTCTTCTTTTTTCTGTCTTTGTGAATTGTGTGGGCTGTAGCCGCACCTGCATCCTTAAAGCAGCAGCGACAAGCGTGCGTCTGTCTGTTAAAGGGTGGTGATACCCTCAAAGTGTGCTACACAAACAATAAAAATATTCTTCTTCTTTTTTCTGTCTTTGTGAATTGTGTGGGCCGTAGCCACACTTGCATCCTCAAAGCAGCAGCGACAAGCGTGCGTCTGTCTGTTAAAGGATTACATCGGTGACAGCATCCAAGTAGGCATGTCAGACAGTCCGTACCTGTACTGGCAGGAAAAAGAAGCAATTTGGAGGTCCCTGTACAAACTGGCTCTATTTTACCTGAGTTGCCCCCCCTCCAGTGTGTACTCCGAAAGAGTGTTTAGTGCAGCCGGGAACCTTGTCAGCGAAAGGCGTAGGAGGTTGCTTCCACAAAATGTGGAGAAGATGATGTTCATAAAATGAATTATCAACTCTTCCAGGGAGACCAGCCTCCAGAACGTACAGAGGGACCTGTGGTTCCAGCAGGGACGAATTAATACTCTGTGAGGATGAGGATGTACACACTGAAGAGGGTGAGGAATCGGTGGATGAGGAGGATGAGGATGACATCTTGCCTCCGTAGAGCCAGTTTGTGCAGGGACAGATTAATTGCCAGCTTGTTTTGTGGGGGCCCAAACGAACCAATCATTTCAGCCACAGTTGTGTGGCAGACCCTGGCGCTGAAATGATTGGTTTGTTAAAGTGTGCATGTCCTGTTTATACAACATAAGGGTGGGTGGGAGGGCCCAAGGACAATTCCATCTTGCACCTCTTTTTTTTCTTTGCATTATGTACAGTTTGGGGCCTAGTTTTTCAATGCCATCCTGTCTGCCACTGCAGTTTCATGCCTAGATGGGTCACGTGTTTGTGCCGCCCACTCGTGTCGCTTAGCATAGTCATCCAGCTACCTTTTGGACATAAAAACACTATTGTGAGGTGTGAGGTATTCAGAATAGACTGGAAATGAGTGGAAATTAAGGTTATTGAGGTTAATAATAGCATAGGAGCAGAAAAACCTACAAATTCTGTGATTTTAGCTGTTTTTATGCTTTTTTTCAAAAAAATACAGATCCAAAACACAAAACCCAGAACCCAAAACACGGAAGGGTGGTTTTGGCAAAACCAATCCAGATCCAAAACACGAAGAAAGATCCAAAACCAAAACACAAAACACGAAAAGTGGCCGGTGCACACCCCTAGTCATAACCTCATATTGTGTCTCCAAAACCTTCAGGCTAGAGGGACAAGCATTTATGATTTTATGATCTGGTAGGCTTTATCCCACTGGTCATTAGATCCCTATACCAAAACTGGGTAAAGAATGGTGCCTCTGTGAAGCCAGTATTCCCGGACATGAAGGGGAAACTCAGTGCTGAGATCATTAAAAGTGGATATCAGCAGGAGCTGTTTACCGCTTTGATGTTTTCACTTAAATACGATTGTCTCCACACAAATTGGAAAATGGCTTGGTGTAGGTCAGATAGAAAACTAGTGGGGACCTTTTTTGGCAAAGTTTCAAATAGGTATGATACTCTCTGAAGAATGAATGACGAAATATGAATAGGATTGAGGAGTGTTAAGATTATTAGTTTTTTACTGACAGTGTGTTTGAATGACAGCCTTGTTGCTGGGTAAATTGAGTATTAGTTTGGGTGTGATCAGCTGCTTCCAAGGGCCAGTCATATAGTTTGGGGGAGTGGTTATAGGGGACTATATAGGAGCCTGTGGTCCTTGGGATCAGCCTCTTTGAAAGAAATTTTGAAAAGCTAAGTACCAGTGCCCCTGTGCTATAGCCTAGCAGCTTAATTTTCTCATGCCTCGCCCACGTCGCTCTGCTCCCCCACCCCGTCAGCTAGCTGATTATGCTAGCCCCCTCAGCTTGCCCCCTGCGCGTCCGCGCCCCCCCTTTCCCCACCTGTGCTGTCCCCACATCCTCCTTCCCCCCCCACCTCACCTCTGATACTGCCGTCCTCCCCATCGGCTCCCCCTCCTCCCGTGCACGCTGGTGCGCCTGCACCAGCGCCTCATGCGGGTCCCGCTACCCCGGCGGAGGTTGTGCACTCGGCAACCTCCCCGGGCCGACTCACCCCCCACGCGGCTCCGGCGGGAGCGTCCGATGAACGCTCCTCGCCGTCCCACAGCAGTCACGCAGCGGCTGGCACTTCCGCTGCGCCAGCGGGGGGCGCAAGTGCTCGCGTCTCCCGCTGGTTACTCTGCATCGGGCCCGCCGACAGGAGCGTCCGATGGACGCTCCTTGCCGGCGCCCATCAGCCACGCGGCGGCTGCCGCTCACGCTGCACCAGCGGGGGCGCGAGTGCTCGCGCCTCCCGCTGGTTACTCTGCATCGGGCCCGCCGACGGGAGCGCCCGATGGACGCTCCTTGCCGGCGCCCATCAGCCACGCGGCGGCTGGCGCTTACGCTGCACCGGCGGGGGTGCGAGTGCTCGCGCCTCCTGCTGGTTACTCTGCATTGGGCCCGCCGGCGGTTAGCGTCGCGGGTCACGTGGGGTCATTAGGCTTCGGTCCCCGGGGAGCGGGGGGTCCCGCCGGCCTGGTCTGCACGTCGGGCCCGGCGGCCATCTTAACCCCGGCGGCCATTTTGAGCAGCACCCCTGGGTCAATCAGCCCCATGATTAGTCTACCTGCCCAATTTTGGCCTAGTCAAGCTGTCCCTTCCACCTATCAGAATCCATGGTTCCCCGCCAACAGTGCCCCACCTCCCATTTATAATGCGCCCCCCTTGTCAGTCGGCTCATCCTGGGGTCAGGCTTCATGGAGCTCCGGGGCGGCCCCCCCCATTTATCCCTCCACCTCAGTTGTGTCCTCTCCGCCTTTTTATCCAAACTACTCTGGGGCCACTTTTGGACCTTACCCTTTCTCAGGTTTTCATCCGCAGCTTTATTTCCTTTATTTGCCAATTTCGCAGTAAAGCGCATCATCGGCTCCCATGCCGATGCTACCTTCCGCATCGCCTGTCGTGTACAGTCAAACCTCCACCAGTTTGTCTGCGACGCCCGACTTCACGCTGGTGCCTCCGGCTCATCTGTTAGCCGCGCCTGCACCCCTTCCGCCTACACCCGGCATTCCCACCCCCCCGCGCGCAGACGGTAGTGACTTCCAGTCCTGTTGTTCACCAGTCTACCCCGGTTGCAGATAATCGAAGGGCGATCGAGGCTCCTTCAAGCGAACCAATCACTGTTGCAGCAGCTGATCTGGTGTGCGCGGAGAAAGGGACGACAGGCGAGTCTTCGGCCACGACGAATGAGCAAGTCGAGGGAGCTGTTCCTGGTCCATCTGGTGCTGGTGAGCATGATTCTTCTTGTTCGTCTATGTCTGACTCCTCCTCTTCTTCTCATTCTTCTGGTTCCCCTGCGCGCCCGCGTAAAATAGCCAGAATGGTTGCCAGGTGCTTAGCCAGCTACAGTGGCGGCAGGGGCTGATTCAGTGCATTGTGCGAACACCGCCGTTCTTCGCGGCCTGCGAAAGAGTGTGAGGGGGAGAATTCGTAAAGGTAAATTTGTCGAATTCTTTACGCTTACCGAAGATATGAAAAAGGCTTTTGGTCAGGCTAAGAAGGCGGGGGGTATGGGCGAGGAGGCTTTCTGTAGTTTCACCAGTTGGTTGAAGGGCATGCTGGTATTTGCGGCGTGCTATTTGGAGACGCGAGCGGAAGAACATGTAAACATAGTGAGATATATTTTTTTAGTGCTAGACATGTTTGTCCGTTCGCGGGCCTTGGCATGGCGGGAATACGACGTGCAATTTAGAAGAAAGCATGATGGCAGCAAGATTATTCCGTTCGGAGCAAAAGACGTAGAGGTGTGGTTAGAGGTGTCGCAGCAGCGTCGGCCCCCTTTGGACGGGATGCATCCTCGCAAGGGTTATGCTAGTGGTAGGACGGGGGCGACGGGAGTTATGAAGGGCAAATGTTTTGCTTTCAACGACTCCCGGTGTACACGAGGGTCGTCCTGTCGTTTTCGTCACTCCTGCGGGGGGGAACATCCAGCCAAAGATTGCCGTAGAGGGTCGGCTAGTGCCACCCAGGATCGTGAAGGGTCAAAAGGAGCTGGTTAAGGCTCATTCGCCTATTTGTTTAGCTGCACTAGCTCGCTGGTTGGTTCTATATCCTCATAAGGAGGACGCTTCTTTTTTGTTAGAAGGTTTTTCGTTCGGTTTTTCTCTGCCAATATTGGGTCCTTTATGGGTCCGGTTTCCCCGTAACTTGCGCTCGGCCAGGGACTACCCAGAAGTTGTGCAAGCGAAAGTTAGGGCCGAGGTGCTGCTGGGGAGGATGGAGGGTCCTTTCCCTGTTCCTCCGTTGCAGGATCTTTGTATCTCTCCGGTAGGTGTGGTACCCAAGAAGGCCCCTGGGAAGTTTTGTTTGATCCAACACCTATCATATCCTGATGGGCGTTCGGTGAACGACGCCATTCCTGATAGCTTTTGTAGAGTGAAATATCAAAGTTTTGACGAAGTCTTAGGTTTAGTGCGCAGTTTTGGGCAGGGCGCGCTGCTGGCTAAGTTAGACATTGAGTCAGCCTTCCGTTTATTGCCGTTGCACCCAGACGCTATGCAGTTTATGGGATTCAAACTAGAGTCAGGTTACTTTGTTGACAAATGTTTGCCTATGGGTTGTGCGGTTTCCTGTGCCTATTTTGAGAAATTCAGCTCTTTTCTACACTGGTGTGTTCATGCCGGCACAGGACAAGCGGGCGTGGCACACTATTTAGATGACTTTCTCTTCATAGGTCCAGGGGAGAGCGACGTCTGTGCAGACCTCCTGTTTTCCGCTCAAGCTCTGTTTCGCAGTTTAGGGGTTCCCATTGCGCAAGATAAGACGGAGGGTCCCATTTCTTGTCTGTCGTACTTGGGAATTGAGATAGACACGGTTGCGGGTTGTTGTAGGTTACCAAGCGACAAAGTGGCTAGATTGTTAGAACAGATTGCGGGTTGTTTAGCAGTGGACACGGTAAGATTACGTGGAGTTCAGTCACTGCTGGGTTCCTTTAATTTTGCTTGTCGCATAATTCCCATGGGCAGGGTTTTCTGTAGGAAATTGGAGAGGGCCACTGCTGGGTCGAGACAGCCGCATCATCATATTCGTTTGTCGTCAGAGATTAAGCAAGATCTTCGGGTTTGGACCAAGTTTCTGGTTCAGTTCAATGGCGAACATATTTGACCAGCGCCTCCAGTGGCAAATGGGTCATTGCAACTGTATACTGATGCGGCTGGATCATCTGGTTTTGGGGCTTTTTTCAATGGGGAATGGTGCGCTACTGCTTGGCCTTTAGTTTGGCGTGACGAAGGCTTAACTAGTAATTTGTTGCTCTTGGAACTGTTCCCAATTGTCGTTGCTGTGGAACTCTGGTCAGCGCGTCTGAGTAACCGGCATGTAATTTTTTGGTGGGACAATTTGGGGGTGGTGCATGCCATTAACAACCAGCGATCGTCCTCTCCGTTAGTTTTGCGTTTGCTTCATCATTTAATTTTGCGCTGTTTAGAGGCCAACATACGTTTTAGAGCTCGTCATGTACCGGGTTTTGTTAACGAGATTGCAGACGCATTGTCTCGTTTTCAATTTGAGCGTTTTCGGGCGCTTGCACCGTCTGCTTCTGCTATTGGTTTGACATGCCCCCCGTTTGTGTGGCAGATAATCAGGCCGGCTTAGAGGCTTTGGCGATGCAATCGCTCGCTCCATCAACTCTCCGCAAATACTCGGCCGCATGGCGGGATTGGAGCAGTCACTGCGCGCGCCAAGATTCGGAGGGTAAGTCTCCGAAGGAGTTGCTGTCATCCTTTGTGTGGGAGAGATATCAGCAGGGGAGGTCCAGGGCCTACGTGGCGTCGGCGCTTGCGGGAGTCTCTTTTTTTTGCAAACTAAAAGGTTTGCTTGACCCAACCAGGTCTTTTCTTCTTGCTAAGGCTCTAAAAGGTTGGGCTAGGCAGGCTTCTGCTCGCGCCGATTCCCGTCGGCTGGTGGACACCGAGCTTTTGGCAGCATTGCTTAAGGTTTTCGTTTAGCTTTTTCTGCTGCGTTTTTTGGAGCTTTCAGGGTTAGCGAATTAGTGGCAGTTAATAGTTTATCTGAGTCCTCCGGGTTGTTGTATAAGGACATTGTTTTTAGAGATGCGGCGGTGCTTTGTAAGCTCCGTCTCTCTAAAACGGATCAGTCAGGTAGGGGTAGGGGTAAACGGTCACGCTTGCGCAGCAGCAGGATTGCAATATTTGCCCGGTTCATTTAGCATCGCAATACATGTTGGTGCGCCCAGTTGGGGGGATTCAGTGGTTGGTTCATGCGGATGCTAAGCCTCTCACAAAGTTTCAGTTCACTGCGTTATTTAAGCGAAGTTTAATAGAATTGGGTTTAGATCATACAGATTATGGCACCCATTCCTTTCGAATAGGGGCAGCCACTTGTGCAGCGCTTGCAGGGGCATCTCCTTCGGATATTCAAAAGGTGGGGCGTTGGAAGTCAGGGTGTTATAAGAAGTATGTTCGCTGCGACAAGTTGTAGGTGCGCACCCTGCGATAACCCGAAAACGTTGTTTACCTGCCAATCGTTGAACGGTTAGCGTTCAACAATTGGGGGTGTGAGGGGATTTTTTAATTTTCCTCCCGTTAGCCATGATCTGGCCCAATTTGGTTCACGGGTAGGTTTTTGTTTTTTTCTTCTTCACTCGGGTTCCTGTTTCCCCCTTTTTTGGCATCCCTGCTAGTTAGTTGCTCTGTTTTGTTCTAAGTTGTGTCGTTTTTGATCCAGGTTGGGTGTGGTTTCTCATGTTAGGGTTTCTTCTTTTACAGTGTTGACAAAAGAAGACGGGCAGGTGTGGTTGGTTGGCCACTCCTACATTTTTTGGGCGGAAAAACATGTCTCGGGTCGGACTAGTGGCTTGCCAATTGGTAGTCGGAAAGTGCGTTGGATTGGAGTGAGAGGTTTGCGAGTGGACGGTGTTTTGGCACTGATTGTTTCTGCGGTGGCAAAATGGGGAATGCCCGAATGGCTGGTGCTTCACGTTGGTGGCAATGATGTCGGTCAGCTGACAGGCGTGGGTTTAATCGTGAGTCTGCGTGAGATTGTGGATTCGATTCGTACAAAATGACCATCCATTCAGATTGTGTGGTCAGCGATGACACCCCGCTTGACGTGGAGAGGAGTGCGAAAGTTTGGGGCATTGGAAAGAACACGGAGGAAGGTGAACGTGGCAGTGTCTAAGCATGTCGTGTCGATAGGTGGCTTGGTGGTGCGTCATGGCTTTTTCGAGGGTGATCTTGTACGTTTCTTTCGTCATGATGGCGTGCATTTGAACGGCCTGGGTATGAATCTTTTTGTTCAGGATTTGTTTTCGTTTCTTGGTTAGTTCTTTTGGGTGGCGGGCCAGTCTCTATTAGGGCCTGGCTTTGGCGGGAGTACGCTGCAGCTCAGTGGTTTTATGGGACGCAAGATAACTGTGGGAGCACTTGCTCTCGATGTACAAGGCGGATTTGTCCTGCTCCGCACGGGGGGACACGGGCGTTTTTGCACGAAACGCCTCGGATTGGCCCAGGAGGGAAGTGAGACCCTCACGGTTTAAGTGCGTCTGAAAGGGGGAACGGTTTAGGCGTTCCCTGAGTATTTTGGAGTAAGTTAAAAAGCTAGAACTGAGCCTGCAGCGTCTCTTTGCCACCCTGGTTAGGTTAATTGATTCAATTATAAATAAAAGCTGTGACCTTTTTAGCCAAGCTATGGTGTCTGTGTCTTTATTTGTAGTTAAGGTTAAGTAAGCTAATCAAGGTTGATAAGTTTGGAAGTTATAAACGTATGTAATTCTTATGCTAATTACTTTTTTTATTTTTAATTTATATTAATTTCTACAGTGAATTAGCAATTGACTTCAGCCGACAGTGCAGACCATTGTATGTGTCTCTTCTCGGTCCCTGGCCCTGATTCAGTGCCGCTTGCAAAAAGCGAGCGCTCGCTCTGAATCAGGGCGGGCGCTTGTTTTTTATGTTGCGGCCTCCTGGCCGCTCGCATAGCTGTGGGTGACCACCCACAGCTTATGCGAGTGGCCGGATGATGGTCGCGATTGTCAAGACCATAATAGAGCAGGAAGTCTACCTGCTGACATCACGAGTGATGTCAGTAGGGCCGCCCACAAACGGCAGGTGTTCCTGCAGGAACGCCTCCGTTTGCCCAGCCACACCCCCTCCCCGCCTACAAAACGGGGCGAGTTGTCGATTAACATCGATAGCTGTCCCGTTTCTTGCGAGCACCGGAGCGAGTGCTGTTTGCGTGCTCCGTCGTGCGCATGCGCGAGACCTGGACAGCGACAGCCAAGCTGTCGCTCCAGATCTCGCACCAAAGGGGGCGTGCTGTCGATGGTGACTGACAGCACGCCCCCTTTGGTGGGCATGCCAGGGGCGTGGCTGCCAGACGGAGGCGTTCCCATGGGAACGCCTACCGTCTGGGTCCGGCCCCACTGACATCACTAGTGATGTCAGTGGGAGTGATTTTTGGCTCTGATAGAGCCAAAATCACTCCAGGGCTTACGGCAGCGAGACCCTAGTGCAGGGTCTCGTCACAAGCCCGATGGTCGCGATGGTCTTGACCATCGCGACCATCATCATGGACGCTCGCATAGGCTGTGGGTGGTAACCCACAGCTATGCGAGCGTCCAAAAGGCCGCTCCAAATTTAAATAGGACGACCCTGATTCAGAGCGAGCGCTCTGGTCAGAGCGTCCGGCTCTGAATCAGGCCCAGAGTCCGTTTTCCAAGAGGTCTTTGGCTCACACGACTGCTCTTTTTCAGTGGTAAGGATCTCTGATTGAGCCAGCATAATCCAGGACTTGAGAACAACCTATTCACACTCTAGTCCTGAGAGGAACTGAGATGTTTTATTTATGGATTTAAGGCCATTTGGCACCCCATCCCCCCCCCCCATTTTAAAAGGAGATTGATGGCATCAATACCTAAGACAATATGGACTCTTATGGATCCTCACCAAAGGGAGGACACCCCCATATTTCATATGTTCCAGTGGTGGGCTCCTGAAAAGACCGCCAAGGGCTCAATCTTTTGGATGCTTACACTGACAGGTTGTGTGGAGCTTTTGAGTTCTTTTTCTGTTATCCAGGACTTCTGCCAAAACTTTTCCAGAGGAGAGATCATCTTCATATCCTAAAGAAATGGAAGCTCTTCTTCTCCGGAAGACTGGGGGGGCCTAAGTATCATTTATTTTTATAATACAGACTTAGGGGTATGTTTGCTAAGTGTCAGTTTGGGGTTTTGCAGAGGTTTTCCGGTGGTTTTACAATCCGCTGATTGAGAAAACCGCAAACCATCAATTTAGATGGTGATTCAATTGGGTGCGAGGTCTAGTGAGGTAAAAAAAACTTGCATCCAATTTTGGATTACCGCGGGTATGCGCGCTCCCGATACCCACGGTATCCACTTAATGAAAAATTGCTTCAAGTTTTCAGCTCTGAAAACCCTGCAGCACGTAAAAAAAAAAAAAAAATTATACTCACCTGTCCGGGGTCTCAGGTGGCCTCCGCGGCTCACAGTGGCCTCCCCTCCATCTTGTCACTGGGGAGGGGACTGCTGGGAGTCCTGGGGCCTGCTGAGAAGCGCAAGGGCTGCTGGGAGATGTAGTTCTCCCAGTGTCGGCTACAGAGGTCACACACCGGAGGTCACTCACACCGTCATGCACACTTACAAACACTCACACAGGAATAAGGAATAATTAAGCTATTTGGAAACTTCCATTGCTTAATTAGTCCTCAGGAGGGTGCCGCCGGCGTCCCAGAGCAAGCCCCACTGATTTTTTTCTAAAATGAACTATTTTAGGAAAAATCAGACTTGCTCTGGAGGTGTGAGAAAAAAGTTGCAGTGATTTATATAGAAATCACCGCGGCCCATTTTCAGTCCCCTAATTGAATAGCAAAACCCTGCGGCTGTGGGAAGAACCCAACGCTGCAGGGTTTTTTAAAATATCCCGCCCACAATTGGATTCCCCCCTTAGACTTTAGAACACAGTTGAGCAGCGTTTTACCAGCAATGTATTTTACATTAGCACTATAGAAACTCTGGATTTATTAAGCTGCAGGAAATAGAGGGGAAAAAAAGGCAGAATAATAGACCAGCCTTTGTTTGCATCAAGCACAGCACAGATTATAATTCACCTTATTTATATGGTGCCACAAGTGTTCCGCAGCGCCTTACAAAGCACATAAACAAGTGAACTAGAAATCAGCAACTTAAGCCGCGTACACACTGGGCGATATTTTAAATGACTGAACAATAACGATATCGTTATCGTTCAGTCGTTCACTATATCGGCCATTGTGTACGCAAAAACTATCAACGATAACGACCAACGATGGGCGCTCCCGCAGGTCGTTGGTCTTTATTGTTCATCGCCCGAACATGCAGGCCAACCTGACGATATTGTCAGGATGTTGCATGTTCGGGGATGAGGGAGGGTGCCCGGCACTGAATGATATCGTTCATGATATCGTTCAGTGTGTGCTCAGTGTCGTTAACGACATTGAGCACACCCCTGCCGGGGGACCATACTTGCCTACTTTTGAAAACTAGTTTCAGGGAGACTCAAGGCTGCTGAGGGGACGTGGCCAGTTCCACGAAAAGGGCATTTCTAGCTCCACGTATGGGCATATCTATTGCCACTCAGGGGTTTGTCTTGCAGTGAAAGCCTAGTGGACTATAGGGACAGTAGTAAGGGTTCCAAGTGTGCACCAGTGTCAGGATCTACATAATTGGAGAAAGTTTTCCACTAGAGGACTTGATGGCAATAATATATCAGGCAAGGGAGCCAATACATATATTAGACATAGAAGCAGTGGAAAGGAGTACTATGAAAGTACTCAGGGAACCAGTGTAAATATGCAAAGAAAAAATGGGATATAACATTTTGTGGTCAACATTGTATGTAATGACTGGAAGGAATTACAGGGAAATGCAGGGTGAGCAACTCCCACTGCAAATTCCTACAGATACATTCTGCACCAAAATGTCTCTAATACAATTATTAGCACTAAATCTACTTCCAGAGTCCCACTCTCTACTCACATTTATTTTTACTAAGGTGGTGGGCTGGTGGGATAGTGCATTGTGTTTGTAGTCACTTGGTCTTCTTGGACTTGGGCCAGCTGCCGGGGAGGAGAGGACGCTTCCGCTTCCAGTCACTGCCATCAGACAAACTCCACTCCGGGGAAAAGAGAAGACAGTGACTGTGACACTGCATGCTGGATGAAACCGCCGGGAAGAAGGAGAGGACGCTGCCGCTTCCAGTCACTGCATCAGGCATACTCCGCTCCGCGGAAGGCAGTGACTGTGAGCAACCAAGTGTTAGGTGCCCTTGTGGGGAATAAGGAGTCGATGAAAGTATAAACAAGGAGAAGCACATGAAGGGAGAGGACCCTGCATAAGCTGCGTACACACGGTACGATTAAAATGGAAGATATGAACGATAACGGTATCCATCATATCGTTATTGTTCATATCGTGCATTTATCGGTGGCCAACGACCTGCGATGTACAGGCAGGCATGGACGATATCAATATCGTCCATCGACCGTGCATGCAGGCCAACCTGGTCGATATCGGAGCATGGGGTCCCTCTGTCTTAATGTCAATCAGCCCTAGACTAGTCAGCCGAGGGCTGGAATCCCTAGAAAAGTGGGAACTACCCGCCCACCCCCAAAATGGACAACTAGCCCAGGGCTCTTCTCAGTACACCTGGGGATATATTTACTAAACTGTAAAAAGAATATTAAAATAAAGACACAGTAGAAAAAGTTTTTTTTTTTTTAATAAATAACCACTCCCCGAAGCCCCACATATACCCATTTATTACTCAGAAACAGAAATCTGATCTTCCTTGGTCCAAAGTAGCATCTCAGGGTCTTGGCGAAAGAAACAAACGACACTACTGCTGGTTACAGAACTCCAGTGCTAATGACAGGCCACTCACAGACTTTTCCCATAGGAATGACTGGAGCTGTGCTGATTGGCCAAATAATGGCAGGCGATGAGACCTGACATGTGTCCAGTTGTATTGCAGGGGACTGCTGGGGCCAGATTCCTGCTTCATTGTTGAGCTTATTAACTATACTGCGAGTCAGGGGTATCACTGGGGTAGGTTACATTCACTGCACCTAATAGACATCCTGTGCATGCTTTGGCATGTGCATCCAATAAGGCGAAGAGGTCTCACGGGAAAGGGACTTGGCCTCGCAGCACGCCCCCGGTTTCGTCATTCTCCGTGTGTGCCTAGCACTCCTGGAGATGCCCGGCTGCCCCCAGAGACTCTCCCCGCACTTCCAGCTTTTCCTCAGTTACCGAGAGCCAGGCACTGTGCAATAACCACTAAGAAGGAGCTGGCAATTTGGTGTCACCACCCTTGGATGGTGACACACGGTGGTCCGCACTCCCCTTGTGATGCCACTGCTGCAAGTCAGAGAGAGGGGAGCGTGAACCAGACAGCTCCTGCTACTATCTCTCATTCAGGGGGAAACAAACTCTTCAGTCTCGTCAGGTTCCTTGGAGATGACCTGAGATGAACCGTCATAGACTTATGCTGGGTACACACCTAACATAGGGCCTGATTCAGAGCTGAACGCTCTGACCAGAGTGCTCGCTCTGAATCAGGGCCGTCCCAGCTAAATTTGGAGCGGCCTCCTGGCCGCTCGCATAGCTGTGGGTAACCACCCACAGCTTATGCGAGCGGCCAAAAAGATGGTCGCGATGGTCAAAGACCATCGCGACCATCGGGCTTGCGACGAGACCCTGCGGTAGGGTCTCGCTTCCGCAAGCCCAGGAGTGATTTCGGCTCTATCAGAGCCCAAATCACTCCCACTGACATCATTACTGATGTCAGTGGGGCCGGACGCAAACGGTAGGCGTTCCCATGGGAACGCCTCCGTCTGGCAGTCACGCCCCCGGCACGCCCACCAAAGGGGGCGTGCTGTCAATCAACATCGACAGCACGCCCCCTTTGGTGCGAGAGCCCGTCGCTATCCGGGTCTCGCGCATGCGCATGACGGAGCTCCCTCTGTCGTGCGCGTGCGCAGTGGGGCAACATCGACCCGTTTGCGAGCGTCCTTTGCTCGCGAACGGGTCTGAATGACCCCCATAGACCGAGTGATCTGCAGATATATCTGTAGATGATGGTTGTATGAACAACCATCATCTTCCAGCTAGCCGTGGGGCACGCCGCAACCCCCTCCCTGCGGCTGCCGCTGCAAGTGTACGGGCGGTCAGCTGTTCGCCCGTACACACAGCACGATGGACAGATATATCTGCCATCGGCTGTGCAGCACAGCTGACGTGATATGTCTGTGAACGACGTCATTCACAGACATATCGCTGGTACACACTGGCCGACGGGCATACAATATATTGTCCGATCAATTGATCGGCCAATATATCTGCCAGTGTGTACCCAGCATAAGATGCTCAAGTGTTTTTGTTTTTGTTCTAGGATTCAAGAGAGAGTCTTCGTCTTAAGAGGTCACCGGTGTCTCAATGTTGCACAAGCCTCAGCAGGTGGTTCAGGACACTAGACAGCACTTTATGCTGAAGTTCTAAATACATGGTAATTGTTTAAATATTGCCATCAGCAAAGCTTTTGTAGTTCTCTCACTGTTTATTTGCTTAGTACTTTTATTGCTCGGCTTAGCTTAGTAGTAACCGGTGATTGAGGATGGATTGAAATCAATTTGCATAAGTGTTTATTAGGTGTGCGTAATCAGTTTATCTTTGGCTGCATAGACAGAGTGCATAGTTGAAAGTGTAATAAGATTTTAATACCATATTTTAGAGTTATACCGATGTTTAACAGGAGTAAAACAAAAGGAAGGTATCCGGTTTAGAATGTGGAAGTCAGAATGTCACCTAGGTCTGAATGTCGACAGTCGGAATGTCGACTTGAAAACAAGGTCGACAAGAAAAATTTTGTCAATCACAAATGTCGACATCTTGACATGTTCATAATGTTAACATTTAATATATTGACCCCAGAATGTCAATGTACATTTTTGTGTGGGGTTTTTAGATTTAGTGTCAGGATTAGAGTTAGGTTTAGGGTTAGAGTTAGGCTTACCCTACACTTGATGCAGGTAGTGATATC
Source organism: Taudactylus pleione (assembly GCA_031769625.1). Lineage (NCBI taxonomy): Eukaryota > Metazoa > Chordata > Amphibia > Anura > Myobatrachidae > Taudactylus > Taudactylus pleione. The sequence goes on along the minus strand of JAUIMM010000433.1, from coordinate 905,201 downwards.
ACACCTGGACGGGCAAATTCAAATGCCCGCCCAGCTGTGACGTCAAGATGACATGTCGAGTGGCCGATCGGTAAATGACCTAAATCGGCCGCTCAGTCTGCTCGATGGTCAGTTGGCCGCCAAGTCAACCTATTGTGTCCCCAGCCTAACATAGCTAAACTAATCTAAGCAAATTATAAAAGCCCTCACTGGGTATGAGGCTGGAATACTAATGGAATAGCAAAGTAACATAATAACAACCGGGATTGAGAACTGCAGACTGTATACACACAGTCTGCTACTGTATACACACAGTAAACATATAATGTCCAGTAGTATAGGGAAACTGCAGACAGAGCGATATGCAGGACAAGTCCAATAACAGAAAAGAGAAGATACTGAAATCTCTATACTGCAGGAACAATTGCTCAAGGGAGGTCAAGGTCATTGGCTCGGTCAGTAAACACCTGAGACAAATGGGCAGAGCCAGGAAATGGACCAGATCAGTAATCATTGGCAGATCTTATAGGTGACAATGGTGTGTGATGGATGTTATTCTAGATGGTAGATTACTTAACCAGATCTTAGGTTTATTAACCAGGCAGCACAGGTTTACAGGATGATACAGTTAATGCTGCAGGTATGTATAACAGGGACACAGAGCTGTATACACCAGGCCTTATAGGGAAGCGCAGGTGGTGTGCAGGAGGTAGGAGCACACAGCTATGTCTCTATATATACAGTAGTGGTAGTGGAATATGCACGCTGGCTCTCTGCATATATATTATATAGTGGTAGTGGTGCAGTGCAGTGCTTAACGTGGTCCTATAGACGTGGAACTCACCATCCCATACTCAGCGCTTTGTCAATAAAGGGACAGCGCGCACAGTAAAAAGGGCCATGGTCTCAAAAGAAAGGGGTGTGGTCACACAATAGTATCCCCAATTCAAATTACGCCACACAGTAGCACAATCTTATTCACATTACACCGCACACAGTGCCCCTGATTCACATTACACCATGTAGTAGTGTCCCTTATTCATGTAATGACACATATAGTGCCCCTTTTACACAATGCCCGCATTAGTGGCTCTTATACACAATGCCCACAATAGTAGTGCCCCTTACACTTAATGCACACAGCAGTAGTGCCCCTTATGCAATGCCCACTGTAGTGGTTGTGCCCCTTATGCAGTGCCCCCAGTAGTGGTGCCCCTTAGGCAGTGACCCCATTAGTAGTGCCCCCTGTAGTAATGCTCCCAATAGTAGTGCCCCCATTAGTTGTGCCCCCAGTAGTAATGCCCCTAGTAGTAGTGCCCCTTAAACAAAAAAACCCCACAATACTTACCTTAATCCCCTCACCTGCTCCTCGGAACTACGGGAGAGACGTCATGATGTCTCTTCCTTCAACCACTGTGGGAGCCGGATGGCTGAACTCAGGAGTGAGGTCCAGTCTCTGGCTGCCGCTGTAGGGAAGGAGCTGGGCACCCGCTGGTAACAAAATCTCAGTGGGCGCCTGGCACCTCTCCAGCCCGGTGCCCCGACTGGCCGGTAACATGGGCTGGAGGAGACGGAACAAGTTCCGCCTCCAAATATAACTGAAGGAATGCAGTTCCGGCCCACTTTAACCCCTGGTGCAGTGGAACTATTTGCGGTCACTGGCCATTGTAACGCCATCTCTACTGAGGTCTCACTGGAGACTCTCAGTTGAACATCCTACTAGCATGGAGGATGGAGCTGAAGACGCATAGACATTCCACGCATGCACAGTAGCGCACAAGGTCAGAGGTCGTGCCTTCGGCAGTCCAGGACTCCAGGATGGAGAGACAGCTCACGGTGCTCTCTCCTAATAGTAATAACCAGAGGCATCCAGGCAGAGACAGGAAACAGAACAGATCGGGAGTAAGACTATGTACCTAACTACATAGTCTTACTCTACGGGCTGGTTCGACAGTGAAGGGCTTGTGGGACCTTTAGTCCCAGCTTGTCCATTAATGCATGCAATGTATCTTCAGCTCCACTTGGCTCATGCTAGTCCGCCACTCACAACCTTGCCGTCTCTCAGCAGTAATTCTTTCATCTCTACTATCAGTCCATGACAGAGCATACCTCCGGATGACTAGCTGTCTAGGCGATCACAGTGGGCTTAAGCTTGAATTTGCCTTAGACATTTGTTGTACTCGGATAGTCTTTATACGCGTTATAATGGAAAATAGGGCAAGTCTAATCCCACAATTTAATCTCCAATCCCCTTGCTGCTGTAGTACTGCCCAAACATCTGAACTATGCTGTGTTATCTAATAAATTGTGCTTAAAAAGGACTTTTTATGATACTAAAAAGATTTAATTGTGTTCTTATATATGCAGCAGTAGCTGCTCTTATCTATCTATCACTTTCTTACACTTCACCTTCTCTCATTAGAGTGATGCCCTGGGGTGACTCAGCTGGGCCTGTTTGGGGGTGTCCTGTGCTCTGGATTTCAACCCCAGTAGGTTAGGGACCTACCCTCAGAGGTTACCTGGGCGCGGTGGGTAGGCCCATAACCATGGCCATGATTATGCTAAAACCTCTATGTATTGCAAAATTTTATTGCATAATGTATTATTTATAATTAGTAATGTTGGAGTTGTGCACTTGTACTTTTTTTACTTGTGTTTGCAACAATAGTCTCCACAGGTAGCACCTCCCATTATATATTCAGGGTGTGCAGTCTAGGGCCCCCCTTTCTATATCTCTACTATCAGTCCATGACAGAGCATACCTCCGGATGACTAGCTGTCTAGGCGATCACAGTGGGCTTAAGCTTGAATTTGCCTTAGACATTTGTTGTACTCGGATAGTCTTTATACGCGTTAGATGGAAAATAGGGCAAGTCTAATGCCACAATTTAATCTCCAATCCCCTTGCTGCTGTAGTACTGCCCAAACATCTGAACTATGCTGTGTTATCTAATAAATTGTGCTTAAAAAGGACTTTTTATGATACTAAAAAGATTTAATTGTGTTCTGTCCTAATGGATGCAGAAGAAGGATGTATAGTCTCAAAAATGTCATTAAAAACAATTATAAAAAAATATTCACTCTTATCTTTAAATGGGTTATCAGAGTTGTTTTATAAAATCTAATATTAAATAACATTCGATCTTCACACAGACAATGTTTGCATCATTTTAATTAAATTTTGATCATTTTAATTAAAAAAGAAATTTTAACGTTCGCTCCGCCATTTTGAAGTATATTATCTAATTATATTGCAAACATTTTGCAGTATTTCAAAGCCTTATTACCTTGTTGGCTTCTGTACAAGTTGAGGCATATAGTTGTCTTTCAACATACTCAAAAAAGTTTTCAGAACTGTGCTGCAAATTTAATTTCTCCTGTCATACCAAGGTAGTTAAAATCCATCATTATTAAAACATGACTCAACTCATATCCCTTTATCAGTAGTTGTTTAAAGGAACCATGTTTACTTATTTGTGGGTCTAAAGTTAAACTTGAAGTCATTGGCAGCTGTCAATTGTTAAAGATTGTCAAGATGACACTGCTTTAATCAAAACAGTAGAAAGTGTACCATCAGCAGACTCGTATGCTTGCAGCAATTCTAGACAGTGATAGAACTTTGCAACTGTAACAGCACCAGATACACAGGGCTGGAGCTAGCAGGCACGCAACCCTATACTCACCTTCCCAGCCCCATCCGCACCTCATTTACACATAGCATTCTCTAGTTTTGACAGCCATGTCATAGAGCAGAATATCCTGCTACTATCATCATCGTCTCTTCTCATTTCTTCTGATCATTTTCCTTCGCTGATGAGAAATAAACAAGTTTGTCATATGCAAAATACAGGGTTGTAGCTGCATCTCATCTTTCATGCTACATCTAACCCTATGGGGCTGGTACAAATGGTTGACAGGTGAAAGGGTCGACACACAAATGGTCAACATGTTTTTTTTTCCACTTAGTTTTACCCTAACACTCCCCCTAGTGCCTAACTGTAATTGTCCTCTTCTGCAGCCTGACCCTCACCCTCCGCCAAGTGCCTAAACCTACCCCTCATCCTAAACCTAAAAATCATGAAAAAAACATGTCGACATTTTCTGTCGACCTTTTGACCAATGTTGACCATTTGACCCTGTCATCTTAGGTCATTTTAATTGTCGACCATTTGACCCTGTCGACCTATTGCCTGTTGACCATCTAATGTCGAGCTATTGACTGTCTATCTAGACACTGTAGAACTTCCATCTAGACATTAGCATGTGTCTAGTTATTCTGCTACTAGTGTGGTTTTTTAATTAGCGCCCTTCTCATCCCTTACACCTTAATGACATGAATGACACATGTAGTTTACATTATAATAGCCATTACTATTTCATGATTATAAAGTTTAGGAAACCTCTATTTCACCTTTTTTGCTCCGATACAAATTTGTATTTCTCTTTTTTTTTTTTCAGCATGTTTTGCTACCTCGTGTGATGATTTCCCGAGGCACAATTTTGTATAATTTCTCCTCAGTTGTCTGATTGGTGGTCTACTTGAACTTCTAAATAGATAGTATGGAATAGAGCGACTGGGTACTACCGTGTTGTATGAATCAGTTCACAGAGTAACTTAAAATAAAGTAGTTTATTTAAGTTGCTTCACTGTCATAACACACTTCAAGGAGGAGATGCATTAAATTCCTCTAGTGCCCTCCTTGTTAAGCTGGTCCCGGGTGCTGTGCCCATTCCGTCTGTGGAACCCATGCACAAACTTCATCCTCTCCAGCGACCTTAGACGCAGATCAATGTCTAACCTGACTTCAACTTTTTGGTTCTTGATTATTGGACATAGGATGTTCAAAAGCCGCACACAAGCAGCTTTGCAATTCCGTCCTTGCCATTATGTTAATGCAGCAGCATCAATGATCCGAGCTGCATCCATGGACGCAGCACCAGATCATCTGTGTTATCCTAAGCCGGCTGAGTGACCATGGGTTCATGCAGGCCATTTTTTGCAGCTCAGGAAAATAGTCCAGGAATCTCCATTAGCCGACGGAGATCCTGGCCTCTTTCTCTCTCCTCCCCCCAACGGCGGCAACACACCTCCTTTTTGGGAAACGGTGGCCGTGGCGGGCCCCCTCCCCGCCGAGAAACGGCACTGCGTGCGATCACGCAGACCCATACCTCACATGCGCAGTACTATTACGGCGCATGCACAGATTCCCGACCATCAGGAGTCTGCGAATCAGCCCCTAAGGTCAGGTTGTATCATCTGAGTACATACCGTGTAGTGCATATGATTGAATTTAAGAAGCAGAAATAAGTTTTGTGCAAGTGACATTAATAAGTAATTAGTAATTTTATGTGCCCCTTTTTTGTCAAATAATGATAACCCATACCCCCTTTAATAAACGTATATGTGGCGACTTTGAATTTAAATACAATATGAGCCCCCATCAGAATAATTAATAAAATATCCCCTTTAATATATTGATTTGACTTTTCAGGATTGCTGAGCACAGTCCCTATAGTTGGTGACACCCACTGCGGCATCTATAGATTCTTAGTGCACATGTCCGTGAGGCCATGCCTCCTGATGTGGGACGTTTTAGGGGCATGACCGCATGTCATACCCCTGTTCTAGTCACGCTATGGGCTGCCGAGCATTCTGTGAGCTGCTGGGCAGCCTCCAGCCTCTCCCAGCACAGTGTGGATGATGCGCGCGACATCCATCACCACTGCAGTGCTGCTCGCAGACACCATCCGAGAAGGTGGATGTCACCCCCTTGGATGGTGTCACCTGTTGTGGCCTGCACAGCCTTAACCCACACTAACGTCACTGGCGTACGTACCCATAGCCCTCAATCACTGGCTTCATCTGCCCTTTGCTGCCTACATATTAACATATTAAAATACCTCAATGGCGATGCCCACCGATCATTAAGTTAATATGTGGATAGTTTGACCCCAACCATTATACAGTAGTGGGCAGAATTTTGAGGTAGGGGGCCACAGGAATTTCCGCAGAATCTGATACTGATGGGGCCCACTGAGGTGCGAAGCCCAGCGTTAGGCTGGGCCACAAGTGTATAGGTGAAATCCCTGGTGGTCCCCACTGCCTGAGGGCCTTTCCCCATCCCCTGGGGGTCTGGTTCCAGGCCGTGCACTCAAATTATTCATTGTTACTCTACTAGAGGGTCAGTAACTTGGTGGAGCAGGACCATGGATGAACTTGGGTGCTTGGTTTGTTTCTATGGAAAGTAAGTTAAGATTAGCCCTCCTACCAAACAAAGTGGGCAGTCCTGGCACACACCCTCTCCCCACCATTTTATAATGCCCTGTCCTTTGCAGGCTATGTCCTCTCCAATGGTCGTCCAAGTCCCTCTGTGCTGGCCACACCTCCTCTGGTAACTAGAAACACCCCTTAAACTTGGATTCCTATCTGTGGTGGGCCCTTCATGCTCCAGGCTGGCACTGGCAGAGCCTTAGGAGACTGCCTATGCCTCAGACCACTTTTGCCAAGAGCTATTGTCTTAATTGTAGTAGGCACAGTCCAAACCAATGTGGTTACTTTGGTTTCCCTTTGTTCATCTAATCAGTAGCAGAAATAATTTTTCGTTAAGCCTTTGAACACATTAGGCAAGTGGACCAGGGACACTTGATAGTGGGTGACTATTCCAACCTAGAACTTGGCCCCAACTGTGGGTGATCTGCCTGGAACTTCTGCCTACAAGCTCCTGGGTTACAGCAGCATTACATCTTTAAGAGGACTTTAGAGAGGCTGTATCTGGAAACAATTTACTTGAGTCTGATATGCGTTCCTTCCTCCTGGTTCTGGTAGGCATTTACTGACCACTGTTTTGTATTTTATTATATCACTATTTAAAACTTAATACAGAGTTACACTATTTTTTTCCTTCTGATATCGTGGAAAAATTAAAAAGCAGACAGATCCTTGAATGAGGGTTTATTGATATGCCTGATCAACATTGCATTATTGTAAGAATACACCCATAAGAGGTGGAATTGATTCATTCCTATCAAAGTTGGTGCACACTATCAGGGAAGCTCTTTCATCAAGAGATGTTACTCTGTGTAGGACACTTTCATTCCATTGTTGCACAAAGGAGTTCCATAATCAAATTAGACTTCAATTTAATTGTTTTATGATTATTATTTATTGTTATTTATTTATATGAATTTCCATTGAATGGAGAAAAAGGACCTATGTGAGACGGAATAAGGTATTCAACAATTTTTTACATTTGTCTTATCTCATTATATTGCCATTTACTGGGCCATCGAGGCTTATGACCTCGCCCAGATCCTTCCCCACTTTTTTCCTATTTACGGTAATCTCGCTTGTATTCCATACCGGGTTTAGTCCTTTCATTCTCTATCTCATTGTTAGCTGGTGATGTTGGGTTTCTCAGTGATCTCACTCGATCATCATCTCTCCCCCAATTTGCAGAGTTTTCAGAATTGTTGCAACTCTCACAAAAACTGTTTTATTAAAAAATGTTATACACTCCAAAGATCCTGGGTTACAGTCTCTCAGTTCTTTGACTCCCATTGCAAAAGGGTGGACTCAGAGCTCTGGGTTACTGACGTGATCCCCGTGAATTAGCGTGGGAAACTGATGTTGGCAACCCTTTAAAAGAGGAGTGGCCAGAGATTTCAAAATGTACAGCCACAATCGAACCCTATGCGTTGAGTTAAAGAAAATACTTGAATGCTTTTGTATAGATGTTTTGTCTAGATTAGGTCAAATGTTTCCTGATATCTCTTGTTGGGGGTTAAGCTCTTGGTACTGTCTTACATATTTGGCGGGCGTGTCCAAAATCAAAGGGATAACATCATGCTTCCTTATTTTTTTCTTGACCTTCCTTTGACTCCCAAGTACTACATGCTGCCCCTGGTTCCGCCAGTCACAAAATAATCAAATATCAATTCTGCATATTACCTTAACTGTCGCCTGTCACTTAGCTGTGGTCAACCAGTTATAGTATTCCTACCATATGGAATACATGACAGCAGTCATTAATAAATGGGTCAAAGTTGTTTATTAAGACCCGGAAACCATGGTCAACTCAACACTATGGGGCCCATTTATTAAGGATTGCATTTTGCAATGCGATCGGGGCATGCAGTACCGCCCATGATCGCATTGCAAAATGCGATCATACCGGTCGAATGTATGGCCCTGCACATGCAGGGAGACGGGCTCCAAAAAGAGCCCGTCCCTGCGATGTGGCCGGAGCGCATTCCGGGCTGCTGCGCATGCGCAGTCCCGAGAACTGCACATGAGCGGCGCCCATTGCCGGCGGAGGGATCTGGAAGATCCCTCCGCCGGCTGAAATGCGGTGAGTGTCCATAGGACACAGCGGCTAACGCTATTTTCAGATGGCGTTAGCTGCTGGGGTCAATATCGGAGCAGGTATCGGAGATACCTGCTGCAGTCCCTCCTTCATACATTCGGGGTATACTTAGTATTTGAGGTAAACCCCCGAAAACAGGTGTTTTCAGGGAATTTACCTCACATGCACTTTGATAAATGGGCCCTATATATTTTTATCTTTAATTACCTCTTTATAGCATCGGTTCACTACCTCTCTCTTCGCCTACCTCTACCCCTGAACGTTTTTAACCCCCCTTCCTCCCTGCTGCTATTTTGCTCCTTCCTCCCCCAACTTCTTAAAAATAATAAAACCCCCAGGTTAATACACCAATTATATTGGCTTAGCTTTCCAAATGTTGATTGTGTCAACAATTGTATTAATTGTATTTGTAAGCATGGATATACTGATTATTTTTATAAAAAAAATTTTTTGTGATTAATAAATGATTTTATGGCTGTAGCAAATCAGGCTTTATAGCTGAAAACATATTTGAAACATATCTCTATGTGCATATTAAACTGTGCATTCCTATGCTGGGTATTTTATTTAATACTTAAAATTAGGGGTGAGCGGGTTCGGATTTCTGAAATCCGAACCCCCCCGAGCCCCCCCGATCCGAGTCCGATCCGAGTCAGGCTCGACTTTTCCCGCCTGACTCGGATCTGAAATCGAGGCAAAACGTCATCATCCCGCCTTCCGAGTCTCGCGGGTTTTGGATCCTATATAAGGTACCAGCGTCGGCGCCATTTTCTCACTCGGCTGTGGACAGTGAAGAGGGAGGGTGGGAGTTAGGGCTGTGTAGTGTAGTGTAGTGTAGTGCTGCTGTTGTCCACTACTTCAAAGTCCATAGGGGCTGGCTGTGTTGTGCTGTGCTGCTGTTGTTAATAGGGGCTGTGTCCACTACTTCAAAGTCCATAGGGGCTGGCTGGACTGTGTTGTGCAGTCAGTTCTCCATAGGGGCTGTGTCCACTCCAAAGTCCTGTGCAGTGTCCCAGTCCTAAAGGGGTGCTGTAGTGTTGTCCAGGGGGTGCTCTGTCCATCAGGGGTGCTCCCCCCAAGTGCTAAAAAAATTATATATTTTCTGTGTTTGTGAATTGTGTGCGCAGTAGCCGCACGTGCATCAACAAAGTAGTGCCAAGCGTGCGCCTGTGTCATAAGTAAAGGGCCGGCTGGCTTGACCGTTAAAGGGTACTGTAACCCCCGAAAGTACACTCCAGTCCAAACCAAAAAAAAATTATATATTTTCTGTGTTTGTGAATTGTGTGCACAGTAGCCGCACGTGCATCAACAAAGTAGTGCCAAGCGTGCGCCTGTGTCATAAGTAAAGGGCCGGCTGGCTTGACCGTTAAGGGTGCTGTAACCCCCGAAAGTACACTCCAGTCCAAACCAAAAAAAAAATTATATATTTTCTGTGTTTGTGAATTGTGTGCGCAGTAGCCGCACGTGCATCAACAAAGTAGTGCCAAGCGTGCGCCTGTGTCATAAGTAAAGGGCCGGCTGGCTTGACCGTTAAAGGGTGCTGTAACCCCCGAAAGTACACTCCAGTCCAAACCAAAAAAAAATTATATATTTTCTGTGTTTGTGAATTGTGTGCGCAGTAGCCGCACGTGCATCAACAAAGTAGTGCCAAGTGTGCGCCTGTGTCATAAGTAAAGGGCCGGCTGGCTTGACCGTTAAAGGGTGCTGTAACCCACGAAAGTACACTCCAGTCCAAACCAAAAAAAAAATTATATATTTTCTGTGTTTGTGAATTGTGTGCGCAGTAGCCGCACGTGCATCAACAAAGTAGTGCCAAGCGTGCGCCTGTGTCATAAGTAAAGGGCCGGCTGGCTTGACCGTTAAGGGTGCTGTAACCCCCGAAAGTACACTCCAGTCCAAACCAAAAAAAAATTATATATTTTCTGTGTTTGTGAATTGTGTGCGCAGTAGCCGCACGTGCATCAACAAAGTAGTGCCAAGCGTGCGCCTGTGTCATAAGTAAAGGGCCGGCTGGCTTGACCGTTAAGGGTGTTGTAACCCCCGAAAGTACACTCCAGTCCAAACCAAAAAAAAAATTATTTTCTGTGTTTGTGAATTGTGTGCGCAGTAGCCGCACGTGCATCAACAAAGTAGTGCCAAGCGTGCGCCTGTGTCATAAGTAAAGGGCCGGCTGGCTTGACCATTAAGGGTGCTGTAACCCCCGAAAGTACACTCCAGTCCAAACCAAAAAAAAAATTATTTTCTGTGTTTGTGAATTGTGTGCGCAGTAGCCGCACGTGCATCAACAAAGTAGTGCCAAGCGTGCGCCTGTGTCATAAGTAAAGGGCCGGCTGGCTTGACCATTAAAGGGTGCTGTAACCCCCGAAAGTACACTCCAGTCCAAACCAAAAAAAAAATTATATATTTTCTGTGTTTGTGAATTGTGTGCGCAGTAGCCGCACGTGCATCAACAAAGTAGTGCCAAGCGTGCGCCTGTGTCATAAGTAAAGGGCCGGCTGGCTTGACCGTTAAGGGTGCTGTAACCCCCGAAAGTACACTCCAGTCCAAACCAAAAAAAAAATTATTTTCTGTGTTTAGCCGCACGTATACTATATATCAAATCGATATAACATAAATGGAGGACCAAACTTTCTCCGATAAAAATAAAATAGAGAAAGATCAAGAACCACTTCCTCCTAGTGCTGAAGCTGCTGCCACTAGTCATGACATAGACGATAACATGCCATCAACGTCGTCTGCCAAGGCCGATGCCCACTGTCATAGTAGAGGGCACATACAATCCCAAATGGCAAAGTTCAGGAAAATGACCTTGAAAAAGACATTTAAATCAGCTGAAGAGAAACGTAAACTTGCCAATATGCCATTTACGACACGGAGTGGCAAGGAACGGCTAAGGTCGATCCCTAGTATGTTCATGACTAGTGGTTCAGCTTCACATGACGATGGAAGCCCTCCTCCCACTAAAAAAATCAAAAGAGTTAAGCTGGCAAAAGCACAGCGAAGAACTGTGCTTTCTAAGAAGATATCACAAATCCCCAAGGAGAGTCCAAGTGTGGTGGTGGTTGCGATGCCTGACTTTCCCAGCACTGGACGGGAAGAGGTGGCTCTTTCCACCATTTGCACGCCCCCTGCAAGTGCTGAAAGGAGCACCCACAGTCCACTTGCTGATATGCAAATTGAAGATGTCACTGTTGAAGTACAACAGGATGAGGATACTGGTGTAGCTGGCGCTGAGGAGGAAGTTGGCGAGGAGGATTCTGATGGTGATGTGGTTTGTTTAAATCAGGCTCCGGGGGAGACAGTTGTTGTCCGTGGGATGAAAAAGCCCATCACGGTCATGCCTGGGCAGAAGACCAAACATTCCACCTCTTTGGTCTGGCAATATTTCTATCCAAATCCGGACAACAACTGTCTTGCCATATGTACCATATGTAAAGGTGAAATAAGTAGGGGTAGGGACGTCAACCACCTAGGAACATCCTCCCTTATACGGCACCTGCAGCGCGTTCATAAAAAGATACTGTCAAGTTCAGAAACTTTGGCTAAGACCGTAAGCAGTCCAGGGACACCTAAATCCCGTTGTCCTGTTGTATCCAAGCGCCTGCAAACCACACCGTCAACTCCCTCCTTGTCAATTTCCTCCTTAGTCAGGATCGGAAGTAGTCCTGCAGGCCATGTCACTGGCATGACTGACTCTCCTATCCGGGATTCCTCCTGAGGATCCTGCATTGCTACGCCTCCTGCTGCCGCTGCTGCTGTTGATGCTGCTGGGAGTCGTTCATCATCCTAGAGAGGAAGTAGGAACACCACTACTTTTACTAAACAATTGACCCTCCAACAGTCCTTAGCGAGGAGGATGAAGTACGACAGCAGTCATCCTGAAGCAAAACGTATAACTGAGGCCTTGACTGCTATGTTGGTGTTAGACGTGCGTCCGGTATCCGCCATTAGTGCAGTGGGATTTAGACAATTGATGGAGGTAGTGTGTCCCCGGTTCCAAATCCCGTCTAGATTCCACTTCACTAGGCAGGCAATACCGAGACTGTACAGAAACGTCAGAAAAAGTGTCCTCAGTGTCCTGAAAAATGCCGTTGTACACAATGTCCACTTAACCACGGACATGTGGACAAGTGGAACAGGGCAGACTAAGGACTATATGACTGTGACAGCCCACTGGGTAGATGTATCACCTTACGCAGCAACAGCAGCAGCGTCACCAGTAGCAGCATCTCAGAAACGCCAGCTCGTTACAAGGCAGGCTACGCTGTGTATCACCGGTTTCAGTAAGAGGCACACCGCCGACAACCTCTTAGAGAAACTGAGGGAAATCATCGCCCAGTGGCTTACCCCACTTAGACTCTCCTGGGGATTTGTGATATCTGACAACGCCACCAATATTTTGCCGGCATTACATCTGGGCAAATTCCAGCACGTCCCATGTTTTGCTCACACAATAAACTTGGTGGTGCAGAATTTTCTGAAAACCGACAGGGGCGTGCAGGAGACGCTTTGGGTGGCCCGAAAAATTTCTGGCCACTTTCGCCCTTTCGCCATTCAGCGACTGCGTGCCGAAGACTGGAGCGCCAGCAAACACTCTTGAACCTGCCCCGCCATCACCTGAAGCAAGAGGTTGTGACGCGGTGTAACTCAACCCTCTATATGCTTCAGAGGATGGAGGAGCAGCAAAAGGCCATACAAGCCTATACATCCACCTATGACATAGGCAAAGGAGGGGGTATGCACCTGACTCAAGCGCAGTGGAGAATGATTTCCGTGTTGTGCAAGGTTCTCCAGCCCTTCGAACTTGCCACACGTGAAGTCAGTTCAGACACTGCCAGCTTGAGTCAGGTCATTCCCCTCATCAGGCTTTTGCAGAAGCAGCTGGAGAAAGTGAAGGAGGAGCTAAGACGGAGCGATTCCGCTCGGCATGTGGGACTTGTGGATGAAGCCCTTCATTCGCTTTGCCAGGATTCCAGGGTGGTCAATCTGTTGAAATCAGACCACTACATTTTGGCCACCGTGCTCGATCCTAGGTTTAAAGCCTATGTGGTGTCTCTCTTTCCAGCCGACACAAGCCTGCAGAGGTGCAAAGACCTGCTGGTGAACACACTGTCAGCTGAAGCGGAACGTGACACGTCAACGGCTCCTTCTTCATTTTCTCCCGCAACTGGGGCTGCCAGGAAAAAACTTAGGTATCCTAAGCAACCCGCTGGCGGTGATGCAGGGCAGGCAGGACCAAGTTTGGACATCTGGTCCGGACTGAAGGACCTGGCAACAATTTCTGACATGTCTATTGTCACTGCATATGATACTGTCACCATTGACAGAATGGTGGAGGATTACATCGGTGACAGCATCCAAGTAGGCATGTCAGACAGTCCATACCTGTACTGGCAGGAAAAAGAGGCAATTTGGAGGCCCCTGTACAAACTGGCTCTATTTTACCTGAGTTGCCCCCCCTCCAGTGTGTACTCCGAAAGAGTGTTTAGTGCAGCCGGGAACCTTGTCAGCGAAAGGCGTAGGAGGTTGCTTCCACAGAATGTGGAGAAGATAATGTTCATCAAAATGAATTATCAGCTCTTCCAGGGAGACCAGCCTCCAGAAGGTACAGAGGGACCTGTGGTGGTCGATTCAAGTGGGGACGAGTTAATACTTTGTGAGGATGAGGATGTACACACTGAAGAGGGTGAGGAATCGGTGGATGAGGAGGATGAGGATGACATCTTGCCTCCGTAGAGCCAGTTTGTGCAGGGACACATTAATTGCCAGCTTGTTTTGTGGGGGCCCAAACGAACCAATCATTTCAGCCACAGTTGTGTGGCAGACCCTGGCGCTGAAATGATTGATTTGTTAAAGTGTGCATGTCCTGTTTATACAACATAAGGGTGGGTGGGAGGGCCCAAGGACAATTCCATCTTGCACCTCTTTTTTTTCTTTGCATTATGTACAGTTTGGGGCCTAGTTTTTCTAACTGCCATCCTGTCTGCCACTGCAGTGTCACTCCTAGATGGGTCACGTGTTTGTGCCGCCCACTCGTGTCGCTTAGCATAGTCATCCAGCTACCTCGGTGCAACCTTTTGGACATAAAAACACTAGTGTGAGGTGTGAGGTGTTCAGAATAGACTGGAAATGAGTGGAAATTAAGGTTAATGAGGTTAATAATAGCATAGGAGCAGAAAAACCTACAAATTCTGTGATTTTAGCTGTTTTTATGCTTTTTTTCAAAAAAATACAGATCCAAAACACAAAACCCAGAACCCAAAACACGGAAGGGTGGTTTTGGCAAAACCAATCCAGATCCAAAACACGAAGAAAGATCCAGATCCAAAACCAAAACACAAAACACGAAAAGTGGCCGGTGCACACCCCTACTTAAAATATATATATTTAACTCTTTATGTTGTTGTTCTTTTCTACATTTTATATGTATTGTGTTGTGTTCTTCTACAGCAGCGGTTTTCAACCGCTGTGTGGGCGGTTGCGTAGTGTACTGCGGCGTGAGAGCCGCCGGTCATATTATAGAATGGACCGGGCATCGCTCCTCTGGGAGGCTCAGAGGTGCCCGGGCCGTGCCTAGACCCAGCGGTGTGACATCACAGGTCACGCATGCTGCGTTGCCTGTCTGCCCGGCTGCCTTGACAGTTGCCCAGCCCTTCGAAGACCTGCGGAGAGTGCTTTGACAGTGGAGGAGGAGCCGAGAAGACAGGGGAACATGTAAAGAGAGAAGAAGCTGGTAAGTGAATGGGGGGACAGCCAATAACGGACACTGATGGGCACGAGGGGGGGGAGAGCAGAATAACAGACAGCGATGGGACGGAGGTGGGGTGAGCAGAATAACAGACAATGATGTGGAGGAGGGGGGGCGGAGAGCAGAACAGACACCTATGGGGAGGAGGGGGGAGAGAGCAGAACAATAACACAGATGGGGAGGAAGGGGGAGCAGAATAATGCAGACAGGGAAGTGAACCAGAGCAGGGACTGTACGGCTGAACCCAGTGACCCCTTCCCCTTCAGAGAGTGTAATTATTCTGAAAACATGGGGGGGAGCACGTGCCAGTCCTGCACTTTGCGGGAGGCGCTCAGACCCCTAGATACACCCCTGGGGCCAATGTACGTGTTTTTTATTTCTCTGGGACCAATGGATGTGCGTTTTATTCCTGTGGAGGCCAATGTAGTGTGTTTTATTCCTGTGGAGGCCAATGTAGTGCGTTTTATTCCTGTGGAGGCCAATGTAGTGTGTTTTATTCCTGTGGAGGCCAATGTAGTGTGTTTTATTCCTGTGGAGGCCAATGTAGTGTGTTTTATTCCTGTGGAGGCCAATGTAGTGTGTTTTATTCCTGTGGAGGCCAATGTAGTGTGTTTTATTCATGTGGAGGCCAATGTATGTGTGTTTTATTCCTGTGGAGGCCAATGTAGTGTGTTTTATTCCTCTGGAGGCCAATGTAGTGTGTTTTATTCCTGTGGATGACAATGTAGTGTGTTTTATTCCTCTGGAGGCCAATGTAGTGTGTTTTATTCCTCTGGAGGCCAATGTAGTGTGTTTTATTCCTGTGGAGGCCAATGGGTGTGTTTTTTACGTGGGCGCCAATATGCATGTTTTTCATAGGTTGCGCCTTGGTAATTTAAAATCTTGCCTAGTCTGCCTCGAGTTGAAAAAGGTTGAAAACCACTGTTCTACAGTATTATATAAGGAAACCCCCTGGTGTACCCAGTATAGGGGCTGTGCACGAATACAGATTGCCTTGGTGATCTCTTCACAAAGAATACATTCCATATATTTGTTGTGCCAACTGTTTGCCTGTTCATTATATATATATATATATATATATATATACAGTCGGGTCCATAAATATTGGGACATTGACAGAATTTTCAGGTTTTGGCCTCTATTCACCACCACAATGGTTTTGAAATGAAATGAACAAGATGTGCTTTAACTGCAGACTTTCAGATTTAATTTGAGGGTAAGTACATCCAAATCTGGTGAACGGTGTAGGAATTACAACAGTTTCAATATGTGCCTCCCACTTTTTAAGGGGCCAAAAGTAATGGGACTATCAACTCAAAAGCTATATCATGGACAGGTGTGGGCTATTCCCTCGTTATTTCATTATCAATTAAGCAGGTAAAAGGTCTGGAGTTGATTCTAGGTGTGACATTTGCATTTGGAATCAGTTGCTGTCAACTCTCAATATGAGATCCAAAGAGCTGTCACTATCAGTGAAGCAAGCCATCATTAGGCTGAAAAATGAAAACAAACCCATCAGAGAGATAGCAAAAACATTAGGTGTGGCCAAATCAACTGTTTGGAACATTCTTAAAAAGAAAGAATGCACCGGAGAGCTCAGCAACACCGGAAGACCACGGGAAACAACTGTGGTGGATGACAAAATAATTTTTTCCCTGGTGAAGAAAAACCCCTTCACAACAGTTGGCCAAATCAAGAACACTCTCCAGGAGGTAGATGTATATGTGTCAAAGTCAACAATCAAGAGAAGACTTCACAAGAGTGAATATAGAGGGTTCACCACAAGATGCAAACCATTGGTGAGCCACAAAAACAGGAAGACCAGATTAGAGTTTGCCAAACAACATCTAAAAAAGCCATTACAGTTCTGGAACAACATCCTATTGACAGATGAGACAAAGATCAACTTGTACCAGAGTGATAGGAAAAGAAGAGAAGGAGAGGAACTGCTCATGATCCAAAACATACCACCTCATCAGTGAAGCATGGTGGTGGTAGTGTCATGGCGTGAGCATGTATGGCTGCCAATGGAACTGGTTCCCTTGTATTTATTGATGATGTGACTGCTGACAAAAGCAGCAGAATGAATTCTGAAGTGTTTCGGGCAATATTATATGCTCATATTCAGTCAAATGCTTCAGAACTCATTGGACAGCGCTTCACAGTGCAGATGGACAATGACCCGAAGCATACTGCAAAAGCAACCAAAGAGTTTTTTAAGGCTAAAAAGTGGAATGTTATGCAATGGCCAAGTCAATCCCCTGACCTGAATCCGATTGAGCATGCATTTCACTTAATAAAGACAAAACTGAAGGGAAAATGCCCCAAGAACAAGCAGGAACTGAAGACATTTGCAGTAGAGGCCTGGCAGGGCATCACCAGGGATGAAACCCAGCGTCTGGTGATGTCTATGCGTTCCAGACTTCAGGCTGTAATTGCCTGCAAAGGATTTGCAACAAAGTAGTAAAAAGTGAAAGTTAGATTTAGGATTGTTTAGTTTGTCCCATTACTTTTGGCCCCTTAAAAAGTGGGAGGCACATATAGAAGCCGTTGTAATTCCTACACCGTTCACCTGATTTGGATGTAATTACCCTCAAATTAAATCTGAAAGTCTGCAGTTAAATCATATCTTGTTTGTTTCATTTCAAAGCCATTGTGGTGGTGAATAGAGGACAAAATATGAAAATTCTGTCAATGTCCCAATATTTATGGACCTGACTGTATATATATATATATATATATATAGATATATATATAGATATAGATATATCTATATTTATATATGTATAAGAACTTCGTCAGGAATTTTGTGACGAAATTCTTAATATAGAATGAAACGTTGAAGACACGTTTTTGCCATTTCTGCTCTGTGAAGTGCCATGAGTGCCACTCTCCTGCTATTATCTTTATGCGTGATCGCATTGTGGAGGCACCAGGCTGTTATATATCCTGTGTAGGAGTGCCGGATTGTTTGATATATATATATATATATATATATACATATATATGTATATATATATACACTCTCTCTCTATATATATATATATATATATATATATATATATATATGCAGTATACTGAACTGAATTTGTGCCTTCAATATTTTATTTTAAAACCATTTAAACACTTAATTTATAGTGCAGCTATATCCCAGGCTTATGAGATTCTACAAAATTTTATTTTTGTGAAAATCTTATTTTCTGTGCATTGTTTCTGTTGTTAAAGAGTAAAAAAAAGTCAAAACATGTCATACAAAAAATAACAAAATTATTTATTATGGGACTTTCTATATACTGTAACTTCAATTGTCTTTCTTACTTGGTTTTCCTTTTCTTCTTCATTTTTGGTTGACATTTTATATTGAGTTGCCTATTTATTTTTTTTTAAATCTAAACATTCATCATACAAGTAGAACTGGCATAAAATCAAAATTTTGAAAGGGAATTAGTTAAGAAAAAAAACCTCAATCTTTTCATCCCATACTGATATTCATGGATACCAGTTTCATGCCTCATAAAAGGATTTGCAACAATACAACCAGTCTCTTTTTCAACTTCTATTCAAATTAATTATTGAACATTACGGAAATGAAGGCATTATAAATCAAGGTAAGTGATTGCTTTTAAACTCTGTTTAATGTTATAAATGAACTTCCTTATCTCACCTATAGGTCACTTACGAGGATTCTTCTTACATATATAAGTTTAAGCTTCCTAATAACAGAACTGACATTTTGTGTATTTTATATCAAATTCGGTGTAGGGTCCAGTAAAGGAGACCCCAAATTGTTATTTTTAGTTGGTGGAAAAGGGGCACCATAATATATAGAGATTTAAACAAATTTAAACATTTTTAACATTGCTTAGTTAACAGAATTGTGTAGTATCAATTTATGGTTTTTAATGTCAATACAGCACAATATTGTTTCAATCTAACTTTTTATAATAATGTTTACATGTACAGTATATGTATTCATAAGACTTTAAAAACTTTTTTCTGAACACATGAAAATTATGTCATACAAAATGCCTATAAATCAATTCACAAAACTCAGTGTGTAAAATATATATTGCAGACAAAAACTGGTGAAAATGTTTTTGTCTTCCACTCTGTGGGGGAATTATCACTTCACCACTAAGTTCAATTGATTAATGTCGAATTTAAGGAATATATTAAATGTTAAAACACTGCTGTAATATCCACTATACCTCAGTAAAGAGCATATCTATTCAATTTCCAAATGTACAAAAATTCCAAGCATAGTTTGGTATTTTTGTTTTGTAAAAATAATAATAGACGGAATTATGAAAAGTATATTGTTTTCCAATTTTTATTAGTATTTTATTATTGTTTTATTATGCTTAGGTAATCTAAACAAGACATCATTTCAGTGTGATTTGTGATATAATGATTAGTCTGTCACAGCATTAAAACAAAATCAAACACCTAATCAGAAGCATTTGTTTAGATTTACAACAATATTGTATATTATTTAATGACTAGATCCAGAAGTTCTGGTCACTGTTATAATGTTACTGCAATTAACCTTCTCAGCACCGTCAAATTTATTTAACAACTGTGGGGGCCGTTGCGGAGTTACAGTAGTTGATTTATGCAAAGAAAAAGACGTACACAACAATACTGTTTTGCTGCCTGTATGTTCAGCTGTGCACGGCTCCGCATCAGTGCCATATGCACCTGGTTTATCCCAGGCATGCCCCACATACGCTTATATGGATGTTTTATAAAATTTGTTTTGCTTTACAAATTCGCTTTTAGGCAGCAATAAGCCTTCGAAAGCACATTAAGTACAGCAGAAACAACTCTGTCTTGTGCAAAAAAAAAACCTTTACCAAAACACACACAATATTATATAATATATGCTTGAAAAATGAGGAAAGCAACTATTGGCATCAGAAGTGCATTCACAGTCAGCCAACTACAAGCAGTACACTAACGACCATCACCGTCATCATTTGCCAATGCCCCTGACCACCTGCAAATAATATGATTTGTCAGGCACATATGCATCTGCTTGAGGATGGAGTCAAAATGTCAACATTTACAATGTCGACATTCATAATTTCGACATCACAATGCTGACTGTCAACATTGTTAAAATGTTGCCATTGAACATGTTGGCATGTGCAGAATGTCGACAGGTGAAATGCTGACATTCTACACTGACCAACAGCAGAGGTTTAGGCTACAGGAGGGGAGTGTTAAGTTTAGGCACTACAGTTAGGGTCAGACTATGGATGGGAAGGACTAGAGTGAGGCACTAAGGGAATGGTTAGGGCTAGTGATACCGTCGGGAGTGTGGCTGGATCCGCCGAAAGTCTTCATCAGCTGACTGCCAGACCCGGAAGACATCACTGGAGCTGCCGGATCAGGTAAGTCACCACTAGACCACCAGGGACGTTTTGTCGACATTCTAATCATGTTGACTTTTCATCAGTGTTGACATGCTGAATGTCAACATCGCCCATGTTGATATTGCGAGCATGTTGACATTACAACCATGTTGACATTATGAATGAAAATATACCACACCCTTCTGGTTGGTATGCTTCATGTCTTCGCAGTTACACGAGTATCCCCTTACTGTACTCAACCTAAGTTAAAATTAAGGGGCACCCACATTTGAAAGAGGGTATCCATGCTAGACAATGGAAGTGTACTGACCCTCCTTTTCGTCAGAAACTCATGAATAAAATTTGGCACGTGGCAGCCATGGAGACAATATCTGCTTATCTTCACAACACCTCCCATAGGTTTCTCATGGTTTGGTGTTATTTGTTTATATACAATTAGCTGATGTACCTGGTTTCACCCGGATAGACCTCAGATATTTTAATTTCCTTCATAACATTTTAACTTAATTTATATGCTTAATTTATTTTATGCCTCTGGTGTAAAGGAGTGGTCTAGTATCAAGATTAAGTAAATTAAAGTTTTGTTTTTTCCAAACAATTTTTATTGGCATTAAGAGCAAAAAAACAAACAAACACATTTGTACAAAAGCATGTTGGTTGGGACATGTGAAGGAGGAACTCAGCGGAGCTGATGTAATTGTACCTCTTACTGTCATGGGACACGATGGAGAACTACTCCCAGTTGTCCACTACGTGCCTCACAATTAGGTCACGCACCTCCCTAGCCATTAGCTGAGTGTCATACATGAGATAGGAGAGGGACCAGAACAGGCCGGCTCCGTCTCCTGTGATGGGGACAATGGTGTGAGGCTCCACCTAACCTTTAACATTCAAAAACTCAATTGCCATGTTAAAGAAAATGAAAAATACAAGGAAAGTGAGGTATACATATGAAAAGAAACCTAATCAAAGTATTTAATCCTTAGCAGTGGCAACTCCAGAGGTGGGGCTGCAGCCCAGTCCAATATTCAAATAGGGGAGCCACACCAACTGCCACCCCAAATGCTGCCAAACATCACTGGCAGTTGGTGTGGCTCCTCTATTTGAATATTGAACTGCACTGCAGCCCCACCCCTGAAGCCGCCACTCAACCCAGACAATGAGCTTACAGTCCCACAGCACTTGGGACATGTCACTTTGTCACCCAATCACCTTGGTCGAGAGGAAATATTTTACCACTTTTTACCCTCTTGAGCGGTTAAATTTCAAAATATCCCTGCTTAGTGGGTGCTTACATCATGGGAGGAATATACTCCCCAAAATTCATGTTTCTAGGTCCTTGGGTTTGCGATGAACGGTGTTCAGTCAGTCAGTCAGAACATTGCACAGGGGGAGGAACATTTTATCCCTTTTCATCCCCTTAGGAGTCATATTTAGAAAAATCCCTACTTAGTGTGTACCTACTTCATGGAAAGCTTACAATCCACAATTTTCATGTTTCTAGGTCCAGGGGTTTGGGTTGGGTGTTGATCAGTGAGTCAGTCAGGACATTTTATTTTATATATATACTAGCTAAAGTGCCCAGCGTTGCCCGGCTTTAAATCTTCAAGTTATTAAGTTTAATTATGTGATGTTGTCCAAATCCATCCAGAGGAAGCCCAGTGCACTCCACTGTCTAACCGGGACCCTAACCACTCCATTAGGCATCCCAGACCAATTACACCCGTCCGTGAAGTTTTCATCCAAATCCATCCAGTGGAAGGCTCAGAACATGCTTCCCAGGTCAAAGTTCTGCCCAGCGTACATCAACAGGAGATCCAACCGGGACCCTAACCTTAAACCTAGCCAGGATCCAAATGGACCACCTCGCATTGGTTTTATCAGAATCTGTGCAGGGGTGTCCGAATGCATAACCGGACAGACAAACAAACAGACCAATTGATTTTATATATAAGATTTGTCGCTTATGTGCTCCAATAGCTTACTTTTTTGATATTTAATAACTATGTAAGCTATGGCAGCTTAACCTTGAGACTGTGGAAGATGTTCTTCAACTAACAAACTTCCTATTTTTTATATAATTATATATATATATATATATATATATATATATATGAGATAGATAACACCACTACACATTATACTCTACCCTCTAGCTTTTCAGACTTCCTACTATAATGTTACAGAGTATATCTCTTACCACAGTCATTAGTTTCCCCTAAACCATGCTGATGACCAGGACTAGACCTCTTTCCCTCTTTCTTTGGCCCTATCACCCCTGTAATGGCACCTGCACACGTGGGGGCACCCACATTTTAATGAGGGGAGTTTTTTCTTTGAAATGATGTGATATCGTACCGGCTATTGTGTGTGATCAGACCTGTGGTCATCAGACATTATTACCCAGTGCTATGAGAAAAATATGTTTTCCCACGATTGGGGGAAGGGCACATTCTGCCACTATCACCCCTATACTGTCTCTAACACAAATGGGGCTACCTTGTTTGAAAGAAGGGCATTCTTTTTCAAACACTGTGCCCACTCAGTAGTTATTGTCTGGTGATCACCAGGCAGTAACTGAGTCAGTAAACAAAATATTACCTTTTCCACTGACATCTAATACCCAGATGTCCTCCATCTTGTGTCAAAGATGGATTAATGCCAAAGCGAGAACCATAACCACATATAATTTCTTTGTGGTGGTTATTTTTTTTTTTTTAAACTAATGTTTGCTTGTAGCTATACATTTTATCTGACGTGCTTAGAATGAGCAAAAATGCTAATGGAATTTTCTGAAAATGCAAAGTCACCTGACAAAAGCAAGGTGTCATTTGTATGGGTGCTGCCTAAAACAATCAGCATTATTAATGTTGGAATGTGATGAGCGCAAACGTCGGGAAATGGCCTCAGTGCAGGGGTGAGAAGACCCTCAGCAACTAAAGGGTTAAACTATGTTAGCAACTTCTTAGTAACTCTTAAGTACCACTGTACAAAGTTATGTAGTATCTACAACTTACTCAGTAGGTTACCCTTAGAGCTGATGAAAAAGGGTGGGCCAGGAACATGAAACGCACATAACTGAATGAGCCAGGGCCTCAGGGTGAGGTCACCCATCTATGGTAACAAATGTGGATAAATATTTTGAGACATTAGTTAGAAATAAAGTCATTTTTGATGTTCCTTTGTCTGAACCGTATTGCCTATACCCCCATAGCCTTCTGTACACCCATTGATTGCCTGGTCATCTTAGCCAGACTATTGTAGATGATTGTTTGAAACCTTCTTTAAGTGCCTACAGTACTTTATTACCAGGTGATATGCAGGGCAGTGGAGCTGTCTTATGTATGTGTACTGATAACCCTACATCTCCTGCAAACAAGCACTTTCTGCCTGTAGCCCAGGTGGTAATTGTTGGTAATTATCTTTAGACTTAGCCATAATTATACTTTTTTTTAATTAAAGAGGAGGCCTGTTGACAAATTGCCACCCTAGTACCTGGTCAACACTATCATATCTGCAAGGGGTAGCTTCCTGCTATGGAGGGTGCTGCCAGGTTATTGGGTGAAATAGAGAACTTTTCTGTATAGAGATGACTCTTAGGGCCATATTCAATTAGAGGTGAGAAGCCTTTTTCGACAGTTTTTTTGCAAAAATTTCACCTAAAAATTTTTCCCCAAATTCAATTCCAGGACAATTTCGCCTAAGCAGAACTCGATGCTTTGAATTCTCCAAAAAAGATTCTCCAATCAATAGCAGGTGAAAAGAAGTGCAAAATCTTTATTCTGGGGTGCAAACGTGGGGAAACGACTCGGAACCCTTGGGACAGCCCCCCAAAGGACAAATCTGCAAAAAAAAAAAAAACTAAAACCTAAAAACACCCCAAAAAAGACATGTCATTTTGGGGGTAAAAATTAAAAAGTGGGGGGGCAAGCATAAAAACTAGCGATATAGGCTTCTTGGGGGGGGGCTGCAAGGATTTTTCAGGTGTTTTTGGGATTGCAGGTGCACGCAGCAGGTGGATTTTTCACGGTTTTAAAAAGTTAACTTTAAAGAAATAAAAATATGCTAGCACCCATTTCAAGTACCCCAAATATGACAGGACTACTTATTTTCACTAAAAAATACAGCTTTATGCCATTCTTCAACACTTTTACAAAGACGCTAACAGCAAGCTATTTACACAACTTAAGTACCCAAAATAGCTTTATTAGGGCTATTAGTACACATCTATATTGATTCCCTATGTTAGAGCATCTTTTTCTGGGGTACAGACTGATTTTCCCAATTCTTTCAGTGCTTTTCGCCTGTTTCCGCATTCGCCAAATTCTGTTTATCGCCTGTTTTGCAATTGAGTTAGGTGAAAATTGGGGACGCGCATGGAATGAATTTGCCTCTGAAACAGGCGAATGAGGCGAAAAGTCGGACAGGCGAAAATTTTCCGACTTTTCGACTCTAATTGAATACCCTTCTTAGGGGCTATATTTACTAAAGTGTGGGTTTTTAGAAGTGGAAATGTTGCCCAATGCAATCAATCAGAGTCTAGCTATTATCTTCTACATGGTGCTAGATAAATGTTAAGTAGAATCTGATTGGTTACTATGGGCAACATCTCCACTTCTAAGAACTTGCACTTTAGTAAATGTACCCCTTAAATTAATGTATTCTCTCCTAAATATTACAAATGTGACCTCTTATTTCCCATATGTATCTATATGTACAGTAGACGTTATATTGAT